>JARQZK010000003.1:1050000-1320000 GCA_030704885.1 Cynegetis impunctata
CCGTCGAATTCCCTTGATGGGAAAATCGTTCCTAAGCGTCTGGAATGCGGTCATTTTCGCGACTTTCTGTCAAACGTCAAATTTTAAACGTTCGATATCGAAAATTGGCTTGGAGGGCGGGAACGGGACGTAGCTTATTCCGTACGAAAAGGTTCGCGGCGATCGACTGGGCCCTTCGGGCCAGTCGACGGTTCTCCGTCTTATAACGTCGTAAGTTCTCCCAAATGCGGCTTTCGGTTCATTTCGCGTTCATTCCGGGTGGTCCAAAACGGCAAACCAATTATCTGTTTAGTATAGGTATATATTACGTAGTTATGCGAATTCGAAGTCGTTGCCCACTAGGTCGATGGACAGGACACTACTGATGAGTTCGTTGCAGAGCGAAATAGACTGTCTAGTGTTTCCAAAGTTTGTGGTGCAGGCGTCGAATGCCCTACCATTCTCCCTTGAAAGATGAATGAGAATTCCATGTCGTCGGATCTCATAAAACTAGTGATTTATATATATATATATATATATATATATATATATATATATATATATATATATATATGTATATGTATATATATTATATATATATATATATATATATATATATATATATATATATATATATATATATATATATATATATATATATTAACTTTGAAATAAAAACACTTGGCTTATGTTTCACAATATATGAGTGAAACATAAGCCAAGTGTTTTTGTTTTAAAGTTTATACTTTATTCTTTATGATGTTTCAAGTGATGTGCGAGAATTCAATCTCAGTTATATATATATATATATATATATATATATATATATATATATATATATATATATATATATATATATATATATATATATATATATATATATATAGAAGTAAGAATTATTCGTGTTAAACGGAAAACACTCCCGTGGTTGTAAAATTAAGTGAACTAAAACATTTATTTGAAACTAATCAAACAAACCTCCTAGCGGAGCTGGTTATAAGAGTTCACGAAGCATCGAAATATCCACATCTACTCTAGACGGCAATTATTGTTAGAAATGTTAATTTGTTCATCACGATCGATGGAAATTGATAGACAGACTGTTTCGCCCTTATTGGGGCTCATCAGTATCATCCATCCATCGAATATATATATATATATATATATATATATATATATATATATATATCTTAAATATTCATTAAATCATACCGTTGGTTTTAAAATTATTTCAATCACTCAGTTGAAAATGCATCGATTAGTGTAGGTACGTCCAAACCTACAACGGAAGTTCAAACCACGTTCCATGAGACTCTCTGATAGTATCGAAATGGCCTGTCCTATTCAATAGCCTGACCTTAGTCTAATAAAGAACGCATAGCAGGATGTTCAACGAATATCAAATGAAGTCTTATTTGACCCAACCTACGAACTTCAACATGTTTCCTCATTTCAATCTAGAACGCACTAGATGGATAAAAACCAACTGAAATATTACAAACATTTTATGTATATGTTTATATAAATATATATATATATATATATATATATATATATATATATATATATATATATATAATATATATATATATATATATATTTATATATATATATATATATATATATATATATATATATATATATATATATATATATCATATGTATGTAGATATGCATATGATATATATATATATATATATATACATATATATATATATATATATATATATATATATATATACATATATATATATATATATATATATATATATATATATATATATATATATATATATATATATATATATATATATATATATATATATATATATATATACATATATATATATATATATATATATATATATATATATATATATATATATATATAATAATATAAGTATATATGCATGCATATATTTCGATTCTCACCAATGTGTGCTTAGATACCGATGTACCAAGGCAGTGCGAGGTATGTGTTCTGCATTCAGAAATAAAAAGAACTTTTAAAAAATTTTGCTGGTTCCGGTGGACCCCCTGCAGCTGCATTTCTACCATATTTCCAAAATTCAACCAAAAATGTGAAGATTAGATCTAACTATGGAAATTTGCGTTGCGGCCTAGTTCCAACCACGAATTAACAGTTTTCAAAAAAAAAAGTGAGAATTGATTGGTTGATTAATTGATTGATTGTGCTGTGAGTCTACATACATTGAAAGGTGGAGTCAAGCCAATATTTTAGTTCTTCACTATCTAAACCACTTTGGGAATCAATGCTCTAAACAAATGTGTAATTTTTCGTCGCGATTGCTAAGAGGATTTACACATTAGTTTTATAACCTTTCAGTTTTCGACCGTTTTCGGGTTCTATCAACGAGCAATTTTCAAATTTTCATGAAATTTTCCATAGTTAGGTAACTAGATGCAACAATTATCCTGCAAGCTGGGTAAAAGTGTTGGGATATAAGTTGCCCATATAGAAACTCTAAATGTATTTCGCAGGGATTTAAACGAACCAGCTCCGTCAAGGAATCTCATAGTAATTGCAAGGAGTTCATCAGCTTGTATGGGATTTCGAGAAGGTGTATCTTTTTACTCAATTACACATTGTGTTCAATGAAGAAGAAAATATACAATCTTCTTTTAACATACGAGTCAATTTTTGAATTAGCTGCTATTGTCGCTCTTTAGATCTTCTAAGTGTAGTGTTTTTAAAAGACGATTTTGATACAGCTGAGATTTCCACCACTGTCGTCTATTTCTCCTTCAATTTTTCGACAATTCTTCAATTAAAATGACGATGATAATCCACAACTATTTTGTTATGATGTGACAATTCAATTTCCACATTCCTACACCTATAACAAGAACAATTTTTAACTCCTGAAGAAGTTTCGTTTTCACATGGAGCACATACCGATGCAGATTTGGGCTGCCTCACTCTGATGTCCCAACCAGGGTTCGGAACCGTACGATAATTATCGTACATGTACGATAATTTCATGCCTACGTACGATGTACGATAGCACATCATTATCGTACGCAGATTGTACGATAATTTCTATTATGATTCAAATTTTGAGAATTCGCGATGATTCTTTCTTTCTTTTTGCTCACAGCGCTATCTATTGCCTCATTCCTTCCTTAGGTAACGTGTGCCGTCTTGCCGACTCATATGTCAATCATTTCATTGGTTGTATAATGTCTGCCAATCAGCGAAGAAATGATATCGATATCGTCGTTCGATTTAGATATTTCGGTTATGGTCACACTCCACTTCACAAGTTTTTCGTATTTTGTGTTCGAATGTTGGCAGTTATGCTCTTTATTGTATTTATTTTGATAAGTACGATAATTCTGGTCCATGACAGCCCATGTACGATAATTCTACGCTGCTGGTACGATAGTTTTCTCGCTTCAGGTTGTGAACACTGGTCCCAACAACGATCAGATAGGGTTCGCACGCCGTACGAAGTAGCCTGAGGCGGACCTAGGCTTCCGCTGTCTCTGCCTCAGGTGTATCGACGGCATAAAGCCGCGTTAACATGGGTTGTGAGTCACGAACGTGAGACACGCTTGCGCAAGCCACGCTCCGTGTCAACTATTACATTCGTGAAACACGAATCGTAAATTCTTCTCACTAAAAGGAATAATTTCGACCGTGAAAAGATCAAACCTGTTTGATTTTTGTATCGTTTATAGACCTTTATTAGGTCGTGAGCAGAGCAAGAGGACAGTTGTGGTTCTTATGGCAGCTCATATTTTAAGAATGTAAAGAATGTATGACGCAGATACCTGGCACTAAATCCAAATGAAGACCGAGCTAGTTAACCAAGTACTTAGGTACGCTGGATAGTATTCGGTAGGTCCTGGGTTCAAATCTCGGGGGTCGTCTGGTCTGCCAAAAGTTTTTTCAGAGGTTTACTCATGGCATAATGTAAGTCACTGCTTGTTAACTTACAAGGCGAATACTGGGCCAGTATTATCCTCTGAACCCTACCCCACTTGCTCTGTTCCATAAATATCTTGTCTCACCCATCGTTAATGCACTTGTATATACAATTGTATCCTCTGATCTGGCTGAAGGAATTCATCTTCTTCTTCTTATTCTTCCGTAGCCTTACAACTGAGGGTAGGTTTTGCTGCCTGTACTACCTGCCTCCATCTTTTACGGTCTACTGCAATTTCCTGCCATCTATTCACTTCAATTCCCTGAGTTGAGAGGTCCTTCTTTATTATTATCTCTCCATCTCAATTTAGGCCTTCCTACCTCTTACCTTGAGGGGCCTCCTCCCATACAGATTTAATGAGTCTTGTGTTCTGATGAGGAATTCATCCCCATAACTCAAAAAGGCCGCCTCCCTGACACATACTTCAGGAAGGAATGAAACACGTTGTCTTTCCTTCCTTCCTTTTCGAATGAAGCCGTTTTGTGGAATCGGACCGGAGAGGCAGAGGATTATAAAAAAAAATCGGCCAAGTGCGAGTCGGACTCGAGCACGAAGGGTTCCGTACCATTAACTATGCCCCCCTTAAATATTTATTTTATTTCAATTTTATTATTTATCATTGAAGTAAATATACCATTGAGTGCTTTATGAAAATTTCAAGTGCCTACCTGTTACCTTTTATTGATAACGAGCAAAAATAGGCAAAAAATGGTGTTTTTTTGTATGGGAGCCCCCCTTGAATATTCATTTTATTCTAATTATTAAAGTAAAAATACAACTGAGTATTTTGTGAATATTGCAAGTAGAGGTCTCGGTAGACCAGCGGTAAGGTGTACCGCCTTGTGCCGTTTGTAAACCGAGGATTGTGGGTTCGAGTCCCACCTTGCTCTTGGGTGTTGTGTATGTCCGGCATTTACTGGTTATATATTATTGAATATTGTTGGGTAATGTACATAGATTACAAGCCCATTAGCCGTTCGGAACCGGCGTTAAACTGTAGGTACCTCGAAAATATTTCAAGTACCTACCTGTTACCTTTTATTGATATCGAGCAAAAAAGGGCAAAAAGATCGCGTTTGTTGTATGGGAGCCCCCTTAACCCTCTCGCTCACTTTGTCCTCAGTTGAGGACAACCTACTTTGGATTTGTTCCTATGAAGTACCGCTTGCTCTTACTTCTCTGTCACATTGTCCTCAGTTGTGGACATCATATTCTTCCAAATGAATATATATGCTGCCATCTACAAGCTGATGAAAAAAATATTCATGCATTTGAAATAAAGGTTTCCGTAGGATAGCTATGACAGCAGTGTAGCGCTCTACTGTTTATTTTTTTGTTGGCTATATTCGTTAGACCATGTATTTGAAAACTGTTTGTTTGCGTTCGAAATAAGTGTAGACTTGTTCCAAAGCAATTGCGGTAGGTGATTTTTGTGCATATTGTAATCAGCGATTTTTGAAAGTGTGGCGTACTAGTTTGAGGACATTGTGAACTAGCGGTAAAGGCAACATCTGGGTGAATAAAACAGCACTTTTATTTTAATTCTGCAAAAGTTAAATTTTATACACTTCAGTACTTCGAAAATGGACGCAGAAATAATATGAATATATTTAATAAAATAAACAATGAAACATATTGATATTTTACCATTTTAAAAATATTTCTGAATTTTTTTTCCCTCCATCAGCTCATGATGTCCTCAATTGGGGAAATGTCATAGTGCCCAAACGGAGCATTTTCAAAACCTGAATTTAACATCAAAAATTTTCGAAAAATCATAAGTTGCATTACAGTGAATTTCGGATTTTTCGCTCCAATAGTTTTAATTGGTGACCGAGAGGGTTAAATATTTATTTTATTTTGTTTTCAGTATTCGTTGTTATACCGGCAACAGAAATACATAATTTGTGAAAATGTCAACATTGTCAACTGTCTAGTTATCGCGGTTCTTGAGATACAGCCTGGTGAAAGACGGACGGACGGACGGACAGACAGCGAGTTCCGTTTTTACCCTTTGGGTCCGGAACTCTAAAAACGAGCCTCGTGTACCTATGGCAAGTAAAATAGCTATACCTAGTATTGGATATTGGTGGTTTTGCAGACATCCATGTTATAATGAAATTTATATATAAATATCTTCAATCAAATTATATTATTAGAAAAACATATGTTTGATTTTAACGATTAAAGGTATACGCGCACTTATCGGAAGCGTCGCGAAGAAAATTGTGGAAGCTTCGCCCGAGAAGTTTTGAGTTTACATGAGTTTCAATGGCAGCCCGCGCACTAAGGCGTCGCGAACCGAAGAGGCGCGTCAGTCGACGCGCGAATTCTCTTCGGACCAACTAGGATTCGTGTCTCTTGACGCTTCGCCCCAATGCGCGGAGACAGGCGTCGAGAAGATTCAAATATTTCTTGATTCTTCTCTTATTTTCAGTTTGTAGTTCAAAAACTTTTCCCTCTGACATACAGAAATATTTGAAAATTCTTCATCTTGTATAAGATCATTGAAGAAATAATGAAATTAACCGTAAGTGTCTCTATTTTGATTTATATTAGGAACCCAGCATTCCTTCTTGTTTTTTCTTATTCTCCCATAGTGAGAATTTATTTTAATACAAGAAGATCCTCTTCTGAAGAACTGCTCATCGTACCTCACAAGACAACTGCGTTCTTTCAAATGCTGTAATGGATGAAATTCTCGCCGAGCCGTTCGAGAAGTGACGCGACGCTTCGTCCAAGTGCGCGGACATCAGCTAAATGAAGCTTCGTCTCGCGACGCTTTCGTTCGCGACGCTTCCGATAAGTGCGCGTATACCTTTACAGATATGTCAACCAGGGGCGGCTAGTCAAAGGAGGCTAAGGAGGCTAAGTCTCCTCAATAATATTCCGTGTATCACTAATATATTATATTGAATAGTCAGCATTCAACATATTCATATTAATCAAAATCATATTATTTTATGCACCTACCTTCCTTTCAACCTACATTATATAATATAATTTATTAATTAAGATAGAAGGTATTTACATTTACTGCATTTGATTCATTTCAAGATTTTCATTGGAAAATTTATGTCAAAAATACACTTTTTTTTGATAAGGTGGCCATAAAAAGTGAACTGTGTGTTGTTTATAATGACAATGAAATTTTGGGGCAAAATGAAAATCATGTGGGGACTATTAAATACCTTTTTGATAATGATTTGAATCAAGATTTACCCCAAGTTTATAAACTCTTATGTCTAATTGTTTCTATCCCGGTGACATCGGCTTCCGTAGAGCGCTCGTTTTCCACTCTTAAGAGAATTAAAACTCATTTACGAAATTCAATGAGCCAGGATCGTTTGAAAAATATTAGTTTGTTGTCTATCGAAAAGGAATTGGTAAAACTTTTGGCGAAAGACAAAAAATTTTATGAGGATATTATAGATCATTTTGCTAACGTTGAAGATCGCAGAATCCCGCTAATCTTCAAAAATATATAATAACTTTTTATTTGCTCTCACCAGCTGTTAACAAATTCGTTAAGTAGGTGAGTAGGTACCTATTTTGTGAAAGAAAAAAAAATTGATGAATAGATGAATTGATTAATTGGCTGAGAAGAGTTTTTGTGAATAATGTAAATAGGAGTTGTAGGTCTCAAGGTAGACACTCGAAAGTGAAAACAAATTAATAGCTTAGGGTGCTTGTTTTACTTTGATTTTCTTCAAATTATGAGGCGGTTGACCTTGAAATCCTAAAAATTTTCGCCTATGGTGTATTTTTTAACACCTCTTGTTGCCTCCTCAAACTAAAATCTCACGAGCCGCCACTGATGTCAACCAAGTGAAAGCCTCATCAACTGAAAATTTAATTTAATAAGTAGTTATTACTTCTCTGTAGAATCCAGTTTCATGTCCACCAATGTCTGTTGTTTCTTTTTCTTGGCGAATTTTGTGAAATCCTTCACACACGAAGAATTGCATTTTCGCGGCTGAAGCAAATACTAAATTTTACTCATTTCACGAAAGAGTCATGACTGATGCAGAGAAATTACTAGATCCGTATTAGTATTACACCGCGAGTGGCTCACGTTCGTGATTCGCAGCCCATAAAACAACGCAACTTACGGAAAACGCATTCAAGGTGCATCAACAACGAAAAGAACAAGGTTTAAATATAAATAAATTTCACTGTGGCATTGCCAAGAGTCCTTATTCTAAATCGCATGAAATTTGTTCAAATCATTGCATAAATATTTATTTACCAGATCCGTAGATAAATCCATAGAGCTGGCAACCTTGAGAGGTGATGATATTTAGCACCATATACCTATATTATTTTTATTTTAATTGCAGCTGTTCATCCACTTCTCAGTATCGGAAGTTAAGCGGATTCTACACAGCAATGTTGCCATCTAAGTGTTTCCATTGCAGTCGTGACAACGAAATGAGTGGGTAAAATCGTGGGAGAGAGATAAGGAGGAGAATAATTGAAACCTGACTTGGAACAAAGATGTATTGTACACGTTACGCTAGAGGAAGTTTAATTTAATAGATAGAAAAGGGTGAAATTGAAATATGCGAATTCTATATGGGGTAGTATGCATATTTTGTATTCTAATTAAAAAGGAACCATTACTTTTCGTTAAATCATGAAAATAAATAAAATAAAATTTACAGAAATCGTATAACCTAAATTCTATATAATCATTAATCAATATTCAGAATATAACTTTGATATATGGTGAAGTAGGTATATATAATATGGTGAAAATATAATTGGAAAGAGAATATTTATCGCATGTTAAAATCCAGACACTAGGCGAATGGAAGATAGACCTAAAAATGATAAAACGTGAGGTAACCGTCACACTCATAAGTACAGCTTTAATCTCGAGCAGCATGTTTAGTTTCAGAGACGGAGTGCATTAAAAAATATGTAATATATCTTCTTTCAAGAATAGAAATGATAGATAACGTATTAGTTTGAAGTGGAGAATTAATAACAATATTAACAAATAATCTATTATCTATTCGTATAATGATAATAATAAGGAAACGGAATGAAAAATTCTAGGAGACAAATATTTAATTATACATATATATATATATATATATATATATATATATATATATATATATATATATATATATATATATATATATATATATATATATATATATATATATATATATATATATATATATATATATATATATATATATATATATATATATATATATATATATATATATATATATATATATATATATATATATATATATATATATATATATATATATATATATATATATATATAATCTCTTGATAATTAGTAGCAATAACAGACTGGTTGAATCTTAAAAAACTCGATTTAATTAATGAATTAATAATGTTATTGCTAATAATTATCAAGAGATTAAAAATAAATCACAGACAACAACAATTCGAATAAATAATTATATATATATATATATATATATATATATATATATATATATATATATATATAAATATATATATATATATATATATACAGGGTGTTTCGGAATTGATGCAAAAGATTTCAATAGGTGGTTCTTCAGCATAAATTAAGGGGGGTCTTTCATATAACTTTTTGTTCAACACCCTTTTCCCTCCAAGTTACAGTCCTTTGAAATTAGGTGAAAAAAACTTGTTTTTATCCAATACATCCACTTAGGAAAAAACTAGAGGAATGAAATTTGGCAGATAACTGCTGCTAATAAAATGGCAGTTTTTGAGTGTTTTTGTTACACTAAAATGTTAGCACAAGGAGCTGAAAAAAACAACCCCTATAATAAAAAAAGTTCTGATGCAAAAGCATCAGAACTTTTTAATGTGCTTATACTTTCCTCTTTAAAAAATATATTTGAAAAGACAGACTCAATTTGCAACTTTTTTATGTTGTGACTTTTTATCATAAATTTGTTAGTTTGATCACAAAAAAATAAAATAGTGCTCAGACTCTTCCCATAAATTCACAGAGAGGTTATCATTTATTGAAAAAAAAACAAGTAAGCTGCTGTCAAATGTCAAATAATTTGTTAATTGTCAAGACATAAAAAAGTTGCAGATCGATTCTGTCTTTTCGAATATATTTTTTAAAAGGAAAATATAGGCGCATTAAAAAGTTCTGATGCAAAATATTATAGGGGTTGTTTTTTTCAGCCCCTTGTGATTTCATTTAAGGGTAAAAAAAACACTCAAAAACTGCCATTTTAATAGCAGCAGTTATCTGCCAAATTTCATTCTTCCAAATTTTTCCAAAGTGGATGTATTGAATAAAAACAATTTTTTTCAATGTTATATGAAAGACCCCCCTTAATTTTTGCTAAAGAATCACCCATTGAAATCTTTCGCATCAATTTAGAAACACCCTGTATATATATATATATATATATATATATATA
This sequence comes from Cynegetis impunctata, assembly GCA_030704885.1. Lineage (NCBI taxonomy): Eukaryota > Metazoa > Arthropoda > Insecta > Coleoptera > Coccinellidae > Cynegetis > Cynegetis impunctata. The sequence continues at coordinate 1,060,346 of JARQZK010000003.1, forward strand.
TATATATATATATATATATATATATATATATATATATATATATATATATATATATATATATATATATATATATATATATATATATATATATATATATATATATATATATATATATATATATATATATATATATATATATATATATATATATATATATATATATATATATATATATATATATATATATAATTATATATATATATATATATAATTATATATATATATATATATATATATATATATATATATATATATATATATATATATATATATATATATATATATATATATATATGTATAGGTATAAATGTTCTAGAAAAAATTAATCTTCTTGCATTGTATCTATGTGGCGAATTTTAGTTCAATATATATATATATATATATATATATATATATATATATATATATATATATATATATATATATATATATATTGAACTAAAATTCGCCACGTAGGTACAATGCAAGAAGATTAATTTTTTCTAGAACATTTATACCTACTACTAGGATAACCAGAGCGCGCCACTCTCGCAGCATAAGTGAGTATATAAAGTCACTTGTTTAGTACAGCTTTGCAAATTGAGTGTACCTAAAGATGATGAAGTTAGTTGATATTTTGTGTTGGAGGTGTGAACACTAAAAATTCAGGCGTGCGAGGTCGTAGTTTGTTTTTTCAATACGATACGTAGTCTTCGACCGTTTAGTATTGTTAATCGTTGGATATATTGATTTGATCATTGCAGTTTATTGATAAGTGATACTCAAGAGTGTCTAATAGGCCCAAAACAGATGCCTATGTATCCTTTTAATCCTTTGCGGTGCCATGTTGATATCCGCTGTTTAAGCTGGAATTAAAATGATTCAAGATTGCCAATTATAACTTCATCAAGCAAGCCTTTAAAAAGGAATTATACGAAATCTGTTTTTTAGATAATTTCTCTGGACATATATATATATATTTATATATATATATATATATATATATATATATATATATATATATATATATATATATATATATATATAAGTATCCTTCGTGTTTTCGGTACCGTGGTTATAAAATTAAGTGAAACTAGGACATTTATTTGATACTAATCAAACAGACCTCCTAGCGGAGCTGGTTAAAAGAGTTCACGAAGCATCGGAATATCTACATCTACCCTAGACGGTACATGTTATAAATGTTAAGTTGTTTATCACAATCAATGGAAATTGATTGATAGACTTTCGATGGATGGATGATACTGATGAGCCCCAATAAGGGCGAAACAGTCTGTCTATCAATTTCCATCGATTATGATAAACAACTTAACATTTCTAACATGTACCGTCTAGGGTAGATATAGATATTTCGATGCTTGGAGAACTCTTATAACCAGCTCAGCTAGGAGGTTTTGTTTGATTAGTTTCAACTAAATGTTTTGTTAATTTTATAACCACAGTACGTGTCTCGATAACACGAAGAATTCTTACTTATATTCATTTGCCTTTATAGAGGGATACAATTAGGAGCGATTGTTACTTGCGGTGAGTAAATGTTGAATTACATCGAATTGATGTAGCAACCTTACCCTAGCAGATATAGTAGCCACCTTCGGGTGTCAGGACGTACGAGTTCTCGTTGCCGAAATGTTTCGTCTGTCTGAAAGATGTGGTTCAATTGTTTCCGACTGTTGGCGCTGTGTCATATTTATATGCCACTGTATTTTGCTGGAAGGAAAATCACTTTCGATGGATGAATAATACTGATCAGCCCCAATAAGGAAGAAACAGTCTGTCCATCAATTTCAATCGATTGTGATAAACAAATTAACATTTCTAACATGTACCGTCTAGGGTAGATGTAGATATTTCGATGCTTGGTGATCTCTTATAACCAGCTCCGCTAGGAGGTTTGTTTGATTAGTTTCAAATAATTGTCCTAGTTTCACTTAATTATATATATATATATATATATATATATATATATATATATATATATATATATATATATATATATATATATATATATATATATATAAAACAGAATTCTTCCAGTTATCGAAACACGTTCGTGGCAATAAAATATATATATTATATGCCATTAAGTCACTAGAAGGAAAATATAAGACCGTTGGAAATATTTGGTTGGTTATCACTTTCGATGGATGGATGATACTGATGAGCCCCAAATAAAGGCGAAACAGACTGTCTATCATTTCCATTGATTGTGATAAACAACTTAATGTTTCTAACATACACCGTCCAAGGTATATGGAGGCATTTCGATGTTTCGTGAACTCGCTCCGCTAGGAGGTTTGTTTGATTAGTTTCAAATAAATGTCCTAGTTTACTTGATCATTTATATATATATATATATATATATATATATATATATATATATATATATATATATATTATATATATATATATATATATATATAATACAAGCCGAAAAATTGAATCCAGTCTACAGCAAAAACCATATTTTTTAAATTTCTGAAATTTGGTGGGAAGTTGAGTCTAATCATGTAGATTCCCACTAAGACGGGGTTTTTTAAAATTCCGCCGTTAAGGGGTTGAAAAAGGGTAAAACGTGTTTTTTGATGTTTCTCGCAAAATAATGGACTTAGCGATCCCCTTCTTCCACTAAAATGTTAAGTAAAATTAACTCTAGAAAGTAGTTTCTCAGTTTTTTGAAATTCCATCATTTAGGGGTGCAAAAGGGGTAAGTCTGTTTTTTTTATATTGGCTATTTCCGGCAAAATAATCGACTTAGCGATTTCATTCGGCCACTAAATAGTTCCTTATAATTATCTTGAAAAACCATTTTCTCCATTTTTTAAAATTCGATCATTCAGGGGTTGAACGGGGGTGGAATAAATTCATACGTATACATATATGGATTCGCAGGCGAAGCCGCGACGGGTCCCGCTAGTATTTATATATAGGTATATATATATATATATATATATATATATATATATATATATATATATATATATATATATATATATATATATATATATATATATAGGTTATTGACTATGTTGAGAGCAGAATCACTACAACGAGTACATTGACGTGTGCATGTTCCAATTTTTCCATTTCAATTATTATTGTGTTGCCACTGATGGTTAATGACCCAATTCAAGGATAATTGACTGTATACATAAACAGATACATTTGAGAAGGCATTTAACTACTACGATGCTATTAATCGTATTCATATAGCTAACCCTTATTAGAAAATAAATTTTGAAGGTAATGCATGCAACTTTTTCTGATGTTAAAAAAATTATTTCCGCTGCGAAAAGTGGATTATATTGAGATATGTAGAGTTTAGTTTTCTATGTTTGTATTGTGGACGATAGACAGTAATAATGAACTAGTTGTTTGAAAAAAAAAATTGCGAAAATTAAATCTTAGTATTTTAAAAATACCTATAATTTTTTTTTCGTCAAAAATGAGATTTGGTATTTCCGTGGGCATCAGGATATTTAAGGTAGAAATTCATTGTTGGCTAGAGGAAAAAAAAATATTCAAGACAACCAAAGATATTGTGGAAGTATTTGAATTTGTCAATAACCTCAATGTCAGTCAATTGATTTAAACTCTGACAGCATCTAATATTTCCTTTGGTAATTAGCCAGCATCTTTTGTTGCATTGATTTCGAGTTCATTTAAAAACAATTGACTATAATTTACTCTTTTTTAAAGCTATATTACCTGACTCTGCTAATCATTAAATCATTTGACAAAACTTTGTGGAGCGAAATCACGATCACACGTTACACTCCAAACACTGGGTAAATAAAGGCTATCCCAAAAAATATTTAACAGTCAGGTCAGCGTTGCTAGGCCTGCGCGTAAACGGTATTCGTATATGCTTATGTGTTTAGCAAGTCGTGCGAATCAGAATACTCAGAATGTAAATAACCTCTGTTATTCATTCAATTACATTCAAACGAACATTGTTAATTTATTGTTCATTTATTAATCAAAAACTGTGAAAGCCATCTAGTAGAAGTTAAAGATAGTGATGATGAATTCGGAGTTTGTACCAGTATAAATTTCAGTAGTATACACTTTATAAATATAATGAATCTACTATACATTCGCACAATGATAATCAGGGAACTAATAATCAAAGGATACAAATTTTTCAAAATTTCCAAAAAAAAAGTTCATACAAAAAGTATTCATTTCAACATCAAATTTTCTGATAAAAACTCAGAGCCATTGTTTTAATTTTTTTGCGGTGAATTTTATCTAACAGTTAACAATGATCTAGCAAAATCTAACACAATATAAAATACCACAATCGATGAAGTCTTTTCGATATACTTAAAAGTTGATCGCATGCAAAGATGTGTCTTACTTTAGTTACAACAAACCAATCATTAGGTACTAAGATCGAATGTGTTGATTGAGTTTAAAATTAATTCATATTTTTATAATAATTAGGAATAAAATGTTTGATTTCATTAATCATTTATTTTTCAAATGAGCTTCCCAACGTATTGTTATCGTTATCTTACAGCGTGTTAAATATTCATTTCCAATAAATACATATATATATATATATATATATATATATATATATATATATATATATATATATATATATATATATATATATATATTATATATATTAGTTATCGAACATTGACAAAACTTTCAGATTTCAAACAAACAAAACTAAACATATAATTCAAAGAATTTATTGAGAGACTATTTTGTGCCTACGTATCTTTGTCTCTAGTTTCATAGAACTCGACCTCTCTGATTTGATCTACTCGGACAAGTGCCTCTACCTTGCGGAGATCGCTGAAAGTGCTAAAATACTAGTGTGGAAGCGTCTCTGATCACGTAGGCATTCTTTTATTTCACCAATTCCTTTCTTGGGCTGCTAGTTTACGGAATTACTATGGTCTTACATATACACACACATTTATATATAGATATATATATTATATATATATATATATATATATATATATATATATATATATATATATATATATATATATATATATATATATATATATATATATATCAGTGGCGCGCTCGTGAGGTTTTGGTTTGAGGAGGCTACAAGAGGTGTTAAAAAATACACCATAGGCGAAAATTTTCAGGATTTCAAGGTCAACCGCCTTATAATTTGAAATCAAAGTAAAACAAGCACCCTAAGCTATTAATTTGTTTGGAAAAAAAATTGTTTTCACTTTCGAGTGTATACCTTTAGACCTACAACTCCTATTTATAATATTCACAAAAAAACTCTTCTCAGCCAATTAATCAATTCATCTATTCATCATATTTTTTTTTCTATCACAAAATAGGTAGGTACCTACCTACCTACTTAACGAATTTGTTACTTATTCGAGGAATTAATCAATTGTTGCACAGCAAGAACCAACGGGGAGGTGAGAGTTTTTTCTTGCCAAAAATAAAATAGGACCCTCCCAAAAATAGATTAAAATAAAATTCTTGTCATAAAAGAAAAACAAAATAAAAATGAAATAAAATAATAAATATACATTTAGACCTAAAAAAAAAATTTAAATAAATTCTTTGGCATAGACATCTATTTTTTATAATTCCTGCATAGATGCCAATGCCAAGACAGAAGCCTTAAATAAAAAATAATGTTTGCATAAAATCAAACAAAAAATAAATTCTTTTAAGATTTTTACAAGGAACAACGATTATTTGGTATAATACTAAGTAATAAAGTATCTAGTAACACAAACAAAACCTGTGAAAAATAAAATGTGCAAAATATGGGTGGGACAGCAAATAAAAAGATATATCTTTTTATAGATTAGCGGGATTCTGCGATCTTTATCGTTAGCAAAATGATCTATAATATCTTCATAAAATTTTTTTGTCTTCGCCATAAGTTTTACCAATTCCTTTTCAATAGACAACAAACTAATATTTTTCAAACGATCATGGCTCATTTAATTTCGTAAATATGTTTTAATTCTATTAAGAGTGAAAAACGAGCGCTCTACGTAAGCCGATGTCACCGGAAAAGAAACAATTAGTCATAAGAGTTTATAAACTTGGGGTATATCTTGATTCTAATCATTATCAAAAAGGTATTTAATAGTCATGACATGATTTTCATTTTGCCACAAAATTTCATTGTCATTATAAACAACACACAGTTCACTCTTTAGGGCCACCTTATCAAAAAAAAGTGTATTTTTGACATAAATTTTCCAAAAGGGTTATCTGGAAAATTAGCCGAAAATACGGTAAACAAAATTTTATTAGATAAGTCCAAGAAATTCAGTTCCTTCAAAACCAAGAAACTTATTTCTATTTGAACCCTAATAATAACCAAAAATTCCATAAATATTTGCCTATAGGGAAGCCTCATATCTGCGAAACTGAATTTCTTTCGTTTTGGGCTAAATTGAGGCGTATCATCAGTCGTTTGAAATACAGAAAATAGTTTTTTGAAATAAACTTCTGCACGAAATTCTGAAATTTTCTCCAAAAGAAACTTGAGCCGATTTCGTGAGTAAATCACATCTGAAAACTTGTGCTGTAAGATTTGAAAAACTATTTCTGTTTGTTCAAAAATTTTAAATTTGATCCGCGACACGACATGTTCCTGGGATTTTTCGTGCCTTTCCAAAGAACGTGATAAATTTTTTAAATCGTCAAATCCTAAGCGGCCCCAAACAGAGACATTTTCACTAGTAAAAAGTAAACACTGCCAACAAATTAATTTATTTTTTTACCTGTGATCCGGTTAGGCAAGGATTCCTCTCGTAATTCTTTGTATTGAAACCGCGGTTTTGTTTAAGTTATGGGATAACAAATATTCCACTAAGTCACCATTGAAATTTTTGAAATTAACTTCAGTAATGAAACTCATGTTTACACAATACGCGAACGCTTTCTGGCGGCCATTACCGAATTACGAATTACGACACATTACGATTTCCAACGAAATTGACTCGATCTCACGCGAATTTTATAGTTGTGATTGGTCGAAACTGGGTTCCATCCGTGTTGCCATTTACATGTGTTTTGCTTTATTACTGCAATAAAGTATTCTGTTTTTGAGTGGTGTGAGTTTGGTTTTGTGTGGCAGGCGTAATGAACGTTGAGAATATACCTTTCGTCCTTTCTAAGCTTACCGCAGCGTTGCCACAAATCTTGAAATGAATGAAATGCAGTAAAATGTAAATACCTTCTATCTTAATTAATAAAATTATATTATATAATGTAGGTTGAAAGGAAGGTAGGTGCATAAAATAATATGATTTTGATTAATATGAATATTGCTGAATGCTGACTATTCAATATAATATATATATTAGTGATACACGGAATATTTTTGAGGAGGCTTAGCCTCCTTAGCCTCCTTTGACTAGCCGCCCCTGATATATATATATATATATATATATATATATATATAAATATATATATATATATATATATATATATATATATATATATACAGAGGCGCTGATTTATGAAAAATATTGGGAGGGCCCATACCGGAGGTTTTGCCCCTGGAAATTTTCTAAATTTTATATGAGATCTTTTGGCTTTGAAAAACGAAATAAAACATAACACACACGGTATTTTCGTAAAAAGATAATTTAATTTACAGTAATAATTATTATGCTTATAGCCTATTTCAGAGCAGTGAATATATAGCTCTGAAAAGACTGAAATTATATTTAAATAAATACTAAGCTATCATTAAAAGAATAAAACATTAAATATTGCTGTCGCACAGTAATAGCATTTTTATTGATAAGTGAAATAGCTTATTTCTTGAATGAGGCTCAGGGTTCATTAAATTTAAAAATATCTCAAAATTAATACTTTGAAAATATTTTAATAGGTATCATAAAATAATAAATATAAAAATATTTGAGTATCTGAAAAAAACTAATACAGTACAGGTCTAAACAAGGACTGATATTTCGAAACTTAACATTGTGTATGTATTTAACTCTCTATTTTAAAAAGATTTTTAGTGTTTAAATAAAAAATATCAACAAAATTTTGTGATTTTACAAAGCATAATATAACTAATAATTTTCTCAAAATATTGAGGGGTAGAGCCCCCCCCACTCAAAAGAATGTTTGAGGGAGCTCGGGCCCCCTCAGGCCCCATGGAGTCGGCGCCACTGTATATATATATATATATATATATATATATATATATATATATATATATATATATATATATATATATATTTCATATCAGTACCTTTTATGAGCCGTGAATGACCGTCTGTTTATTGGCATTTTGTATTACAATTCATCAATAATAGACAGGGCAACTCAGTCACGCTTTCTATTTGTGGAAGAGGTACCTTAAGATTGGAATTATATAAAATGGCTAACTCCACAAGTCGATGATCGAACAGCAGTCAACCAAGGAACACGTTCACGCGAACACAATCAATTACAGTAATTTCAAGTTTTTCGGTTCAGTAAGTACTCTACTCTGAGAAAGAGAATTGACATTTATTGCCCAAGCAAGAATGAAACGACATATAATTTCAACACGATATATATATATATATATATATATATATCTATATATATATATATATATATATATATATATATATATATATATATATATATATATATATATATATATATATATATATATATATATATATATATATATATATATATATATATATATATATATATATATATATATATATATATATATATATATATATATATATATTTATATATATATATATATATTCTCGCTACCGGGTAGCGAGAAAGTCTGGCAACAAGGTATTTTCTTTGAAACCATTAAACGTATAATTATCAAATTTTAGGGTTATGCAAAGGATTGTATTTTTCGTTTCTCAGAGGTCCTGTCAAACTTGAGTGACGTCAGCATTCAGCATACCGCCGCCATCTCGAATTTTTTTAAATAGCACCGTAGGTCGAGTGATATATCGTAGAAAAGCTGATTTCGTCCTCTTTTCAAAAATACAGAGTACTTACCACATTACTGAAAAAATAAGACAAACAATTTTCAAAGACATATTATATATTTTTTAAATTCATATTAACTTACAAAAATATTAATAGTTTCCTCATAAAAGGAGCTCAAAATGTAGGCCACCTGTGTCTTAGCAATAATACAATCTGTATTTGAAGCTTCGAATAGAATTGTTTATCATTTATGGAGAAATTGTTCGTATCTCAAGACATTTGAGAGTTTTTGAATCAGTTATGTCTGATATAAAGCGGAGTCAAGTCGGGAGATCTTGCCAGCCACTTAGTTACACCTCTTCAAACATTCCATTTCTGAGGGAAACTTGATGACTATACGTTTAATCGTCTAATCATATAAAATTGCATCGGAATCAAAAATAATCAGAAGAGAAATAGATAACGAGCACTTAGTTCAGGAAATGAAAATGAAAAAATTACAAAAGGAAATTTAATATACTACTTTTCTTTGACTGAGTTTTGTCGTTTGAACTTGGAAAAGGTTTCCTAATCTTTTAAGAATACCTTGTGGTCTTTATCTTTTTTTTCAGATCACACCATATTGAATTTGACCGAGTAGATTTTTTATGCCAAAAAAAATTCAAATTCTGTGCCACAAACAATATCAAAAATATATTGTGAACTTTTGCCAAGTGTTTTCTTCAAGATTTATAAAATATTAAATCATGTTTCACCAAAAGATCAACGAAATATTATTTAACAAATAGATCTATATGAAATACATTTTATAACAAAGATTTATACTTTTGATATTCCTATTAAATGTCATATTTTAGAATCTAGATTCTAGAACATAAAGAATAAGGTTCCATTTGTAGACTAAAGTTTCCATTAAAAAGCATGTGTGTCAGTTTCTTTTATATATCTTTCAATACTTTATTAACTTCCATCACTTAATAATTTTGTTTATTGTGCACAAATATAAGTATCACTAGATACATATAGATAAATAAACTACACTCTAAAATCAAAATACAAATTTACGATTAGGTTGCTGTTGTATGTGTTGTTTCATATATACCTATATATGCATGAACTGTTGCCGGTATACCCTTATATACGCGGCTTAAACTCCAACAATAATTTTAATTATATAATATGATATGAAATATAAAAGATATATGCAATTAATCAAACATACCTACATACATTAAATAACAAATAGCTGCTCGTTAATTCAATTAATGATAATATTAATAATAAAATAAAACGCATCCACGTGTTTTTCAGATTCATCTTCTTCGTTATTCATTGTCATTCAAATCAGTTTTTTTATATCTTTCAATATTTTATTAACTTCAATCACTTAATAATTTTGTTTATTGTGCACAAATATAAAAAGGAAAGGAAACACACGTGTTTCATTCCTTCCTGAAGTATGTGTCAGGGAGGCGGGCAGCTTGAGTTTGGGATTAACTCCTTCAGCCAGATCAGAGGATACACTTGTATGTACAAGTGCATTAAGGATAGGTGAGACGGGATATTTATGGAACATAGGAAGTGTGGGTACGGTTCAGAGGATTAATACTGGCCCAGCATTCGCAATATAAGTTTGCAAGCAGTGACTTACATTACCATGAGGAAACCTCTGAGAAAAACTCATGGCAGGCCAGTCGATCCCGGGGTTTGAACCCGAGACCTCCCAAATACTAGCCATCGTATCTAACATACTCGACTTACTAGCTTGGTACACACAAGTATAAGTATCACTAGATATAAATACTAATACATGCATCAACTGTTGCCGGTATACCCTATATATGCAGCGGTAAACTAATAATCTCGAAGTGAAAGGTGCGCATAGTACGTTGCGAAAATGAACGTAACATTTCAATTTTACTTAACGCTCGATTTTACTCCTTATAAAATTTTCATACCGCGGGCTGAATATGAAAATCGTTTCTTAAGGAGTAAACTTCAAAAATTTCCGTTACCTACAAAACATAGCATAACCTTCTAATCTATATCCACTCCTTGAGCTAAGATCCCATGATATGCATAGTAAATAAACATGGCCGTCAGCCACCTCCTAATTAATCGTTACAAGAATAACAGCGGTTGCCCAAATTCCTGTCTTTTACTTGGATTCTTAAATTTCGCGAATCTTGTTTTTTCGTTTGAGCAGGTGGTCTTGTCAGACCTTTAGACCATCAAAATCCGCCATTGATTAATATTACATATGTACCTATCAGTAACAACAACGATTGAAAATTCAACTACAAAGACGTCGTTTACATCCACAGAGCCATTAACTCCAATTCTATGCACTAACAGTAATAATCTCATCCCACTCCGTTATAAATCAAGGTACAGCATTTTAATAGTATATTGAGTAGAAGGCACGACAATACCAATCAACTACGTAACGACTACGTCACAACGTGGAAAGGTGACGTCACACAGTCGCTCGGCTTGAAGAGATACGACCCGAGGGTAAATATCAGTGGCGTAACACGATTCAGATAGAGATTATAATATTATACGAGAAGATATAAATGAGATTGAAATATCTAGAAGTACTTCTAAAAAAAAATATAATAACCGACACGATACACATACACACGGTATGCTATTGCGCATGAAAGTGTTTTCTCTCTCGCCGCGTGTGACGTCATGCTCGAGGAAGTTGTTCGCTCGTTCCAATGTAATTTCGCGGACGTTCAAGTTTTAATGAATTTAAAATTATGGTGGTTGATTTTTTTGATTAAAACTGAGTTTTTCAGTTATTATTATTTTGAAAATAACAAAAATGGAAGTTTTTTGAATTCATTTTTTACCAGGTATTTCAAAACATTAAAAAAATAGAAAAACCGCAATGTTATGAAAATATTATTGGCTCCACCCAAAAAAGAAAGATGAAAAAATGCTAAGATTTTTCTAAATAATTTATTACACAACACAAAATCAAGAGAACGTTGAACAAAAAAAAATTATTTCCTGAAGTTGGTAAATTTCGCCATTTTTTTGTCTAGTTTTCTTTGAGCATTCTTGAAACTGATTTTTCTGTTCAAGTCTCGCAATCTAATATATGTTCGAGTTCTGGCAAAGTACAGGACAACTTCGTAAGGCACGGATGAGGATTTTATTCGTGACATAGTGTGCTCGGCTAATTTCAGATTTATTTTATCTTCTCTCTGGCAAGCGATTATCCATTGTTTTGCCAAATCTTCTTTCTTTGGAAAGCTAAAGTATTTTATATCGGAACCTTTTGTACTTTGATTACAATTTTTACACTTAGCTACGGCACAATTTGGCATTGTAAATTATAATTACTCACACACCCACATATAATAACAAAAACACAATACAAATAAGGAATTCAGACGTCTTGATACACTCAAAATAATAAAATATTCTCTCAGCACTTGAAAATAACATGTAAACCATGCATCGGCAATTCAAATGCCGAGTCTCGAACCTCGAATGTGACGTCACTGCGCGTGGCGCACGGAATTTGGCGGAAATAGTGGCATACCGTGTGTATGTGTATCGTGATAACCGATAATTATTGTTTTATCCGTGAATTTAAAAAAATATTGCTAAAAGTGATCAAAAATATTCTAATAATACTAATATAAGACACTATTAGTCTCTTGTACCGTATATTATTAAACTAAGTTTAATCGTAAACCGAGTTTAATTTGACATTTTCGCTTGCACCAAAATATAAACGTCGTTGAAGACGCCCTAAACTCCGCATAAATTAAACGCCCAATTTTCGGAGTTGGCTACAAACCATAGGAAAATATAGAACGATTGCCTATTTTTCAGTGACTGATATCTATGAATGAAAGATGTTTATCGTATTTCTCAGGGAATTTCACGTCAACGACGTTAGGAAAGCTTTCACTGTGAAAAGCGTGGAAATTGTATGCGTGAGTTGATTTCTCTTTCTAGAACACATTTACCGAATGCGTCAGCATTAAACTCCATTAAAAGCATTTGAAAAAGTTGTATAAACGGGATGCATATCGAGAAATAATGGTGAGTTCACACATGCGTGGATTTATTGGCGCCAAAATGAACTGGCGCGCCAATTCATTTAATTAAATTTGCATGTGTAAACATCGACTTGCGTACAAGCAGTACCGGATTAGCCACGTAGCAAGAGTAGCAAATCTTACGGGCCCCGCGAATTTGGGGGGCCCGCGCTCAACGCCTATCTGACAGTAAAAAAAAATAAGTTTAAATAAGTGTAAAATATCTTGCATGCCTTAAACTCGAAAGTTTAGGATATGCTTCACTGACACCTGAAAATCTAAAACTCGATTTCATCAATTTCAATCGTAGGTATATGTAGTATAATATCTACCACGAGAAACGTTGGTGTCAAAATCTGCAATAATAATTTAAAGTTGTACCACATTTCTAAAAATTGAGCGCTGGCCGCACAAGTTATGTGTTTGTACTACTTGCACTGCACTGCAAAACTAACAGGGGAATTACCTAATATTGTCATCTATCGAGCTAGTCGTAAAACTAGAACAAATATTACGATCTAATAGAACGTAGTAAAATTTACTAAACAACGATATAGCCAAAGATAATAATATAAAATATACAAATGAAATCCATAATTTTCATAATTCGGATAGAACTTGAGAACTAATTAAATTTGTACAATTTTATATTGCCCTAATATATAATACTAAATAGATAATTGGTTTGCCATTTTGGACTTCCTAAAATGCAGGCGGCCGAAGGCCGCATTATGGCAAACTTATAAAGCCGAGATAAGGAGATCGGTCACGAATCGCGGGGCCCGAAGGGCCCCGTCGATCGCTCCCTTCCCTTCCGTAGTGCTTAGGCTACGTCTCGCCTCGATCCGAGACGCCGATCTTCGATATCGAACGTTTAAAGTTTGACGTTTCTCCGAAATTCGCTAAAACGGCAGCATTGTCGACGCTTAAGAACTATTTTCGCATCACATGGGCTCGAATTCACGTGACCGCTTTTGGAGCCGATAGTTGGACGGGTTGAGTTCTATCGAGAAGTTTCGGCACGGCGAGGCCCAATGAGGTCGTACTATCTAGCCGATTACACACGAACTGAGATTGACAGCGAGTAGATTGTGCGCCCGTTCGACAGAGGCAGGGACGGGCTTAGCACTCCCCGGCGTTCGAGAAACTATATTTTTATCGATCTATATTTTTCACGGATCTATTTAATGGGCGATGGAGCCTCTCACTAGTAAAAACTAAACTTTCAGTTCGCTATTCCTACGTAATAGTGTTGCATGCTCGCAACGCTGCGCGAATGATACAGAAAACAAGAAAAACGGTGTCATGGGATAGCAGGTAGGAACGAAGTTCCTTCGGAGAATATAGAAGGACCACAATTTGCGAAAAGTAAACATGTGCGTGTCGGGGCGCACGACAGAAGTCATAACTTATACTAATCCAAGTTGAAATAATTAATATTGAAATGTTAAGGGCTAAGAGCTCTTACGAGATTGCAAATAAAAAAATTTAAAAAGCCAAGAGTAACCTCTGGGATTAGAACTCAGAAATACGGCACACTACGGCTCAGTACTTAGACCACTCGGCCGTCAACGCAATGTAAAAACTAGACTCAAGAGTGTATATAACGAGAGGATAACGTATCTCCACGCTATATAATTGAATATAAACCTACATATAATACGTAGTCATTATTTTATGGAACAAATTTGTAAAGCTTCATCTTTTCATTATGCCATATCTGATTCCTATCGTAATCTGTCATTTTATGCATATAACTTATACAAAATTATTTCGATGTTTCAAATCTGACGTTTTCGAGTTGCTTGTACAAAAAAAAAGGAAAAAAAGGAAAGATGAGGTAAGGCTCTTACTGAAGTATACAACGGACTAGCGGTAATATCTTATTCTTATAGAATATTAGTTGGAGCAGTATCGTTCTTCCACACAATCAGAGAAAGTATATTTATTCCATATTCTTCTTCTTCCGGTGCCTTACCCCGTTTCGGTCGTAGGCGACAACTAATCGTGTTGTGCGTGATACAGTGATACACGAATAGAAGGGGCCTACAGTTTTACGAAGGAAGGAAAGGAAACACACGTGTTTCATTCCTCCCTGAAGTATGTGTCAGGGAGGCGGGCAGCTTGAGTTTGGGATCAACTCCTTCAGCCAGATCAGAGGATACACTTGTATGCACAAATGCATTAAGGATAGGTGAGACGGGATAGGACAGGATAGGAAGTGTGGGTAGGGTTCAGAGGATTAATACTGGCCCAGCATTCGCCTTATAAGTTTGCATGCAGTGACTTACATTACCATGAGGAAACCTCTGAAAAAGACTCATGGCAGACCAGTCGGCCCCGGGGTTTGAACCCGAGACCTCCCGAATACTAGCCAGCGTACCTAACGTACTCAACTAACTAGCTTGGTTGCTTGTACAAAAGTAAGGAAACACACGTGTTTCATTCCTCCCTGAAGTATTTGTCAGGGAGGCGGGCAGCTTGAGATTGGGATTAACTCCTTCAGCCAGATCAGAGGATACACTTGTATGTACAAGTGCATTAAGGATAGGTGAGACGGGATATTTATGGAACATAGGAAGTGTGGGTACGGTTCAGAGGATCAATACTGGCCCATCAGCATTCGCCTTATAAGTTTGCAAGCAGTGACTTACATTACCATGAGGAAACCTCTGAGAAAAACTCATGGCAGACCAGTCGGTCCCGGGGTTTGAACCCGAGACCTCCCAAATACTAGCCAGCGTACCTAACATACTCGACTAACTAGCTTGGTTAAACTTATACATGAATTAATGAGTACATATAATGCATTGGTGAATTGGCGATTGACGTGGCGGAGTGGGATCAGAAAGAGAAGGGATGAGAGATCGGAAAGAAAGAGGAAGGTATACAATATTCGCTTGTGTTAACTAAAAGCGTGACTTTCGTCACTCTTTTAGTATCGCGTATTTTTCATTTTGGTCGCGCAGCAAAATCCCCATCTCTTCCAAGCCTGCCGTAAGGAACTTCGTTCGAAAAAATAGCGGCGATATTCAGCAAGTCGTGTGAAAACATGCATTGAGTTGCATTCTTGACCGAAAAATTATAGCGTCGTCGCTACCATTCTTGTTATGGTATCAGTAATGTGTGAAAGCAGCTGATTGATTAATACCTACGTAGATTTGGTGTAAGGCTGCGGTTATAGTGGATGCGTTTTCTGACGACCAACTAGTCGGACGTACACGTCAGAACTGATCGTCAGACAACGGTGGTTATAGTCAATGCGTATTTTGTTCTGTGTTTGCACCTAGACTGTCATTCTAACTTACATAAATTATGGATATCAACAATAATAATTTTGAAGAATATTATCAGTATGTAGAAAGTCCGCTATTAAAAGTTTTATTACTGTCGGGAAAAAGTGAATATGTCAACAAACTATTTATATCCAGACAAATTCACGGAGAGTATCATTCGTTATTTCCAGAGTTATTGGAGCAACCTAATAAGTTTGTAGAATATTTTAGAATGTCTTCAAAAACCTTTAATTATATCCTTAACGGAATTGAAGGAACTATATCTAAGCAGTCAAATTTTCGTGAATGTATATCAACAAAAAAAAGACTAGCAGTAACTTTAAGGTATGAAAGTATTTTATTTTAGTTTGTAAGTTCGCTAAACATGATATAAGTAATACAAAGAACTATTCATTAGGATTATGAGATGAAAAAAAATTTAGATATATTTCCAAAGAATTTTTGATTTGTGTCCTGAACTGACTCTCCACTACATGATCCAGATGATGTATGACTGTCTGTAACAACAGAAGCAGATTGTGCTTCAACACAAAATACTTGTTGTAAATTCATTCGCACAATCATTTTTCTGTTTCCAGGAACTTTTCGTAGAGAAGGCAGCAAACTCATTAGAGAATGATAATCAGCATCTTCTCTGCAGCATTCCTGTTTTTTAGATAGTTCAACTTTTCGTCTAAACTCTTCTAACTTTCTTTCCTCAATGTCTAAAAGTTTTGTGAGGGCAACCGATCTTGTATATTTCGGAATACTTGAACCCCTAGTAGTTCTAGCATGTTTTGCCTGAGGTGGCAAGAAGTCTGAACGTATGTTGTTTTCTGCTGTAGATTCACGAGTTTCAGAAGATTCGTCTGAAAAAGTTGCTTCGGGTTCATTATTACCTTTATTGAAAATTTCATAGTCGTTCTCGTCATTTATTTTCAAAAACTAATGATATCAGTTTTTCATTATCCATTTTGACGTTCGCACAAAGTCGCATGAAATATCAAAGCGTTTGAACGACTTCTAACGTCATCGGACGACCGATTCGCAAGCACTATAACCATAGTGATACATTATTATGTATTTGATTCATTCCTGCGAGATCTGACGTGTACGTGCGACTAGTTGGTCGTCAGATAACGCATCCACTATAACCGCAGCCTAAAGCAATATTGCGACTATTTATCGCGTGCTATACATCGAAATGCTATCGCTCCGTGTGCAGCGCCCTTAGGGCCACATTAATTGTGCCACAATTTCCTGAGGGCTAAAATACTGATGTGTTATAAAGGCACTGATATTGAAGAAGCTGACTTACAATATTACACTGCAGTACGATGCCTCATTTGTTGGAAGGTTCTTATGCGGGTTTTTGAGCTTCGAGGAATAGTGGAGATTTTTTGATTGAAAAAAATCGTCCTATTATGAGTTACGAAACAACGAGTGATGTGGAAATTAGCAGGTTCGACAATAAATAGAATGAACTTAAAATTCACGACAGCAAGAAGAAAACTAGCTTCTGCCTGAATTAATTAAATGTTTCATACATTTTGAAACATGCTCAACATTATTCAGCCTAGAAACTGAGACACTATATCCTGTTGACTTTGGAACTGTGGATTTGAATGCTTTAAAAGTAAATTTTGAGTCTCGTTCTTCAGTTTGGATATAATTGCAATGGAAATTAAGATTCTTCAAAGTCTCTTCCACACCGACATAGAAAACTATTAATACTAATCTTCATATGGAAATTTTTTATTTACATTTCAGTGAAAAATATCAAACAAAAACTCATTTTTGGTCGAATTTTATAAGAGTCTTCCATTCGCACATTTTGATGAATTGCGTACATTTCCCTTGAATTCTTCTCTACTTTTTTTCCAAAATGAAATGCACAGAAAATTTTTACAGATAGAAGTTAACCGATGAATATTTTAAATAGCCTATGATAATTTACATTTTTAAATTTGATCCACAAGTACAATGAATTTTCAGTGAAAAATCATATAGCTACATAAATCTCATTATGATGTTCAAATATCATTTCGTGCAAATTGAACGTACAAAGTAAATAAAAAGTTGCAATGTCTTTAACGTAGCTAAATAGTTGAGGTTAGCTGGTGGGTAGGTATATCTGACCTGTTATGCCGGGCCGGAATTGGCCCGCGGGCTGTAGTTTGAAGACCACTGCATAATTTCATCTGCAGGAGCTGTGGAAGTACGCAAAACCTCAAAAACCAAGAAAAATGAGAAATGTGGATTAGCGACAGTTAGAGAAAAAAGTTCACACCACCGAAACGTATTTCTTTATCGTCAACTCAATCCACGCACAAATCTTCAATCCTCTAATTCAAGTTGAACTAGTTTTGGAGTACAGAAATTATAACTGTAGAATTGTAGGTCCCTTCTATTCGTGTATCACTGTATCACGCACAACCATAGAGATATTACAGATAGAGACGACAAGCCATAATAGGCCGCTCTGTAAGTGGCAACGTTAGTCTCGAAACTCAGTGGGAGCGAAAGAGAGAGACCATCGCAGGGTTTTTCTGTCCTTGTCTACGCGTACCATGCGTATTATTATTAGAGAGAGAGCCTAACCTTCAGATTCTCTCTCCCCTCACCCGAGCTAACAAGTTTCAGGCTGGCTTGTCGCCTCTATCTGTAATATCTCTATGCGCACAACACGAATAGTTGCAGAGAGGTCGCGTACGCCCGAAACCGGGTAAGGCATTTGAAGAAGAATATATATATATATATATATATATATATATATATATATATATATATATACATATATATATATATATATATATATATATATATATATATATATATATATATATATATATATATATATATATATATATATATATATATATCAAAATACAACAAACAATCGAAAATCGTGGCCCAGGAGGTCAAAACGGACATAAAGACCACTTCACTGTCGATTATCGTTAAAGCACAATAGTGTTAATAGTCTCTTATTTTCAGGAAAAATACGAGTAAAAACGTGGCCCACGAGGTCTAGAACGTATTTAAAAATCACTCCTGCACTTCACTGTTGTCTTTTGATACAGTGCAATAGTGCAATAGGTAGTAGATAAAAAATCAAGCTTGTGTAAACAAAAACTTGAGAGTGCATGAATTTTCAAAATTTACTCAAAATATTGCTGAACTCTGGATATTCTGCTCTCAACAGAAATTAAACAACTCAAGTAGTTTAATAATGGAATTTACTTAAACTCCTATCGATATTCGTTATATACTCAGAAAAGTAAAAATGACATATATCAGCAATCGAGAACTTCCCTATTGGTCTGCCAACTACACGCCAAGCAAGTCCGAGCTACTGCAGGAGAAAGGAACTCGACTCACATCGAACCAACCGTCCAGGAGCTGTACGGCCGTATTAGAAGGAAGATGAAAAGATTTATTGCTCCTCTCTCGGTAACTGGAAACCTGGAAAGTTTCCATATACCTATGCTGAAGTTGAAGTTTATAATTGGATCGGGATATTATCTGCCTAATTGAATGCTCAACCGGTAATTCGATTCCGAACTCAATTCATAACAATACTTCCTGCGATATGTATGACTTACAGATTAGAACGAATAATATAATTGACGCTTTGTTAAATGTTTTCTTCCCACTGAAATAACAAAGGAGCTAAGTGCCAAATATCAAAAATACTCGTGAGCAGCAGAGCTACTTCAATAAGGTCATATTTTCCGCGCGAAATGCATCACGTGGAGATGCGATTTTAACGAATTGAATTATATTTTGAAAAATCACGCTTGAAAAGAATACGAAATTGAAAAGTAGAAAATAATTTATTTCACTAAAAAAAAATTCGCGAAGTGCATCGTGGTTGAGGAAAAAAGTTGAAACCAACGAAGAAACGCACCTCAACATTAACTCAATCCACATATCAAATTTCAAACCTCAATCTTAAAAACAAATTTGCGAAGTGCATCGCGTACGGATAGCGAAACAGATCGAGATACAATTTGAACGGAATAAATAGTCACCACAACATGCAGCGCGGTTGAGGAAAAGAGTTGAATCCAAAAAAGGATCTTAAGTCAACATAAACTGAATGTACGTACCAAACTTCAACCTTTTAACTTAATCTGCAGAAGCAGTGGAGTTCGGCAATTTTTCGATAAAACATGAAAAAACAAGGAATATCTTTTTCTTTATAATATAAATTTCGTTCTGCAATCCCCAGATAAAAATAATTCATTTGGTGTGATACGAACCGCTGGAGATGTCAGTATGCACCGGAAAGGATATTTATATGAAAATTAGAAATATCTACGTTAAAATGATCAGATATGAAATTTTTTTCGTGGTCTAAAACGGATGGGAAAAATACTGCCGCACCTGACTGCTTTCCGTCGATACACTGCAATAGTATGAATGTTAGGGGATAAAAAGTGAGCCGAAAATTTTTGTTGCTGTTAAACCTGCAAAACCAAACGAAATTTCTACATAAAAATTTCGGCGATGAGAAAAACCTTTCAAACCATTACATAGCAGGTCCTTAATATCAACCAGATTGAATTATGAATTTTCTGTCTTCTAAGTGAATTTGCGTTGGTTGTAGAGATCTCGAAAATCCTCAAAATCAGCGGTAAAAGAAATCAGTCAGACTTCCATTGAGAGCTTTACTCAACCACGTACAAGTTTTAAACCATTTAACAATTAGGGAATTTGAACCATCTAACTTAATCTGCATGAGCTATGGACGTGCGCAAATGCGCAAACACCACGAAAATACAAGAGATCTCTACATAAAAATGGCACTAGTGAGATAAACGAGTTTGTACCACTAAAAGGCAATTTCTTAACATAAACTCCATCCACGCAAAAATATACAACCTGCAGTGTTGCTCCATGCGCCCTCCAAAAAGCCTTACGAGGCTGAATTTCGGATATGTTATCGATAATATAAATTGTAAACACACATGCTTTTATGCTGGTGACACCAATTACCTAAATATCACATCCAGGAAAGGCGTATCGAATCTACTCTCGGAGAAGACTTTAGAGGATGCTGGGGAGTTTTTTTCGTTAAATGGGTTGAAATTGAACAAAAGTGAAATGGAGAGATTGAGCATTGGCAAGGGAAATAATAATAGTCTTGAACTGCTAGGAATTGTGCTAAATACTGACCTCAAAGGGAAAGAGCACATGAAATTCCTTCCAAAATGGTTATCTACAGCAATATTCAGAGTAGGAAGAATGAGGCAGCTGAGTACGCCAGAGATCCGTAGGTTCACATATTATTCCAACTTTCATAGTGTCGCAGCATATGGTATTCTTTTGTGGGGTAACTGTATTGGTTTACAGATAATTTTTATAAAACAGAAGGCGGCAAAGCGTGCGATCTGCTGTGCCTCAAAAAAGAACAAGTTGTAGAGAGTTGTTCAAAGTAGAAGGTATAGTTAGAGTTATGGCTGTGTATATACTTACCGGCATTAAACACAGCATTATAAACAAAACTAAATTCAACAACGACATGATACACACTTATGGGACAAGAAATAAAATTTATTGCGCTCTTGAGCGTCATCTACTGAAGAGGACACAGTAAGGTTTAAATTATAGATTCTTGATATTCCATAACAAACTACCTGTGCAGGGGAGAGATCAGTCAATGTCCATTATGCTGAAAAGACTGAGGGGCGTTTCAATACACCATCCATTTTACTCATTTGATGAGTTCCTCAATTTTGATTTTGATGTTATATAAAAATTCAATTGTTGGAAATATTTTCTATCAGTTTCAAATATGTATTGTTCTGATTGTAATTTGTATATTCTTGTGACATACTCTACATAATATTTGTAATTTCATAACCAAGTTTAATTCAATTTTTAACTAATATCTGTTTTATATGATTTCAATTTGGGTCTCAAATTTACATAAATAAACTATACTATACTATAGTATACTATACTAAACTCGGGAAATTGATGAGTCTGTGAAGACATTATCTTCATAATGAGTCAGTTGTCGTAGTGTAGTAAGTTATTTCTTTAAGTAGGCATTGACAGAGTTTTTCCACTTTACAATGAAATACTCGAAGAAATACAGTCACTGATTGAAAAACATGGAGACTCAAAACTTCTACCGTGTTCACCTGATGTAGCTTTGTGAAGGAACTTTCGAAACGTTTATAGATTATCAACTAGAAATGTTAAATGATTCATATTTTTCGATATTGGTTAAGCGAGGAATTTAATTCTAGTGAAATTGTTGCTCGAGTTACCCAAACTCAGTTATCCTAACCTAAACGCAAGACTAACGGCCTAGCGATTCGGGTAGCAGACGGCCTGAGGCCCTGAGGCGCCGAATAGCAATGTCACAGACACATTTCAATAACGGCTGCTCGACTCCGCCACGACGTCGTTCTCTATTATGTGCTCGCCTCACCTTCTTCGTTTTGTTTTGCAGATGAGCGAGGCAACTCATCAGATTTGAACAGCAAATTATATGTTTGATGAAGATTTTTTCACGCCTCGACGAACTCAGGATGCTGGCGTGGCGCATTGATAGAAAATGGATGCATGGATGTGTTTAGTTAGTCGACCACCTATTTTTGAAATCTCCTCTCTTAGTACTGTAAAATTGTAATCCAAATAGGCTAAGCTACAGAGATTGATAGTGAGCATTTTGTGTGAAAAGTGTTAGAAGAAAACCAGCTCCGCCATTGTTTGTAAAATAGTTCAATATGATACAGCGATATGTTTTTCACTCCACATTTTTATGCAAAAATCGCTTTTTTTTAGTTTTTTGCTTATAAAATTGAAACTATCAGAGTAATCGTGATGGTGTCGATAGACTAATTGTAGAAAATGAAAAGACGAAGAAAATGAGAGTTCGGATTACTCGATGAGACACTTATTTTGAGAGAAAATCGGAAAAAACCGGCTAAAATGCAGATTTTTCAAAATTTCATTAGGTACTCGGTTATTTTCAGAGTTGTAGCGTAGATCCTCCGGTAAGTATTAGTTATTGATATAAACTTTATTTGTGCGAAGAGCAGGAATTGTCCGATGCATAGTTTTTGATCTGTGGCCATTTGAATATTTCACTATGCAATTTTCCAGCAGATCTGAATGCGACAGGTATGGTCCGATTTCAATTTACAAAAAAGATTTTGAAAGTATAATTCTCATGGTTTAAACTTTCATCTTGGTTTTACATGAAAACGCTTGGAAATATGTTAAAAATAAAGCTGAACATAACGAAAAACGGCCAAGCGCGTGAGAGTAGTTGAAGAGTGGGGGTAGAGTAGCAGGCAAGAAGAAGCATGACATTCGAAAGCGTCGGCATTTTGAACATGACGGTAATTTCTCGGCCGTTTTTCGTTCAGTTAGTCTACCAGCTATTTTTGAAATCTGCACTCTTAGTCCTGTAAAATTGTTATCCAAAATGCATCTGACGTAGGTACATGAAATCAGGTAATAGAGATTTGTTCACACAATATTTGGGACGATATGGAGGATCAAGTTTTCGACCTTTGGGTCGCTCCAGAGCTTAGTTTTCCAGCCCAGAAACTGCAATTCTCCGGTCATTTTGACTATCAGAGAGTACATTTTTCAAAGTAGATAAAATTTGCTAAATTTTGAAAATTTTATGTCTTTGTAGACTCAATGGTTTCCGAGATACGGCTTTTCAAAGTTTGGTAACTACCAAACTTTGGATAAAGTTGGATCAATTCCTTCCAAATTTTGTTCATTCAAAACAGGCTAGCAACTGGGCAAGGGAGTGGCGAGAAAGTGCATAAACGGAAATTCAAACTAGCGACAAAATATGTTGAAATTCATTATGAACAGTGGTTTCCTGTTTTGCGATTTTGCGCAACTCTACAGCTTCTCTATATTGAATTACAGCATTTAAATTTCGTGAGTGAAATCAATTTGTTGGTAGGAAAGTGCATTAAGGTACAACTTTTTTCCTTAACTGCCGCTATATTTATGTAAGAATTTCACGTTTATGATTGTTTTTTAAGATTTAAGGCACCTCCACAGCTTCTGCTGGTTAAGTTACAGCGTTGAAATTTGGTACGTGTTTTGGCTAATGTCAGGGTAGTGCCCAATCAAATCAAATCAAATTAAAATATGCTTTATTGCCTTTAAAATTACACAATTTATTGACAAAGCGAAAAAATATAAGGACTAAACATAGTCCTAATGTAATTTGTACCAAACACACATCAGATCCACATTTCCATACAAAATATATACAAAATAGGCTGAAGGTCGATAGCCATTTGTATTTCAGATGGATCAATAAAAGCTCAGAATAGTAGTCCCCTACAGAGACATAAGGTCTGTCAAGAAAATAAGATTCTTTTCGTTTCCGAAAATTGGCCAAGGAAGTTATAGATTTTAATTAATCTGGAAGGTGATATTAAATTTTCTCAGCATTGTAAATGATGGACTTTTTTTATTAATTCAGAGGAAGGAATAGGGAGCGTGTAACGGGTTAATTCACCGATTAACCAACGCCACTGAATTTTTCTTCATCGAGGTACCGTGATTTCACGCTTCACTTTTGTCCTCTATGATTAAGGAGTTGCGTGGAACGAGAGTATCTAGGAAGTGTCGGATTAACAATCGCTCGTTCTTTTAGCCATTGGTTGTCGAATAAATAACATCGTTAATTATTAGAATTATATTCAATATAAATTGAAAGTTTGTTAAATTTTAGTAAAATTTATTGAGTATCTGTGGCGTCTAATAGACGGTAAGTTATGAGAAGAATTATATCTCTTTCGTATTAATGCATTGTCTTGAAAATCTGAATTGTTTCCTTGTTTCATTTTTCCGCCATTTCATTTTTTTATTTTATCTATATTAAATTATTTATCTTTCAATATTGAAATAATCATCTTACATTTCTTAATTTAAAACATTTTTACTTTATTTGCTTATTTCATTTTCTCAATTTGACACAAGATTTTTGTAGGTTAACGATGGCAAATTTCACATGGTCATAGCTTATGTTCAGTTTAATGTTGGAACATACCCAAGTAACAATTTGAAGACAGTTTCTATTTATTTAGGTTTTAAAAATGCTTTAATATGTTCAACAAATCGGCATAGGATTTAAAGTAACCTTGAGATAAACTAAAAGTTCTTAAAGACCACTTTTCCTTTAACAAAGAATTTAATGCACTCTTTAAATCAAAATAAAAAGGCTATTTGCTCTTAATGTCCTATTGATCTTATACTGGTTTTATGTTTCTCTTAACATTGGCTATTTTAAAACTAATTTGCTATTATTAAGAATTAAATAGCAAGTTGGTTTTAAAACAATCCGTTCTGGGAAAAATAGTTTTAATGCAGTTTTATGGAGAACCCTTGCTGTATTCTTTAAAACCCATTAGGAACACTATTTTATCCTAAGACATTACATTCAATATAATACCACATTAAATCCAAAAACATAATTTTTACCTTTTAATGAGTACATTAAGAGTATTATTAAGTTTGAAGCTTTTAATTTAGTCAATGTGGTTAAAAGAAATACCTTTTGGTCTTTGGACGACTTCATTAAAACTAATTAAATATCCCCTCCACATTCAGATAAAAGTGGAGGGGATATAACTGAGAGAAGCTCTTTTCAACCAGTGCACGAAAACCATAGTGCAATTGAAACCAGCCTTCTTATAAAGAGTGTCCTTTCACTTCATCTTTCAATCCGTTCGATTATGAAAGCAATGCCTGGGAATTACAGGAAGAAATCTACGAAAAGGACGATCAAATTCAAAATGAATTTCAAAACGACAATGAACTCATAAAAAATCTGCTTTTCTGCGAAGAGCTTAGAGAATTGGCAATCCTTTCAAACATGAGCCAAGGCACTGTTAAACAATAATACAACTCATTAATAAACGATTTCCAAAGACTATTCTTGAGCAAGATCCGCGAAAATTTTTTTTGTTAGGTTAGGATTCCATTTTAGCGCAAGACCACTTTAAATCAATAAGGTCACAATTTGAACATATTTAAGCATATTGGTTTTGAAAGGAAACGTAAACAGACTCCTGTGGGAGTGATTGGATTTATAGTGGTAAATAAAACGCTGTTTTAAATCTTGTGAGATTTGAAATATTTAATAAATGAACAATTAGTTTTAATCAAGATCACGCCATGTTTAACTGCAATAAAGACTCCGCCATTTTGGACTTTTTCAATAGTAAACGATAATAATATTATTATTCAAATAATTGCGTCTTGTATCTTCTTAAAAAACTGAAGAACGGTATGTCGACATATGCCATTTGATTAAAAAATGCATTCAGATCCTTAGATGCAAAATAAAATTTGATAATATTTTTTCAGTATTTTTCAAATATGGGAAAAATACATTAAATGAGTGGCGCTCGAGTTATGTTGAAGTATTTTATTACTTTTTATCAGAAAAGTGCCATTCGTTGGTGAATTTTTCACCATAATAGGTTGCTTTCGAATATTATTTTATGATATGCTTAGCATACGTATGCGGTTTAAAATATTACCACTCTGCCGGCCACTATACAAACTCAAAAGTTGTCGAGTGTTAGTAAACAAAATAAAACTCTTTTAAGATTCATTAATTATTTTTAAGTTAATATAGTCCGCTTGTTGAATACATTTTGAGAGCAAAATGTCAGATAATAAGTTTTAATTTATGTATTTGAAGTTACCTTGAAGAACCCTTTAAGAATATAGAATTAAAACTTAATGGTTTTAATACAGTTTTGAAATTTAGTCTTGAAGGCCTTTTTAGGATGGGCCCTTTTTGGCTAGAAGCTGCTTTATGATGGTCTCAGGGATGTCTTGAAGATCACTTGATTTTATTCGAAATTTTATTGTATAGTTTTAAAGCGATCTTGAAGATCGGAATAAGAGCATTGATGTTACTTGGGTATACTGTCTTTCTTAGCATCTTTGCTTGAGATGAATCTAAATGTTAGTTTGAATTGGCCATCGATACCCTACAGATATTCTTGGAACCTATTAAGTTTGCGATTGTATGTTGATTTGCCCCGAATTATTTTAGCCACTTGGTCTGGAGTTTAACCTTAGTTAGAGCTGAAATCTACCTTGTTTGGAGTTCAAAAAGAATCCAAGTTATCTGGAACAAAAATCCACGTTATCTGGGGCTGATATTCACACTGGAAGCTGAACCAGGGCAGAAGTCAAGAGTAAAGAGAAATCTCAAAAGTCGATACTAATAAAAACAACAAGATAAGTCTCTATATGTAAGAAGGAGGATAGTAAATACCTACATTTTATTCTTGTTATTATCACTGAAAACAACCCAGAACCCTTATATGTTTAACCAATCTCCCTGCTAGCCAGGGCATATAAATATCTTTTTTCAAAAGGGAGGTTGGTTACAAGGTGAACATGATGTCCTGAATATCTAGTGGAATACCCGTGCTCTAGCACCAAGAGTACGGCAGGAAAATACTTATGAATCAATGACACAAATTCAAGTAAATATGAAGGAGGAAGCGTTAAAATTCTATTTTTCTTGAAATAAGGTTTGCAATGCTCCCTCTTTTTCAGAACATACATGTAACGAATTGCTCTCTTCTGCAATTTGGAATTTTGTCAAGTTGTGAAGAATTACATGAGCCCAGAAGGGAAAACCATAACTAAGATGAGATTCTAGAGTTTTTGATGATTTTCCATCATTGCGCATCTCTACAGACAACACAAATTCAGAATTTGTATATTAAATAGAAACAAAAATGAGGGGGAAATACGACATTCTAGGAAAATTCTTTATTTACCTTCAATTTAAAATAAAATAGATTCTTGGATACAATATTCCGGTTGGAAACATTGGGATTGACTAAAGCAAAAACTAATATTGGGGACCAGTCAGAGGAATGTTGGAAATTGAATTATTTTGCTTTGATGTATTTCTTCCTCGAGGACATTTTTTCGACCGGATGAAGCTTTAATGCCCTGAGGGTTACATAAACCTGTTGAGGAACCCTATACAGAAATGTCAACCCCCAAACCAATCAATGATATGAATAGAAAGAAGCCTCTGCTTGCTGTTAGCGAACAGAACGAATTCGACAGCTGGTCCATTTGTGAATTATTGAATTGAATCCTTGCGGAAGGGTGTTGACCTTAATATTCATATATTCGAATATACAAACAACACTGTGGGCGGTCGTGTGAAGTATACATTTTGTCGATGTGATAGCAGCATCTGTGGGAGATTTTTCCAGTGGCTAGTATATTGGAAATTTGACTATACCAATGTACTGACAGAAAACCCAATAAAATTCGATTTTTATTAAGCGGAATTTAAAAAGGCATAAATTATGATAACAAAGGTTCGTTTATAAATACTTAATTTTAAAAAACGAGAGGTGTCGTGAGACACCCGGTTGTGTTGCTCGTTATATATTATATATTAAATAACAGGTACAATTGAATTAGTTAACAACGTTTGAGAGTAAGTCAAATCATTAGGATTTATTTATTTAATGTTGATGGAATCCGTCGTTACTACTTGATAATTTAACATGATGAACAAAAACAAAACTTGAATTTACTACATTTATTATCACAAAAAATACAACACTGCGATTGCAAATTTGGTCACTAGACCATCATCGGGCAGATTGAGTTAAGAACGAATACAAAATTATAGATTTGCGCTTACGGGTGGGAAAGAATTAACTAACGTACTCAGCAGCCATTCTGGAGATGTGTTCCTCTTGTCTATTTAGACATCCCTATGGTCCCAAAATTGCGCCTTCTATCGTGTAAATAAGATTCATTTTCTTCGTGGGGGGTCAACACCAACCAATGTGCAGCAAAACCAATTCTATCCAATATATCATAAGAAACTACCTACTCACAAACTTTCAATCTTATTGCTTCAAAATTAGGCCTTTATCATGTAAATAAGATTTATTTCTTTCCCCAGGGGGTCAACCCCCCAACTAATTCGAACCAAAATCAAACACCATCCAAGACATCTTTCGGAAAATACCTTCTTACAAACTTTCAACCCTATACTCCGAAATTGCGACCTTTATCGTGTGAATAAGATTTATTTCTTCCCCCGGGGGTCAACCCCCCAACTAATTCGAACCAAAACCAATCCCATTCAAGATATCAAACGAAACTACCCATTTACAAACTTTCAACTTTATTGCTTCAAAATTGCGCCCTTAATCGTGTAAACAGCGCTAAAATACATAAATTTATACATACATACATATGAACATATTTATATATATATATATATATATATATATATATAATATATATATATATATATATATATATATATATATAATATATATATATATATATATATATATATATATATATATATATATATATATATATATATATATATATATATATATATATATATATATATATATTTATTTTTTAGAATTTTTGTTTTTATAAAGCCACGTATGTCGTGTCGAGACGTCAACTATTTTATAAAATAGAGTTTTTTGAGATTCAACACGACTGTTATCTTTTATATATTTATATATATTATATATATATATATATATATATATATATATATATATATATTAATTTTTTTATTTTTAATGAACCTACAATGCTCTAATGCAGTTTACTGCTTATACTTTGACCTGTGTAAATCATGTATATGATGTTAACATTAATAAATTGATTGATTGATTGATGTATATATACATATATATATATATATATATATATATATATATATATATATATATATATATATATATATATATACATCAATCAATTTATTAATGTATTAATGTTAACATCATATACATGATTTACACAGGTCAAAGTATGAGCAGTAAACTGCATTAGAGCATTGTAGGTTCATTAAAAATAAAAAAATTAAAATTTACCTAAAATGTAGTTAAAATGAAGTGGTAACAAATTAAAATTCACTTAAGTACAGTCAACACACTAAAAGTTATTAAAAATACAATTCATCAGACGTTATACAACATAGAATACATACAAGATTCAAGATTTCAGATTTAAAAAGTGCATTCAAAAAATTCTTCAAAGCTGTACAATACTTTTTCTAGGAGCATCGCTTTTATATATACATATATATATATATATATATATATATATATATATATATATATATATATATATATATATATATATATATATATATATATATATATATAGAGAGAGAGAGAGAGAGAGATATGAATTGAGCATCATAAAAAGTCATGAAACGAAAAACTATCTTGGTCCTAGGTCCAACTTTGCTAATCGCACCCAATTTGATAAGCAGGTTTTCAGAGTAAAAACCTGCTAATAATGACAATTTTAACTAAGCAGTTGGTGAAATTCCGATGAACTAGATGCTAGTAAGAAACTTTTTCCATAAGACCCGTTTTTATTTTACAGAGTCAAAGTCTTTATTATTCATGAGCAATCTTATGACCGCTTTGTGTGTTAACGTGAATAGTAAATCCGCATACAAACTAGTCTAAATGCTTGCTCGTCTTCATGTTAAATAATATCCGTTAGGATCGTAATATGGATCCCATCACTTTGGTGCTCAACATTTAATTGCCCCTTAACTAGGGTGGAGTAGTCATACTCCCTAACCAGAACTATCCTCAGGGATGAATATTTCACACATCGTTGACTTGACGTGGATTGGATTATCCGTGTTCAAGGGATAAGCATCTCAATGGAGTCACCTCCAGAAAAGAGTCATTCTTCATTCCATTCTTATCTAGCTATTTTGAAATATGCTTTCAATTATATTCTAGTATCTTTCAAGAGTTAACTTCTTTTAGATATCTAGTTATATTTCTCATTTTTTTAGTCGTATTTTTCCAAAAAATACACAATATTGCAGTGTATCGAAGAAAATCAGTCAGTGCGGGAGCAGGTTTTTTATCCGTTTTAGACCTCCTAGACAACGATTTTCGAAAATTTTTTCATGTATGATATATATATATAATTATATATACATATATATATATATATATATATATATATATATATATATATATATATATATATTCCCGGTACATATTTGCAGCTCCAGCGGTTCCCTACCGCCGCTATTTTTACGTAGGTTGTTTTTCCGTAGTTTTTGAAAATATTACCATAAAACTGCCATGCATTTAGCATGCTTACCAGTATTTTCGATATTGTTCATGGCTTACTCTGTATTATATACCTCATATCGAGTATGTTCACGATATTTTAATTATATAGAAAATTTTATAATTTTCTTGTATTGTTGTTAACTACCACGTTTTATTGGTGGTTGACTTTGTGTTATTTTGATAATAGAATTTTATAATGATCTTATGTGAGTTGGTGGTTCCTCAAGGTGACCAGAGTTTTCACTTTGGAAAACAGATATTGGCTGAGTGAACCAAAACATGACACAGTACGAGTATCAGAAAAAAAATAAATACAATCATCTGCCATTTTGAAATACCTGATAATTATTTACAATTTATGTCTTTATTTATATTAGCCTGTATGTAGCGTGACTTAAGGAAAAATAAGTGAATCCAGCACAGATAAAACCAGTTTAAATCTCTCCCTCTCCCTCGCTATATATATATATATATATATATATATATATATATATATATATATATATATATATATATATATATATATATATATATATATATATATATATATACATATATAAAATCAAGTAAGACTAGAACATTTATTCGAAATTAATCGAGCAAACCTACTAGCGGAGCTGGCGATACGAGTTCACGATACATCGAAATATTTCCACCTGTGCCTTAGACGGTAAATGTTAGAAATATTAAGTTGGGGGGCTCATCAGAATCATCCATCCATCGAAAGTGATAACCAAATCAACACTTCAAAAATTCTTATATGTTCTTTCTAGCAACATAATGGCATATAAATATGCCACAGCGCCACCAGTCGGAAACAAATGAACATCTTTCAGACAGGCGAAACATTTCGGCAACGAGAACTCGTACGTCCTGACACCAGAAGGTGGCTACTATATCTGCTAAGCTAGAGGAAGGTTGCTACATAAATTCGATGTAATGCAATATTTATACACCGCAAGTAGCAATCGCTCCGAATTATATTCACAGACGTGTCTCGATAACACGAATAATTCTCATTGATATATACATATATATATATATATATATATATATATATATATATATATATATATATATATATATATATATATTTGAATTGTTTTTGCCTGTAAACTATATTTAACTTATCGATAATGATTAGCAATAACAGGCTTGGTGAATCTCAAAAAACTCGATTTTATTAAAAAGTTGAAAATTTTCAATTTTTTCAAAAGTTTTGATAAAGCCACGAATGTGTGGCGAAATGTCAACTTTTTGATAAAATCGAGTTTTTTTGAGATTCGCAAAGCCTGTTATTGCTAATAATTATCGAAAAGTTATATATATATATATATATATATATATATATATATATATATATATATATATATATATATATATATATATAAATAAATTTGGAAAATTTTCCACCAACACCGATATGCTAAGTACGGCTCTGATACGATAGCAAGAGCTTGATGCTGCGGGAAAGATCGGGGGTCAAAGTTCACACGACTAGACAGATTACTGAACTCTCAAATATTTTTGTAGTTCACAATTTTCGAGGATTTTCTTGCTTACCGTTCTGCCTTTTATTTCCAAAGAACAAAAAAAAATAATTGGGGAAATATTGAGAGATTGGATTTCGATCATGATATGAGAGTGGATGAAGATTCCATTGACTAAAACGTATTTCGTTGAGTGGACGAGAAACTAAAAAAAAGTTAAATTTCAGGTATGTATGAAACTTTATTGGATTTAATTTTAATTGAGATAAAATTTTTATCCTACCGGCTTGATAATAAGTTTCGGAACAAGTGGGGAAGTGTTATTTTGAAACTGACAAGTGACAATCGTTCATACTTTTAGTTTCTACAGAAAAATCGAGTTCGTGTTTTTATGAGGATTCATTTCAGAAAATTATATTCATCCAAGATACAATATTTATTTATGCAAAAGTTTCAAAGTAAGATCGTGTTTTCACACTTCTATAGACTGTAAATTCTCAGTTTTCTTTTTGTTCACGTTATGTTGAATGGAAGAGTTCAAAACTATTTGAAGTATTGATCTTTGTTGTTTCGGAGGAGTTATGTCATCAAGTTCTCTAACTGTGGCGGGAACAAATGTTCTCGAAAACTTTTGAGAAATTCACCAATTTCTTGACGAAACGTTGTTTAGTAATGCTGGCTTTTTAACCCAATTGGCCTATTATTGCAAGTAAATAACAATTCAACTCAGGCGAGAATGATTTTAATATATATATATATATATATATATATATATATATATATATATATATATATATATATATATATATATATATATATATATATATATATATATTTGAGTCTCGGTGGCAACGATATTCTCATCCATCCTTAAATGGTGAGTGTTACTTTGTTTGATTAATTTCAATTTTTAGAATGAATGACTTGGTATTTCATTTTCAATAATAGACTATTGCATGTTGTTGAGGATTGCGAAAAGGAACCAAGGATTGGATACCGATTTCTCAAAGGGCAGGAGTAGTTTACAGGATTGATTGCGGCAACTGTGATGGGACATATATTGGTCAGACGGGCAGATCGTTGAAAAACAGGATAACCTCACATAAGAGTGACGTACGTTTACGTAAAAGTTCATGTGCCTTGGCTTAACACTGCATTGAAGCGGGCTACCATTTCAATTTTGACAACACCAAAATTTTGGACTGCGAACCTATCCTAGCAAGGAGGGAGTTCCTGGAAATGGTAAGGATACACCAGACAGATAATGTAATTAACAGCAGGACTGAGGTACAAGGATTGAGTTCCAAACATGCGTTCCTTATAAAAAAGGACTTGGATTCCAGTAGGCGTCGAAATTGGAGGAATAATACACGGGAGACGGACGGCGAATGATCAAGTAGAAGAGAATAATTTTGCCCGTTCCTTTTTGTGGCTTTGGCTCTATGTGGTTCTGTCTTGTCATTGGTTATGTATTTTTATAATGTGACGTTGTCGGATGCACAGCTGTCTTTTTGAATTTGTTTGATTGTAGTACTTTGATTATTTTATTTACCTGCAGAATGTCTCTGACAGCTTTTATTGCGACTTTCTCTTATGCAGCAGGCATATAACCTCATATTTGTTTCGAGGTAACGTTTTATTGCGTTGTTGTTGAGTGTTAATTTAACTCATAATTATTGTTTTTTAACTCCTGAAGATGGAACAAAGTGTTCCGAAAGCTTGAGAATACAAATAAAGAGCCTTACATTTCTCTCACACTCGTAGTGCTGTTCTCCCCGAATACCTTTTCATTTTGATAATATATATATATATATATATATATATATATATATATATATATATATATATATATATATATATATGTTGATTTTCAGGTTCTCGCGGAGATAATCTGGTTGTCTGGTTTCCCGGGTTTGTATCCGCGTATGGGCTTCGTCTTCGTTGAAGTCTGCCCGACGTTTCGGCAAAATCACATTTGCCCTCTTCAGGTAGCTCTTCTTGGTCGGAATGAATACACTGAACTGTTCACTCAACGAAGACGAAGCCCATACGCGGATACAAACCCGGGAAACCAGACAACCATATATATATATATATATATATATATATATATATATATATATATATATATATATATATATATATATATATATATATATATATATAAAACAGAAAAAACACAAATATATATATATATATATATATATATATATATATATATATATATATATATATATATATATATATATATATATATATATATATGTACCCCACAACGAATTGCGTATAGTTTGGGTATTATTCGAGTTATTCCAACCATGCCCTATTCCAATCACTTTAAGACATGAGTGACCGACAAATATGGATGAAAACAGAATTTGATTTTTCGTAAAATTCATGTAACAATCTCCAAATTTGATTGTAATGCCTATTTTATTCCATCAACCTTCAGCTCTGTAGCAATAAACTTCAATAAAACGTCTCTGTTAATCGTGCTCATCCATCCAAATAACGACATTTTTAAAATACTTATGAAGTCATACAAAATCAAAGTTGACAATTTAGAAGTAACTAGCTGAAAGATATGAGATTATTGTGACCTAACTACATAAATTATATAATTTTTTCAGTTCAGAAGATTCGCTGTTTGAACACTTTACCGTTACAAACACATTTGACCGTGAATAAACGAAATAGGCGAACCAAGAAATTTTTTTATCGTATTCTGAAATTCTTCTTGTGGGATTTTAAATTTACTATCATAGCAGTGTGGCAAAATAACAAATTGCGCGTGTTTCATTGCTCCTTCAAGTGTGTGAGAGGAAGGAAGCTTTGAGTTTTACGGATGAACTCCTTCAGCCAGATCAGAGGATACACTTGTGTGTACAAGTGCATTAAGGATAGGTGAGACTAGATATTTTTGGAAGAGAACAAAGGTGGGTATTGTTCAGAAGATAATACTAGTCCAGCATTCATCTTGTTAATATGCAAGCAGTGACTTACTTAATGCCATGAGGAAATATCTGAAAAAACTCATGACAGAACAGTCGGCCCCTGGACCTTCCGAATACTAGCCAGCGTACCTAAGTACTTGGGTAACTAGGTCGATATAGCCGTGTAGACGAACTTGAGCCTTATAAAGCAGTAAGAGCTACTTTGGTGTAAACATAGTTTTAGTACGAAATAGATAAATAAACTTCTGTCCAGCTAACTTAGCAATGATGGAGAGGTGTTCGTGACAGGTTAAATTGGAGTTAACTACAATTCATCCAATTCATAAATGAGGTAGTTTATTGGTCGGTTTAATTATTTGGTTTTCGAATAATAATTGAAGATCGATGAGAAAAATTTTTCTTAATAACTAGGCTGCTTCATCTTGGTAGTATTAAAGCAACTATTAAAGCAACTAAATTAAATCTTATTGGTGGTAGATGCCATTGGATTACTATTGTACACAACTGCTCCAATTTTTGATTAGATTGAATACGATTTGATTTCAATACTTGTATATTGTCTGAAAGAACTTATTATATCTATACTAAAGTCACTGAAAGAAGCTCACAAATACTTATCTTTTCTGTCTCGATACAATTGAATGTGTTCGCATTTTTCAAGGTCGAATAATTTTTGTTCTTGGCTTTCATGCTTTCACCAGCTGAGATTACAATTCTTCATTTTATAATAAAGGAAAGAAGAGACCATTATCTTTATTGAGAAAAAACAGTACTTATCAAGAAGATTTTGCAGCTCTTGGAGATGATAATTTAACGGAGGACAGAATGAACGACATCTTTAATATTATCCAGAAATGTATATATAATTTAAAAAAGTGCATCGACGTGAATGTTGCCAGATTTCAGCTGTGGTCTATACAACGCTAAAGCTTATAGAATAGTACTTTTAAAAAGTTTATATTCATTCCGATCATAAAATATTTTTTTCTTGATTAACTTCGAAGTTTGTTGTTCTTCCGATGCCGTACCCGCTTTCGGGCATAGGCGACCTATGATACAGTGATAAACGAATAGAAGGGACCTACAGTTTTACGACGGTTCCGATCGTCTTTATAGAGAGGCTTCACTAGGCAGAATACTTCTCGGTGGTTTGCCATTGCGTTCCGAGAGGTGGCTCCGCATTAATTCGTTGGTTCGGTTGGGATTCGATCCTCCGACATTCTGTTCAGTAGTCCAACGCACTGACCACTGAGCTACGGAGCCACACGAAGTTTACCTCTCGTCATTTTGTCATTTATGAACAACTTTCCCTATTGCTTCCAATGAATGGTAAGATTTTCCTCTCAATCATTCAACTCACTCAGTACTCCATTTACGTCATATTGTAAGGAAAGTTAAAGGTTAAAGCCATGTTGCTCCACACCGATAAAGGTGGTACCTGATCAACTTTACGTTTTGAGGGAAGTCCTACATAAATTCTGTTGGTTTCAACCACATTGCAGCATATTAGTACTTTCCTCAATTCAAACCGGTTCAAGATCAAAGGCAATGGTAAATAACACATTTTTAAATTCTCAACCTCGCCCTTTCCTCGTTACACCACTGCGTCCTCAAATTCTCAGAGGCTCGAAGGTAATTACGCATGGGAGAAGTTTGCTTTGACGAGCCTCAGCGCTCGGCATCCATTACTAAAATAAGTTCTAGATTGAATCGGTAATTAATATTAGGAGAGCGAGACGGAGTTATAATTTCGCCGACGCGAAGCCGGAATTTGCTTCTGTACAAATTGACCTACAGGGTTGCCGAACTTCGCGCATTATTCGAGATTAATTTTTATACTTGTCAGACATATTTTCTCGCCATTTCGCTGAAACTTTTTCATCGTCTATTCACATACTTTAGAGAGTAATGAGAACAAATTACGGAAGGTGTCGTGGGTGTGGTACGCACGGTTGGTAGGAAGTTCCTTGAGCTATATACCTAAGTATAGTGTAGCAGGCACAATGAAAAAAAATCATGGGCAATCGTAATCAATTTATATATATATATATATATATATATATATATATATATATATATAACTGAGATACTTTCTACAACTCGATTCAATTCACAAAAGAAGTAGAAAACGAAAACGGTACCTTGAATTTCTTAGACGTCCAGATTGCTAGGAATTTGAATTCTCTCACTTTCAACATTTATAGAAAACCAACCTTCACAGATACTTTAATTCACAGCGACAGTAACCAACAAATTAAATTGAAACTCAGTGCTTTTCATTCGTTCATACATAGGTTGTTCACCATTCCATTAACGGAAACAAATTTTCAAACCGAAGTTAATACAATTAAATTATTAGCCACCAATAACGGTTACAATGAAAGTCTTATCGATAAGCTCATTGGGAAAAAACGAATAAAGAATCTATTGCGTTCAATATACCCCACGCAAACTATTAATGAAGAACAAAAATATTTCCCAATAAATTATGTGCCGAATTTGAGTAGCAAAATTTGTAACAGAGTATCGAAAAATAACGTTAAAACAATTTGTACAAATATAAGAAACTTGAAGTCATTCTTGGAGAAAACAGTGGTGTTTACAAAATATTTTGCGACGAATGTCCTGCTTTCTATATCGGACAAACAGGGAGGAATATAAACATTCGTGTTGAAGAACATGAAAAGTCAGTTTTACAAAATAAAAATACCACTGGCTTCTCCGAACAATGTATAAAATTTAATCAATTCCTGGATTTCAACAAAACCCAATTGTTACATTCAGGTAACAAAGGAAAGCGCCTTGACCTTCTAGAAATTCACGAAATAAGTTCTGCCCATAATAGTAAATTACCCCTTCTAAACGAACAAATTGATTCACAGATATCTCCTTTGCTTTTGTCTGTTTTATAAAATACAATGTAATATTCCTGTAGTCAGTCTTGATGATGAGTTTATAACTATTCTTTACTGCTAAATACAGTATCTAACGTTTTTTATATAGTGAAACATAAGCCAAGTGTGTTTTATTTAAAAGTTTATACTTTATTTTTTGAATATATATATATATATATATATATATATATATATATATATATATATATATATATATATATATATATATATATATATATATATATTTATATCTTAGTTTCAGAGTAGTATTATTTCGAAGACAAAAAATTTTTTTTATTGTCTTCGTTTTGATAACACCATAGTGAATAATACTCGTTTGTAATTTTAGAGGCCCTGAAGAAGCAACAAATGATTGCGAAAGCTTGGCTACAATAAAAGAGTACAATTGAGATACAAAAGAGTCTAAATACCCTTATTTTTTCCTATATATATATATATATATATATATATATATATATATATATATATATATAGGCTTGCCATATTTTTGCTGAGTGAAACCGGGACACATCAATACGGGATGGCCTTACCGAAGGGGTATTCCATACCCCCCAGTAGAGCGGGGTCCTCCCCTGGAAAATTCTCAAAAATTTAGTAGCAAGATGTTGTGTTTTAAGCCTTCTTGAAGCCTCACAAGTGATAGGAGTAGGGAATCTGAAACCCTAAATTGTTTGTTCTACACAATTCTAGAAATAAAGAAGGAACGAAGTTTTGCTACTTTAAAATATATATTTTTTTTCTTTTCAATGATAATCTTCAAAAAGGAAGAAGTGTTATTGAAATGAAATTCAAAATACTTCATAAAAAGTTCATGAATGATACTCATGTATCTGCGGAATATATTCTATATATATATATATATATATATATATATATATATATATAAATATATATATATATATATATATATATATATATATAATACATATATATATATATATATATATATAATATATATATATATATATATATATATATATATATATATATATATATATTATTATATATATATAAAAAAAATATTAATAATTCTATATATAAATATATAATATATATATATATATATATATATATATATATATATATATATATATATATATATATATATATATATATATATATATATATATATATATATATATATATATATATATATATATATATATATATATATATATATATATATGAAGGCGATCCGATAAGTACTTAGCCTAACCTACAAATGAATAACGAAAATGTTGTAAAAGTGGAGATTTATTTCTCAACATAGTCTACTTTTACTTCGATACACTTGTCCCAACGATGCTCTACCTTCATTAATCCACAACTTCACCCATCTACATACATTGTGTCGTTATTAACCATAAATTTATCTACATTCTTAAATTGGTTTAGCTCTGGCAACGCAGCGCAGCACTTATTTAGTTTGTGTGCGAATACAACGCGTGTGAGATACAACTTTCACATATCAGATTAATTGTTCATTGAATCTTTCGCCAAGATTCACTACAAATTTTAGTGAGAAAACAACAAACAAGGGAATGAGATTATAATGTAAATTGTTTCACTGTCGCTGTCGTTGGACGCAGGTTATATCAGCAAATAAAAAAACTTCAGATACCTATGCGGAATTTTAATGGTTCTGATATAAAAAAGTATACCGTCATTATAATGATGCTTCTGGAGTTTTTTGAAATTTTGTTCATTATGTAGTGAAAGCGATAAATTAGCAGCAGTTTTGCGTCTCTATTGTATATAATCTAAATGGCCTCCGTCATTACCACAGGCATTATTTTGAAAGTTTTATCAGCAAGTCAACATTCTAATTTTCTTCAAGGTCATCGAATATCATATAATGAACTGAAAATCGTGTGCGAGACAGACTCGCGCACGAAGGGTTCCGTACCATTGACTATGCCCCCCTTAAATATTTATTTTATTTTAGTTTTATTATTTATTATCAAAGTAAAAATACAACTGAGTATTTTGTGAATATTTCAATTGCCTACCTGTTACCTTTTATTGATATCGAGCAAAAATAGGCAAAAAATTACGTTTTTTGTATGTGAGCCCCCCTTCAATTTGTTTTTTTAATTTTAATTTTATCATTTATTATTAAAGTAGAAATACAATTGAGTATATTGTGAATATTTCAAGTGTCCACCTGTTGCCATTATTGACATCGAGCAAAAAAGGGCGAAAAAATCGCGCCCCCCTTAAATATTTATTTTATTCTGTTTTTAGTATTTTTTGTTATAGCGGCAACAGAAATACATAATTTGTGAAAATTTAAACTGTCTAGCTTTCGCGTTTCTTGAGATACAGTCTGGTGACAGACAGGAAAGGAAACACACGCGTTTCATTCCTCCCTGAAGTATGTGTCAGGGAGGCGGGCAGCTTGAGTTTGGGATTAACTCCTTCAGCCAGATCAGAGGATACACTTGTATGTACAAGTGCATTAAGGATACGTGAGACGGGATATTTATGGAACATAGGAAGTGTGGGTAGGGTTCAGAGGATTCCCAGCTAGCAAAAAGCTTCTATAAATTCAGAGTAAAAGAACTTTTCTGTTCTGTAAAGGTTTCATAGTTGTGTCTAGAACATTAAGTTGTTGTATAAGTGGAGCAGATGATACTATTTTGTCTTCGTAAGCTAAATTGTTCTTTAAGTTTATTGCAAGAACGTTCTTAGAACATAATTACAGAGCATTCAGAAGATAAGTGTAAATAATTGCTCGATAACTGTCTATAGTAGCACAATTTTACAGTAATGGTGCTTATAGAACTAAATGATTCCAAATCCGATGTAAAAAAGTATCTTATAGAACTATACCAACTCCTGTGAAGCTCCTATAGAATTGCTCCGTAGTGGTTGATTATAGGTTTTTTATAGAAATATTGTATAAAAGGTTGCAAAGAGACAATTTTGCTATATTATATATATATATGGAAGCTGCTAACGAACTTAATAAAAAAACCTCTATAACGTTGTTATAGAGAGTAATGTTATAGTTGTTATACAATAATTACAGAGTAATTAGGTTTAAATCTATGCCATTTTTGTTTCATAAAAAAGCACTACAGAACAACCATACCATAATTGACGCCATTTTAAAAGTGAATTTCGTTTGTGTATAAGTTTTAGAAATTGTTATAAAAACCATGTCTTCAAGTAAATGGAAACAGATTAAAAAAAGTGGATCATTCGGTAGGGAAGCGAAAAGAATTTACGAAAGCTTATTATGTGATAGAATTTCCGTAAATAACAGCAATGACAGCAAAGCTACAAATGAGGATTTCCAGGTTACCGCATTAAAAACAGATAGTGTAGTTATTGAGGTACTAAAGACCTTAATCGAGGAACAAAACAATAGAATAGACAGCGACATAGAAAACCAAGAAGATGACGAAGTTATAGTAAAAAGAAATGACTGGCTAATAGAGCTTCAGAACAATAATGATGAAGATTTTAAATGTAGACCAAAGGTATTCCTCTGTGTTGATAATGTTATTAAATACGTAGTTTGCATACAAAATTTTCCATACGGTTTTTAAGGGCGAACAAGGTGGCAAGTTATACCAAGTGACAGTTGGCTACGGAAATAAGTACTTAATGTCACCCAGGCTATAATTACGGATCAATTGCCACCTCAATCTCCAAAATAGTACCAATCAGGCGATACCATAGAACAT
This sequence comes from Cynegetis impunctata, assembly GCA_030704885.1. Classification (NCBI taxonomy): domain Eukaryota; kingdom Metazoa; phylum Arthropoda; class Insecta; order Coleoptera; family Coccinellidae; genus Cynegetis; species Cynegetis impunctata. The sequence goes on from JARQZK010000003.1 coordinate 1,102,798, forward strand.
ACATATTATATATCCACATCCATAAATACACATATACATAGACTGCTAAAATCGTAATACTTCCTTTTAGTTTAGCCACAGTCGAGTAAAAACAATGTGAGCCATATTGGAAATATTTTTGACTCGTAAAAAAAGTTACTGGGAAATATTGTATGCAAATTTCCGCTTTAATAACGGTAATATCACCAGAGAAATCTTCTGTGAAAAAATCGTTTATGTATTTATATATTTTTTCTTTCAAAATGCAGCCTGCCTGTACTAATTTTAGTGCTTAGGGAAATCTTGTAAAACAAGACAACACTGTTAATTTTAGTAGGCACATTTGAGTATATTAGCTCTGTAATCATTGCAATCGACACAAAAGATTCATATTAGTTGGCATCCATATTGGAAGTACGAGATAAGCTTTCCATTTCGTCGCCATTTTGTAAAGAAATGAGAAAAATTCAGATAAAAACTAATATGAAACATACATGGGCCAAATATTATCAGTAATATGATGTATATTTACTTTCTAACTGTTTTTTATACATTTGGCGGCAAAATTTATCAATAATTTTTTTTTTAATACTTAATTACTTTTAAACATTGTAGAAAAATGAGATAAAATTACCATATATATACCACATATTTCACATTAATTTTTCTTCCGCATTAAAATTTATTCGTCTTTTGATTTCAAACTTACTAGAAAATTCAAATAAATGGTGAAGGTACTTTATATATTATGGCGTCCATATCATTTTTAACGCGTATCCATGATTTAAAGTGATACAGAAGCATTTTGTCTTCAAAAGATGTAAAAAAACCTATTAAAGTTTTGTAACTATAACGTCACGCAACAAAATAATTGTATAATGGAATACAATATGTACGGTTAACGAACAAAAATATAGAAGTTCTTTATACGCTCTATAATAGAATTTTAAGACACCATTTTAGAACTATTATAGAATTCGTATGACATTGCTCTGTAACTATCGCATAGAAATTCTTTACGACTTGTAAGAACGTTTACACAACAATTCTATAAATGTTTTCTACATACCTTACAGAACAACTTAAAGAACTGAAAAGTTCTTTAGCACGGGGCCCATTTCTTTTGTATAACTGCTGTAAGAACGTTTTGAGAATGTTCTTAGAACAAACATTGCTCTATAAAATTTGCTGAGAAAACGTTCTCTCAACTTTAATAGAACATAAAATTGTTAGCTGGGTTGATACTGGCCCAGCATTCGCCTTGTAAGTTTGCAAGCAGTGACTTACATTACCATGAGGAAACCTCTGAAAAAAAACTCATGGCAGACCAGTCGGCCGCGGGGTTTGAACCCGAGACCTCTCAAATACTAGCCAACGTACCTAACGTACTCGACTAACTAGCTTGGTCCGGACATACAGCGAAGTCTTAGTAATAGGGTTCTGTTTTTACCCTTAGGGTACAGAACCCTAAAAATGGTACGTTATATTCGAAGTTCAATATAACCAATATTGTTTAAAAAGTATTTTTATTCGAAGTAACCTTTACTTGATAGAAACTCATAATAAGAAATAAGAACTCGTTTATTTAAACTTAGCTTCCACTATATTTATAATGAAATGACAATTGCTTCTACAACACAGTGTCTTCACCAGATTTAGTTTCAAACTAATTCTCAAAATATATCACAGTGCTAATATCCCAAGCAGCATCAAAGTAGCGAAAACTGAGTTCGGAACTTTGAATAGGTCGTTGTTACGTAATTATCACTAAAAAAATCAACTTTCTAGGTTTTCCTACTTTTATTTATATACTTTTAGTAATTCCGTAGTTATTATCACTATAATAAGGAACTTAAAAGTTGCAGTACTTCTAAGTAGCTTTTCAAATTTCTGGAACGTGACTGTTACTATGTAAAATAACTTTCAAGTCGCAAAGACTTTAAAGTTATATTCGCTAGTCCCAGTAACTTAGTCTTGTTACTCGTATACCACTTCAAAGTTTTTATTACTTTATAGTGGCGTTAAAAGTAACTATGACGTCCTAGCTACTTTTTAATTTCCATCAAAGTTATGGAACTATGTAGTAATATTCAAGGTAAAATTAAATATTTCGCTACTCACGAAAACAACTTCACAGTAATTTTTAATTACAACAAAGTTTACTTAAAAAATTACTTTAAAGTAACGGTCAATCTATAGAGATTTCTTGGTGTTCGAATAGTATGTTGTTGTTTTGTGAAGTGAAAATGTCAGCTGTGAGAAAAAAGAAAAAATATGTATCAGTTCTAGGATCTCCCTTTTGCTGTATTCCAAGTGTTGGGGATGAAACAATACTCTGTTTTTCTCCCACTTATGAGGAACAACCGTGAAATATATGAGAGGCTTTTCTTGTGTGACCACAATTTTAAACACCTACATTGTTTCTTTTTATTTATCACATGCAAATGTACAGCTTGAAAAACATTCAGCACGCACTAATCGCTATAAAGCATTTATTAATTATTATAGGTTGAAGTTCCAAGGGTAACTATATAGTAGCTTCAGGAACTTTGTGGTTGTTTTGTAGGCAAATATTCTACTTAATGGTGATAATGACTTTAAAGTGATAAAAGACTAGTGGCCGCTACTTACAGTGAAGTGACAAATCCTTCAAACACACAATCTGACGTAAATATTACTCTAAAGTTATTTCTGTAAAATGCGCCATATTTACTGACCAAATGTAGGACGCCATTATATTTATTCCCATTTCCTTATAGTAGTACAAGTATGGAATCGTCAAAAAGTCAGAAAAAAATATAAATTGAAGCGAAACTGAACTCATATAATTAGTAAAAATGTTATAAAAATATATTTTATCAATTTCATGCATTTTTATCACTGTCTTCCTAAAAAAAAGCGTCGAAAAATGTATTTTGAGAGGGCGCATTGTTTTTATGAATCTATCAATATCACATTTCACAGAATTTTTCAAAGCGTTTTGAATTTCTTATTACTCGGAGCTCGTGAATCAGCAGAGTTTTGTGTACCCATACAAGTAATAATATCTATATAACCTAGAAAATATTATTTCCATTCAGTTGAGGAGGCTGAATAATGATGGAAGATGTCATTATTAAACTCTTTCTACATATGCAAGACAAAGAAAAGGCGAAGCAGACGCCAAAGTAAAGTAGGCGGGGACAAATATTATAAAGTAACGGTGACCACGCCGCAACGTTCCCGCCACGTAGTTGGAACGTGAGTGCGACGTAGCGGTATAAGTTGGGGGGTGGTATTATTCACGTAGCTATCACCTTCAAATTGTTCCCCAAATTGGTGATAGGAATGTGATAGGGCCGTAGCAATCACGTTCCCGTCGCAAGTAACTATAACTTCAGAGTTTCCCATAATAGTCGCCGGGTGGTACCAACGACTAAAAGTGCTGCTTGGGATATTATCTGAAATATTCTACTAATAAGTATAAATAACAAGGGGTTGTATTTATGATTTTAAGAACGGTATAATAGGTATTGACTCATTTGGAATGGTAAACTATTAAGGAGTTTTAAATACCAGGTTTAATAACGGGAAAATGAAGATTTATGATTTAAATTTTCCATATAAATAAATTTAATTTTTGAGACTTATTTTCGGTATATAAAATTTTAAAATTATAGTAGAAATCATGTTTTTATTCTATTAAATGGTTCGAATAATGTCGCTATTGATATATTTTTAAAATACATTCATCGCTAGCACGGAATTAATAAAAAAAATCATAAGTTTTATTCAGAAAAACATACTCTCACAAAAAAACATGAAAATGAATATTTTAAAACTTCTTGCAAATCAAAATTTATTTATCAATAGAAACTATTATTTCCACTTTCGTGAGCTTAATATCAGGATATTTAATGAAACTGGTCATTTGTTCAACCAGGCAGAAAAGTAATAAATTGGCTGCTAAGCTGGCAATTCAACCGTGTTGCCTAGTTTCTCGGTTTTTTTGTACAAACAGTAATCTCCGAATTTAATGAACTAAAAATGTTTCTTTATATATCAGCGTTTCTCAACAGTTTAGGCTTTTCCGCATACAATAAACCTTCCAAATTACCTAGATTACGGAAATTTATTGACATTTGGCAACACCAATCCTCAGCATTGAAATAACAAGAATCTCTTGAATTTTTTTTGCTTATCACTCTTTGAATTTTGAGCAGTAGTAGATGATGAGTTTTCTGACCTAGAATCAAGGTCATTTCGCACTTTATTAAAATTTTCAACATCCTACTTTTGTGAAACTAGATTTTCTACGGTGGATTCTTCGAAGACAAAATATAGATCTCAGCTAAATATAGAAAATAACTGAGATTGTCTATTTATAATATTAAGCCTTTCTTCGACAAACTTTGCTCTGCAAGGAAGTGACTAATAATTATTGAATTCGTTTTTAATTTACTAAGTTTTGACTAAGATGGTTTTGATTTAGTAAGTTGTTTTAGTTTATTAATTATGAAATATTATATCGAAATGTTTGTTATTTTGTATGAGTGAGTGTGTGCTTTCCTTTTAGTCAGTTAATCAATATTTTTCAATAATAATTTCTCTTGGGGATATGCTTGCCCCCCTATAGTGCCCCCCCCTATAGTGCCCCCCCTGTAGTGCCCTCTTAGTGTGCTCGCGCCCCCCTAGGAGGGCGGCGTGGTGCTAATATAGTAACTGAGCCGTGTTGCCTAGTTTCTCTGGTTTTCCGTATATATAGTATTCTCCGGATGTGATGACCTAAAATGGTACTTTATATAGTTATATCCGAACCGAAGTTCAATATATCCAATAACAAGTATGAAAAATCCGTACATCCTACTGCGTAGCACTAGGAATGATAAAACCCCTCGGCGCATGTGCATGTCAGAATGCCTATCTAAAAAACGCTATATTTTTTTATTCTTCGTGGGGAAAAATTGGGAAAAAATTTTTTCTTATGAAATCATATGTGTTTTATCGATATCCATTGGAATTTTTAAAATCGGACCAGATCCCAACTTTTTGTCGTGAGAGCTTCGCCTCGGGGTAAAAATATATTCATCTATAGTAGGGACTTAATCAAAAAGATCAGTTTCATTCAGAAAAATTTTCTCTCACAAGAAAATATAATTAAGAGTTCCCTTATCTACTAAAGAATATTTTAAAACTCCTCCTTGCAAATCAAATCGATTTATCAATAGAAACTATTAATTTCACTTTCGTGAGCCTAGTATCAGGATATTGAATGAAAATAGTTCTTCGTTCAATCAGGCAGAAAAGTAATAAATTGACTGCTTAGGTGGTATTTCAGCCGTGTTGCCTAGTTTCGCGGTTTTTTTTTGTATATACAGTAATCTCTGGATTCAATGAACTAACAATGTTACGTTATATCCGAAGTTGAATATAACCAATGAAGTATAAAAATTATATTATAATGATAGTAGGGAATTAATCAAAAAGTTATAGTTTTATTCAAAAAGAATAATCTCAAGAAAACAAAATTAAGAGATCCTTTATCTGATGAAAAATATTTCAAAACTGCTTTTTGCAAATCAAAATTAATTTATCAATAGAAATTATATAGGTATATATATATATATATATATATATATATATATATATATTTATATATATATATTTATATATATATATATATTTATATATATATTTATATATATATATATTTATATATATATATATATATATATATATATTTATATATATTTCTTTATTAATAATTTATTTTTTTAGGATATTCGATTCAATTTTGATGGTTATTAAGAAATACTCTTATTACTTTGTTAAGCTTTCTTTTTTTTTTAATTTCTAAAAAGAGGTGGGACGTGTGCCCTCTCACACGCGCCCGACCTCCGTACAATTTTGGCTTCGTCAACTTGAACATTTAGCCATCAATTTACTATAATGAGGGGAACCACTGAAAACTCAAAACGCACACAAACATCCAGGAATTCGGTGGGAATCGAACCCACCAACTCCGTCAACGAAGACGGCATAGCGTTACCTATACCGCTCAGCCACGGAGCCTCCTTGTTAAGCTTTCGCAACAATTTAATTGCCTCATCAGGACTTCTACAAAATTAAAATGAAATATCAAAACATGTATAAACGTAACAAACCAGGACAACACATTTTCTTTGTGAAATTTTTTATTATAGCTGAGAGATCTGTACAGTGGAAGGATAAAAAAATAATACTTTTCATTTTTTCTTGATTTTTGGACAAATTTTAAATAGCGACCTTTTGTAATTTTGTTTGTGTAGTGGAGATTTGTATAATTATTTAGTAGGTTTGCAATGTTTCATCAATAACCTCAATGTACGGTAAGAGTCACTCCTTGTCGAAGTTGTTTTGGTATTTCATTTCAATTTTGTAGAAGTCCTGATGACTTAAATAGTTGCGAAAGCTTGACAAAGTCATAAGAGTATTTCTTAATAACCATCAAAATTGAATCGATTACCCTATATATAATAATAATAATAATTCAACGATTCGTGAATCAATTAGTTAACTTGATGCGTTTTCTTATTAAAATATAGTAAAATTATCGAAATTCAATTTCAGATGAAAATAAAGATACCTTCATTAAATGAAAATTTCTTGAAGCACGTGAAATTGTACTGAAATGTTTGAATGACTTTCCGACGTCTGCCCGTGAAGAAGAAAAATCGAAAATTAAGACCTGCATTTCCTATTTCAAAGGAGGGATTGCGACTGGAATTGCCACGAGTCCATAATAAACAGCGAATTGCCAAGCGGAAATGCAGAAATTGCGAGGGCTTAATCCGAATTCACGATAGGCGGAGCTGGGTTGAAGATTAAAATGGAACGCAAGCTTCATAGCAATCTTTATTTGATACCGAATTGTCGAAGGCGGCATTCGCTATGAAAATATTCATTTGGGATACTCAAATCTGTTTTAAATTCGTTCAAAAAAACATTGGTACACTTGAAAAATATTTGTGTATCGTCTTACGTTTTTCACTTGACCAAATCTAGGAAGTACTACAAAATAATTTATTCGAAAGGTACGTCAGATAGTCAGTATGTGCAAAAAATTGCTGACGTCACTTTTAACACAGATAATGTGGAATAGAATAACAGCAGAGGTTTTTAGTAGTATTTTCCCCAAAAACAATAGACTATTTCACTGTTTGAAATTTAACATTTATGGCGGATGGTTTTACCATCTTAGACAGCCCGGATCACAATTTTCGGGGTTTCTTTGATGATGATATATATATATTTATATATCCGAATTCAAAGAAAACAAAAATTGAATGCAGAGATTTCATGTTTTTTTGTGGTTTCTGATCTTTTGTGCGCCCCTGCAGCTTCTGCTGATTCAGTTGGAGGAAAGAAATTTGGTACTTGATTCAGTTGATGTAAGGCAAGTGTGAACATTGAGATCATCAATTGCGTGAAAATTTCATGCGTTTTGGCAGGTATTCAAGCTTTCTGCTCCTCTTGAGCTCCTTCAAATTGACTTAATGAGTTAAAAATTGACGATCTGAGTAACAAAGCTTTGCAGCTTACGAGTTTGTTGTTTCTTCATGGTTTTTAATGGTTTTATCACCTCCACAGCTTACAGAGATTGAGTTACAGGGTTGAAATTTTGTAAGTAGATTGAGTAGGTATTGGAGAAGTAGCTTTGGATGGTTTCAACCATTTGAATGTAGAGTTTTCATGTTTTTTTGCGAGTTTTAAGGTTTTACCCACCTCTACAGCTTGTCCCAATCGAATTGTGGATTCAGAATTTGTGAGTGAATATTACTATTATTATTAAAGATGAACAAAGAGCCGAGCCCAGAGTCCTTTTTGAGTCGTAATTTAAAAAAAAATATATATGAAAAAACAAGAAAAATAAATTCAAAATGAGGGAAAAATACATCAGTAACGGAGCTCCGCTGCTAACACGTTTTTTTCTTGTGGTGGTTATAATATTTGTTAATTCTGTAAAAGCCGAAACCGGTTATGTTGTAGTATGAAAAAACTGATAGCACTAGACAAGATTATATTGGTTCTTATTTTGAACAAATGAATTTTCAGAAACTATGAAAATTCACTTGATAAATACTTCCTGTATTATAATTAATAATACACTTCAGTTATAATGTGCGATAAATACTATTTATATTAAATGCAAATCAGATTGTTATTGTTAACGTAAATAGTTCAACAATGCTTGAAAAAATACATTACTCACTCGTGCAGCTGTTTAAATTGAAACCACGTTGAAATCGACGATCTATGAAATTCAGCATTATGGATAAAACATTATCAATAATGCTATTAAAGTAAATAATAGGCGAGATACCTACCTGAGTAGGTAGGTAATGTTTGATTTTGCGAATCAGTCGATTATAATATGATATTTTAATATACGAAGGTGATCCTGTTAACCCTTTCAGGGCAACTGGTTAGCTAGGAAGACCACAGTTTGTTAGTCGTGACTAAAACTGCTCGTTGGCTATTTCAGTATACCAGTGTGTTTTGTGGGCTGTCTAACATAGCAAAATTTGACGTGTTCATCGAAGACAGACCGAAATAAGTCGAAGCGCGTATAACGTGCATTTGTTTACTATAGTTGGACACTACTTAGAGGATCTGCTGAAACTGTATGAATTTGTTATTTTTATTTATGAATGGTGGAAAAATGGCTCCAAAGTTATTTACTTATATCTTACTTATGCATTTTCATGAGTATATTGAACGTAAATGTTTCCTTTCTTTCGAAATTACTTATTTTGTTGGGGTCTCCTGAAGTGACCACTGGGCACTTACGTAATAGTGTTATCTAATTTTAGTTCTGAGGAAGCAAGTTTGGAGTACCTACTGAATAGGGTTGCCAATTTTCGAAAGGACCAACCCGGGAGATTGTTTAGGAGTTTAGTAGGGAGGGGGTTGAAGAAAATATCAATCATTCATTTATTTTGAATTTATATATACTCTGCTTCTAATATTTGACAGTTTTTTACCACAAAATCGTAATCATTAAAAATCGAAGTTTGATTAGTAGAGCGCGGTTGCGTATAATTTTAAAAAGCTGGGGAAATTAGTCACCCCGGGAAGTCGGGAGGTTGACCATTATTACCGAAGTCATCCGGGCAATCCGGAAGGGTCAGGAACCCAATAACTGAATATTTAGAAAATCTTCCTGCAGATGACTTGTATGATTTGTAAGAAATGTTCAGCGTGCCAAGTAGAATTGTGTTTGAAACATGACAAAAACTGTTTCATGTTATATTACGCAAATAGGTTATATGTTCCTACTGGTTATATGGAATGACCACATCCTGCAGGATAATCCTTGTGTTTTTTTATCTTATCTTTTATCTTTTATCTCGGAGCCCTTTTGTGCTCCCGAGCACTGTGCTTCCGAGCCCTTTTCACAAGCAGTGCTTAGTGCTTAGTAATTGAAGTCCTTCAACAAAAGGCTTTGTGCTTAGTAATCCCAAAAGTGCTCCCGAGCACTGAAGTGCTCCCAAGCACTTCTGCGGATTACTAAGCACTAAGCCTTGAGCCAAACTTGTCGTAATACGATACGAATATGCGTATGCAGCGGCGCTATGATCGAGTGTTGATATTTATTCCAGTGATAAACATCTCGCGTTAGTGTTCAGTTGCATAGACCAGAGATTTTTAATATGAAATAATGAATCTTTCAATACTCTGTGCTTTCCATAAGGGTTTCTCCTATTTTATATATTAATCATCACTTAGGTGATTAAATACTAATACTAAGATTCAACACAGTTCCTTTTTTATCCTATTTTCAATGAAATCTGTGTCATTTAGCTAATATCAATGTTCGTAGGTCACAGATTACAGAAGCATATCTTGTTTCTGTATTATTTAAATTTGAATGTATCTATGATCTTTATGAAATTGATCAAAAATGGCGTGTGAGAATGTCTATGCTTATAGTTATTTATGTATCAAGGGAGTTATAAAGGATGTTAACTACAGAGGGCAACAGATTTCAATCCCAAGGCACGTGAGTGCCTCTCCGTACAATGTACGATTTTTCTGAGAATTTAGTGGAATTCCAATATTCAATTGGATCTTTCCCTGAACCTCTCTTCGTGCAAAATGACGTGCGGGACAATGAAATCTACTGAACCCCATTGAAAATTTTCTGCTCTTTTCAAATATCTCAATCAAATCCTAAAATTTTAATTTGAATCTCCGGTTGGAAGAAGTCCCATAATTTTCAAATATGGACCTGGAATTTTCTGAAAATTTAAATATAAATCGGTCGACCTGTGGAAGTGAATCATACGATCCAAATATCATATATCGATTTTCTGGACTAGGATAGTTCTAGCTCAGGCTATCGTAGGTATGTTCATTTACCAATGAAACACCCTGTATAGTTCTGTACCAGCTCATAGTGAGCATCGAATTTGTAACACCCTGTGCATCTTTTCTCACCCGTCAATAATCTCATACTCATATGCCAGCTTACAATCTCTTTACCGATTAAAATAACCTCAATTTCAACAATTCCTAAAAAAGTACTTAGGGCTTAGTGCTCGAAATGTCAAATTACTTTCACAAAGTGCTTAGTAATCGCAAGCCTTTTGTAAAAATAAGTGCTTAGTGCTCGAGACCGGGAGCCTTTTTTTTCAAGTGCTTAGTGCTTAGTGCTCGAAGCACTATTCTTCAGTGCTCGTCACAGCTCTGACCATACATAATATTTTTTCCACAAAAAAATAATTTGGGCCGGAAAGGGTTAAGCAAGGTTGCAAGAATTTGGCAGTTCACTCTAATTGAATCAAAATAAATGCACATAAAATATGAACATTGTTTTATTTTTTCCTTAAGCTACAGTTCCACCGGAGGAACATTGAGAAACATTGTGAAACATTTTTGTTGCTGTTTCTTGTTTCCGTAAATGTTTTCTTTATGTTTCTTCAACAAATGTTGATTATTTCTACTAAATAATATGCAACAATTGACAATTTTAGTTGCTTCAGTGGAAACAAGAAATTTACGTATGTTGCCATAAGTTTCTACCCTTGCCAACAAGGAGAAACATCCAGCAACAAAATGTTCCTCAACGTTCCTCCAGTGTAACTGTAGCTTCACAGACCGCGTAAAAAATTACAACTAATTTAAAGAAGGTGGTTGTCGAATTTATTTATTTCCTCATTAGGTATGCCTTAATTTTTTGGAATTTTGCAGTTATGAAATAGTGATGTAAAGGTGCGTTTCCACTGAAATTGTAAGCAACTTTAGTGTTTACAACTGTTTGCAATTCTCCAGAAAATCACCAACTTTTGTTTCCATTTTGCCCACACCGAGTTGCCAACAATTTGTACCCACCATTGGCAATGTCTCCGACCGACGATGATATTATAGAAGCAGCCGCAGTATTCATTATTTTTTGCTAGAAAAAACGCAAGCATAAATATTGGGTACGACCAAGCCTCAAAGGAAGAGAAGTAGATTGAGAAATTGAACTATTAAATACTTTGAGAAGAGTTGACCAGACTTATTGTCATTTTTCATTTTCTTTTTCTCTCTGAAAAACTGTGCCCTCAAATGTTTTATTTTCATTTGTATGTCAAGTTTGCGTGCCCTACTGGATATCTTTCCATGCCATGCATCCTTTTTTATATTTTATACACACATATATTTAACACGTATATTACAACTTCGGTTTCTTCTAAGTGCACATTTACGTAAGGACAAGTCAATTTATACATTTTTAGTTATTTTTCAGGGAGCCAGGGAAAACACATGAGGCAGGGTAAAGACATCAAGACCTTTTTGGTCAAAAGAAAGATTTGATGTGATAAAACTATTATTAAAATCAACTTTTATGAAACATTGTACTCAACTATATCTGATTTAGAACATTAACTATCTTTAAATTAGTTTATACAAACATATAATTATCCAAATTATCTCCCCTGGTCACTCAGTACTTCCCCTGGTAATAATCTCGCGAAGAGATATACAACCGGGGAGAGACGTTTTCTTCATAAACTGAATTTTTTTTATTAACGCACGTTAATTTTGGATTAATTTTATGTCATACGTTAACTATCACACTATTGTTGAACTGAAACAACTAATGCTAAGTAAATTAAGCAAATTATATAAATAGTACAACCTACCAGTGGAGAGACACGTTAACCCTGCTAAAACAATTGCACCCCAGTGTTGCGTCGCGCTATTTAACATATAACCTTTGAACCGCATCTTTATTTGGTATTACTAAATTGTCCTCAATGAGTGCCATTCAGCGCTATTTGCAAAATGGCCGTTTGATATTTGTTTTGTTTTAACGGATCGGAATTTGCCAGGGTAGATACACAAAAAAAGCGGGACAAAAGTAATGTATTTGAATTTGTGTTAAATATAATTTAACCGGGCAACTACGAAAAAGAAGGTATATAATGTCTACATGTTCAACCAAAAACTTCGAGGGGACAAGCCAGGGTAGAGACTTTTTCATGCTTAAATAAGTATTCTGAGAAATTTGGGTATTCAATCATGGTATAATCGTTAAACTACATTAAGATGCTGCGACTTATTTTATAAAATGACAAGATATAAAATATAAAAATATATATTATATATATATATATATATATATATATATATATATATATATATATATATATATATATATATTTATATATAACCACGATACTGAGAACAAGAAGAAAATAGAAATGATTCAATTCCGCACATAAATGAGCGTATTCTTCAGTTATAAACTCAATCTGCAAAATTAGGTTTAATTAGAGAAATGGCAATTGCAGAAATAATTCATAATATTTACAATATTATATTTCACGTAGTAGGTAATTAAAATTTTTATGTCTTCATTAGATTTTTTTAATGTTATTGGAACGTTATTTATTAACCTTATAGTAAATATTCATTAAGTAGGCACATGCTACGCTAATACAATAATTGAACGAACAATACAACATATATAAATGAGAATAATGTTAAGACAAGTTCTCTCATTTGATACAGAATTTAACAATTGTCATAGAAGCAATGTTATATTGATATGTTCACTGAGAAAACCATTCTAGAATACCACCCGACGCAGGCAGTTTCAATATAATCTGTTGGAGTTTGAGAAACTAGTATAGTTCAGATTTTAAGGAGCGGCATATCCGGAATTCAAGAATTTTCAGTATGTCTGTTGTTCAGTAACTGTTGTGTTTTTCAACAGTCGTTTCTGTTTACGACTTTCTATTATTCGAGACATTTCGTTAAATATTTAATATTTTCTTCAACAAAAGTATTATTCATTGTTGTTTCTTAATAGGATATCAATAATAGCTTAAAAAATGTCGTGTGTTTTTAATTGGGCGGTCCTACAGAAGATTTAATTATAGCCAACTATATATATATTTCATAGAAAAAAAAGCGTGACCTGCAGAGTTCGTTCCTTGAGGTCGTATATTCACATCATTTTTGTTCTTGATTCTTAACCCCTGAAGATAATCTGAAGGGGCTGAATTATCTTTTGGGGCAGTTCGTCTAGTGCTGACGAAATTTTTCTCATTCAAAAAAGGGTATTGAGAATAATGTGCGGGCTGAGCTTTCGAGAATCCTGCCGCGGACTTTTTAGATCCAACAGAATACAAACAGTGTTTGGTCTATTCATTTATCGTCTTTTAGTCTTCCTCAAGTTGCAGAAAAATTATTTTTCACCATATATCAATGAAAATAATACTAGGCAAGTTCATCCCTTCCTCTTTCCAATCCATGGTACAACTAGATTTGAAAGAGGACCTCTGTATATGGCCATGCGTTTATTCAATTTGCTTCCTAAGCATTTACAAGGTATTGAAGATTTTAGGTTGTTCAGAAATCAACAATCAAATCATGAAAAACATACTAGTCGACCATGGTCAATTTCATACATTACATAAAGTGAACAAGGAAAATTCTTCAATAATTTAAAAAATTATCAAACAACAGGAAGCTGGTTATACGTATTCAGCAACGCAAAATCTGCATTCACAATCGAACGGTGAATTATAGAAATTGTCAAGTCACCCCGACTCAAAATCTGCATACAGCTGTTTCGATCTTATTAGATCTCATCAGTGCAGCCTATTTGACTCGGAGTGAATTAACAAATCTCTAATTGTTCCCCAATACAAATCGTGGTCAGTAACACTGGTCGGATAACATTCATCCAGAGCGCCATCCCACCAAAGATATTGGGAAACAACAATTCACCGCTTAGACTGAAAATGCAGAAATTCGTCGCTTAAACACGTACCTCCTGATATGAAGATATCTACTCTACAACAGTGGTGTATATGATTCCAAGGCACACTAACATAGTGATTTAAAACCTTTGGATGTACTCACGAGAGCGCACTTGACAATTTCTATAATTCACCGTTCGATTGTGAATGCAGATTTTGCGTTACTGAATACGTATAACCAGCTTCCTTGGAAAGTTGTTTGATAATTTTTTAAATTATTAAAGAATTTTCCTTGTTCACTTTATGTAATGTTCAGAAATCGCATTTATAGTTTTATTTTGGACGGCGAACCTTATTCAATAAATGAATTTATTACATTTTGTAAAAAGTAAGTTATTTTCATTTTGACTTGTCTCTATTTTATTCAGTGCAATATTGTTATATCTGTAATGTGAATAATTGTTGAGATTAACAAATATTATTATTATTATTATTATATGCACGGAGCTTGAATTTCTGCAAAAACGCATGAAATTTCTGCATAAAAATTGCAACAGTAAAAAAACATTAGAAACCCCAGAATAACACTCCTCTAACATTAACCGAATTCACTTATCAATTTTCAGCCTTCAAACTGAATTGGAAGGTACTGTAGATATGCGCAATGCTCGAAAATCCTCAAAAACAATTGAAACTCAATCCCCATACCAAATCTCAACTCTCTAACTTAATCAACAGAATATGTGGAGGTGCGCAAATCCTCGAAAGCGAAACAAGAAAAATCTAAATAAAAATGGCGGCGGTCAGAAATTTTTTTTTGAAATCACTATTGTGTACTTCCCCAACACCAACTCAATCCACATAAGACATTTAAGCCATCTAATTCAATCTACACGACCTGTGGAGGTGCGCAAAACCTTAAAACTAAGAAAAAAACAAGAAATATATATAACAATGGCGGCGGTTAAACAAAAAAGTTTATACCACTAGAAAGTAAGTTTTCAACCCTCTAATTCAACTAGACCTAGAGGAAGGTTTGAGGTTACAAAAATCATCCTAAAACCGTTTTCTTCAGCTTAATTCAATCTTTAAAAAGGCCTAGAAGGCTGAATTTTTAATTTCCACATAGTTTTCCATCCAAATATTGATAGTTTTGTTATGATGCATCAAAAACACCCTAGATACCGAATTTCAGCTCAGTTAGTCAGTCTAGTGACTGGGCATGTCAAAATGTACAGACATTAAAAAAATCTGGCGAATTCTCGTCCAGGAAGTCAAAAACGGATTTAAATACCACTCTCACACTTCTCTGTTGACTTTCGATATACTGGAATAGTCCATTGTTTTCGGGAAAAATACGACAATAAAACGCTTTTATTCTACGCCGGAAACTCCTCATTGAAATTGTTAAAAAACGTTATTCGGATAAAATATTTCGAATTCTTTTACGTCATAGTTTCGGTTGAATTTTCGAGACAATATTGCGCTTCCGATCAGGTTTTCCTTTTCTCTCTCTTAACCGACATAGTAACGGTTCGCTTGTAAGAAGTTATGTTCCTTGTGAAAGTTTGGAATACCAGACCGCCCGATACGCCTAACATTGTTATTATAACCATACAATGAGCGCCATTCTATCATCGAGATTATACAATGCATATTATTTCTAAGTTTAACAGACTGTCGGTTTTATAATCGATACTTTCCAAAAGAAAGAACTAGTATCGTTCAGATTCCATGGAGCGGCATATATGGACTTCATTAACATGTTGTTCATATAGGTCGAAGAGGTTATATCATTAATAGGAATATTTCTCTCCTGTCAAAAATTCCATGTAGGTAAATGGAATGCAATTATCGCAAATTACAGCGATTATTTTTTTCGTATAATTTTCAACCAATCAGAACGATCAATTTAGTTAAGTTACCTTGTATGATTTCGATAATATCTGATTATACATTGAGTAGCTTTACCAATCGAAAACTATCAGGACCGTCAAATTTTGACGTTTATCAATAACTGTTCAGAAATGAGTCGATTCGGAGATTTTTACTTAATATACTCAACAAATAATCGTATCAAATACAATACGTACTTCAAAATGAATACGGTTATACATCTCAAACTTCCTGCATAATTACAAATTGTGTCAGATTTAAACTGTCAAACTGACACTCTGTAATTATGCAACAAGTTATCGATTCATAACCTGATTATTTTGAAGTCCTTATAGTATAGATCATTTTAGGATGACGTCACATCTGTCAAAACAAATCCGCCATGTTCACTTGGCGGGCAGACAAACATTTCGGCCTATGCTTACAGTGTAAAAGTCGTTACGGAGTTTGCAATATATTATTAAAATGCCAATGTTTTGTTGTGTTGTTAAGTGTTCAATGAGATCGGAAAGAGACCAAGTTCGATTCTTCAGGATTCCCACCGCGCTGAAAAACCGTGGAGACTATTTAAATGCCTTGTCAAAACAACGACGTGACTTATGGGTTAGGGCTTTAAAAAGGGGTCCTCTGAGCGAAAGTATGCTGAGAAATGCTAGAATTTGTTCAAGACATTTCCTATTGGGTGAGTATTTTGATTATAATTGAGTTTGGTTCCTTGATTTTTCAAAATAATATCCTAAAAAAAGGTACAAAAAGAACAACAAAACAATGATGCTAAAAGCTAAATGAAAGTAATGCTTTTATATATTTAGGACAACCAGCCCTACTAGAGAATAAGAATAACCCAGATTGGGTACCCACTCCAAACATGGGATACTTATATAGTTGGTGAAAAAAAAGATGTACAGTCCCTGAATCGACACGAAAGAAGTACAGTGAGGTCAGATGAACGATTCAAAAAGATTAGTAAGTGGTTATTTATGTTCATGATCAAATAACACATATTCTTGTTTCAGGATTTGTCACAATAAGCGTGCCAAAGATTGAAATAGTTAATCAACTGTTTAGAGTAAGGTGACTACTAATTTATGATCACTTTGTATTTTCTTGGAGATAATAGAGCTATTTAAAAACAGGTATTGCTTATTTTCAACCCTATGTAATGTTGTTGACAAATTAAAAATAGTTAATGTAAAATTATTTATTCATTTTTGACAATAAACTAAATTATTTAATCAAGTCAATGGATTTCGTAGAAGGTACAGGCCACTGTGCAAGCCTTTGTGTGCAGGAAACAGATTCATTTTCGTTTTCAGCTGGACAAGCTTGTAAACAAAACAACAATGCTGTCACATTAATACAAACTTCCCCCAAACCTGCCATACATGTGCAATGTTCACTGGAAACAACCCCATCTGATAACGGGATTAGCCAAACCTTGCTTTTTGAGAAAGTCTAATCTGTAACAATGAGAAAGTTATTGATAAAAAAATATAATAGTGAAATATAACATTTAGAAATAATAAAATTGTTTGCTATGCCTACCTTTCCAACAACAATGTAGGCAATATCATTCATTTGTTGAGCCAAAACATCTTGGACATACCGGGACTCATAATATTTGTAGGCCAATAAAGATTTGTAGGTTTTAAGCTGCTGTCCAGTGTAGAAGCTATGACTAAGGATTATATAATTTACCAAATCCATCAAAGATACTGAAAGGATTACTTCCAGATCCTTGGACAACTCTCACTTCTCCAAATGAATATGGGTCTATATCGTCTATTATCTCCGATTTCTTGTCGTAGCGGGCTTTCACATCATCGGTTAGAGTTGAATAATATTCACTACGAGACATAACTCAAGAATTTGTTGAATTTTCACTCTGAAATACTATAAAACTCAAAAAAAACAAACAAATGCATCTATCAATAACGAGTATCAAATGACACAATAAAGTTGTCTGAAACAAGAAATTTACGTATGTTGCCATAAGTTTCTACTTTTTTCAACAAGGAGAAACATTCATCAACAAAATGTTCCTCAATTTTCCTCCGGTGAAACTGTAGCTTTAGAGTATAAGTTTCTATGGAAATCGCGAAAATAATAATGAAATCTAATAAAAAATAATCAGCGTTTTGTTGTTCTCCATCCACTATTTCATTTGCATCGAAATTTGAGTTGTAGGGTGACGCCTGCCTTGATCTGTCGAGAGAATAAATTGATCATGTCCGGATGTTCATAGCACACGCGTGCAAAACTCAGTTAAACGGAATATAGTTCCCATTGCGATGGTAAACTGATAACGAATAATGTACGAGTATAATAGAGCAAATTCAAGCTAACTGATAGGTACATGCGAATTTGTTAATTAATATTCTCGCTAAATTGATGTCGAATTTCCATTCAGTGATGTTCTTTGAAATTACTGACCTGGCTGTGATCAGGCCAGAGCTGTCCGCAGTGAGAATGACAACTAAATATTACAGATTCTAGAGAATCTTTCTCATGTTATTAGTATGAAAAATTATAATTGCTGAATTCTGATGAATCAATTTTATTTCATATTACAAAACTCTATCGCAGCGAGCTGCAAAAGCAGGTTTTCAAAACGTATCTAGTTTGAAAAATCTATTCATTCATTTATTTTAGTTCCAAATCCAAAAAATAAAAATTGCGCCCTCTAACTTGTAAACAATATTTATTTCCTCCTCCAGGGGGTCAACCCCCCAACCAATTTATATCGAAATAAATACCATCCAAGATATCATACGAAACTACCTACATATAAAGTTTCAACACTATGGTCCCAAAATTTCGCGTTCTATCGTGTATGCAAGATTTATTTCCTCTCCTGGGTTGTCAACTTTTCAAGCAATTTGTACCAAAACCAATCCCATCCAATATATCATATGAAACTACCTACTCACAAACTTTCAATCCTATTGCTCCAACATTACACCCTTTATCAAGTAAACATGATTTATTTTTGACCCAGGGGGTCAACTCCCCAAACAATTTGAACCAAAACCAATCCCATCCAAGATATCTCTCGAAAATACCTTCTACGAACTTTCAACCCTATTACTCCAAAATTTTTATCTTGTAAACAAGATTTATTTCCGCCCACAGAGGGTCAACCCCCCAACCAATTCGAACCAAAACCAATCCCATTCAAGATATCATACCAAACTACCTAGATACAAACTTTCAACCCTATTACTACAAAATTGCGCCTTCTGTGGTGTAAACAAGATTCATTTTCCCCCAGGGGGGTCAACCCCCAACCAATTCGACCAAACCAATTCCATCCAAGATATCATACGATACTACCTATTTACAAACTTTCAACCCTATTGCATATATATATATATATATATATATATATATATATATATATATATATATATATATATATATATATATATATATATATCAGGGGCGGCTAGTCAAAGGAGGCTAAGGAGGCTAAGCCTCCTCAAAAATATTCCGTGTATCACTAATATATATATTATATTGAATAGTCAGCATTCAGCATATTCATATTAATCAAAATCATATTATTTTATGCACCTACCTTCCTTTCAACCTACATTATATAATATAATTTATTAATTAAGATAGAAGGTATTTACATTTACTGCATTTCATTCATTTCAAGATTTGTGGCAACGCTGCAGTAAGCTTAGAAAGGACGAAAGGTATATTCTCAACGTTCATTATGCCTGCCACAGAAAAGCAAACTCACACCACTCAAAAACAGAATACTGTATTGCAATAGTAAAGCAAAACACATGTAAATGGCAACACGGATAGGAACCCAGTTCCGGCCAATCACAACTATAGAATTTGTTGCCTGACATCGAGTCAATTTCGTTGGAAATCGTAATGTGTCGTAATTCGCTAATGGCTGCCAGAAAGAGTTCGCGTATTGTGTAAAAATGAGTTTCATTACTGAATCTGAAGTTAATTTCAAAAATTTCAATGGTGACTTAGTGGAATATTTGTTATCCCATAACTTCAGTGCTCTAAGTTATGAGGATAAAGTTTTAATAAAAACAGTGAGACCTACCCCTGAATTGAAGAATTTGGTGCAACGCAACAGAAAACAAAACCGCGGTTTCAATACAAAGAATTACGAGAGTAATCCTTGCCTAACCGGATCACAGTTAAAAATTAAATTATTTTGTTGGCAGTGTTTACTTTTTACTAGTGAAAATGTCTCTGTTTGGGGCCGCTTAGCATTTGACGATTTAAAAAATTTATCACGTTCTTTGGAAAGGCACGAAAAATCCCAGGAACATGTCGTGTCGCAGATCAAATTTAAAATGTTTGGAAAAAAAAACATTATTAATGTTATTGATACAGCACGTGTTCAAGAGTTAGAAAAATACAACGAAAAAGTTAAGGAAAACAGAGAAATATTGGAGAAACTGGTCGACATTATATTATTTTTATGTCGCAAAGATATAGCGATTAGGGGACAAGATGAAACAGACGAATCTAGCAATAAGGGAAATTTTAAGGAACTCCTTGATCTATTTTGCAAATATGACGAAAAGCTGTATAATTTCATTAACAACGCTACAGTTTTCTCCGGAACCTCAAAAACAACTCAAAACGAAATTATAAACTCTGCTTCCTATGTTGTTGGAAACTTTTATCGAAAATGAACTTAAAAATGTTAATTTTTTTTCCTGGCAAGTAGATGAGACAACTGACATTAGCTGTAAATCGCAGTTGTCGATAATATGCAGGTTTCGTAAAAGATGGAACATTATTTGAGAGATTTTTAGGTTTTCATGATGTCAGTTCTGGAAAGGTCTGCCAACGATTTATTCGATTTTTTAAATGAGAAATTTTCGAAAGTTTAATTTTCAATCTAAACTTATTAGACACAAACCTATGACGGCGCAGCGGTTATGGCTGGCGATTTTAACACGGTCTACAAACAAAAATTAAATCTGTTGCTCCTCAAGCTATTTTTACACATTGTTATGCACATACCTGAATTTGGTTTTAAGTAACGCTTGTAGTTCTATTAGGCAAGTTAGAATTTTTTTTTCAAATTTATCTGCAATTTCAACATTTTTTTCAAAATCAACAACGCGTACAAAATTTCTAGATGCAATAGTAGGTAACAGAATTCCAAGTAACGCACCAACTAGGTGGAATTTTACTTCAAGAGCTATCTTTACTATACACAATAATAAGGATAAAATTTTAGAGGCTCTTAATTCTATAGTTTGAAAGTGAGGAGAATTTTCACCGATAAAGTAACTTTAAATACCGCACGCGGATTAATATCTTACTTACAAAATAAGGAATTTATATATTTTTTAAACACATCTTTAGATTAATTTTTGAACAAACAGAAATAGTTTTTCAAATCTTACAGCACAAGTTTTCAGATGTGATTTACTCACGAAATCGGCTCAAGTTTCTTTTGGAGAAAATTTCAGATTTCGTGCAGAAGTTTATTTCAAAAAACTATTTTCTGTATTTCAAACGACTGATGATACGACTCAATTTAGCCCAAAACGAAAGAAATTCAGTTTCGCAGATATGGAGCTTCACTATAAGCAAATATTTTATGAAATTTTGGATACTATTAGGGCGTCAAATAGAAATAAGGTTCTCTGATTTGAAAGAACTGCATTTCTTCGAATTACTCAATAAAAATTTGTTTACCGGATTTTTCGGCTAATTTTCCAGATAACCTTTTGGAAAATCTATGTCAAAAATACACTTTTTTTGATTAAGGTGGCCCTAAAGCAGTGAACTGTGTGTTTGTTTATAATGACAATGAAATTTTGGGGCAAAATGAAAATCATGTCATGACTATTAAATACCTTTTTGATAATGATTTGAATCAAGATTTACCCAAGTTTCATAAACTCTTATTGTCTAATTGTTTCTATCCCGGTGACATCGGCTTCCGTAGAGCGCTCGTTTTCCACTCTTAAGAGAATTTAAAACTTATTTACGAAATTCAATGAGCCAGGAATCGTTTGAAAAATATTTAGTTTGTTGTCTATTGAAAAGGAATTGGTAAAAAACTTATGGCGAAAGACAAAAAATTTCATGAGGATATTATAGATCATTTTGCTAACGTTAAAGATCGCAGAATCCCGCTAATCTTCAAAATATATAACTTTTTTATTTGCTGTCCCACACATATTTTGCACATTTTATTTTTCACAGGTTTTGTTTGTGGTACTAGATACTTTATTACTTAGTATTATACCAAATAATTCGTTGTTCCCTTGTAAAAATCTCAAAAGAATTTATTTTTTGTTTGATTTTTATGCAAACATTATTTTTTATTTTAAGGCTTTCTGCCTTGGCATTGGCAATCTATGCAGGAATTATAAAAAATAGATGTCTATGGCCAAAGAATTTATTTAAATTTTTTTAGGTCTAAATGTATATTTTATTATTTTATTTTATTTTTTTATTTTGTTTTTCTTTTTATGACAAGAATTTTATTTTAATCTATTTTTGGGAGGGTCCTATTTTTTATTTTTGGCAAGAAAAAACTCTCACTTCCCCGTTGGTTCTCTGCTGGGCAACAATTGATTAATTCTTCGAATAAGTAACAAATTCGTTTAAGTAGGTAGGTAGGTACCTATTTTGTGATAGAAAAAAAAATATGATGAATTGATTAATTGGCTGAGAAGAGTTTTTGTGAATATTATAAATAGGAGTTGTAGGTCTCAAGGTATACACTCGAAAGTGAAAACAATTTTTTCCAAACAAATTAATAGCTTAGGGTGCTTGTTTTACTTTGATTCTAATTATAAGGCGGTTGACCTTGAAATCCTAAAAATTTTCGCCTATGGTGTATTTTTTTAACACCTCTTGTAGCCTCCTCAAACCAAAAACCTCACGAGCCGCCACTGATATATATATATACCTATATATATATATATATATATATATATATATATATATATATATAGAATTTATTGAAAATTATTAGCAATAACAGGCGTGTTGAATATTAAAAAACTCTATTTTATTAAAAAGTTGACGTTTCGCCACGACATTCGTGGCTTTATCAAAACTTTTTTTTTCCAACTTTTTAATAAAAACGAGTTTTTTAAGATTCAACAAGCCTGTTATTGCTAATAATTATCAAGAGATTAGAAATAGTTCACAGGCAACAAAAATTCGAATAAATATATATATATATATATATATATATATATATATATATATATATACATATATATATAAATATATATATATATATATATAATATATATATATATATATATATATATATATATATATATATATATATATATATATATATATATATATATATATATATATATATAGATATATCAAACTGAGTTCTAGGCATCATAAGGTCCAACTTTGCTAATCGCATCCATTTTAATAAGCAGGTTTTCAAAGTGAAAACCTGCTAATAAGCATCAGGGTAACGTCGAGTTATATTTCTTGGACGTGAAAAAGGTTGAGAAAAAGGGGTTGGATGTATAAATATAATTGAGAACTGAATTTTTAAAAATTTTCTTCTTGAATTGACCATGTAAATAAAGGAAATCAATGAACAAACCTTTAATAGCAAAATAGCATACATACTATTGCTTTTACATAATAAGTATCATGTAAAATAATATCAGTAAAGGAATTTGCTTAAACTATTCCTTCTTAATCCTCCAGTGGTAAAAAGAAATAAAAATCCTATTACTCAAAATAAGGGACGTCTAAAAGAGAATTGTAGAGAGTTGCTAATCAAGAAAAAATTTTAATTCCTGTGAGATCAGCAATAATTATAGCACCTGAAGTAAAATAAGCTCTTAACATCTATTTCTATTGTAAATATATGATGGGCTCTAACTACAAATCCTAAAAAGATAATTGCTTCTACTTTATGAATTTTTCATAAGGAAACAAAGGCTTTCTTTTTTCCTCTTTCTTGGCTATATATGAGAAATTATTCCAAATCCTGGAAGAATTAAAAAGTACGAATTTAATTTCAATGGATTCTATTTTGATAATCAAATAGAAATTCTTCATATACAAAATTAGCTGGGTGAAAATAACTACTTTTAATTCAACTGTCAGATTTACACAACTTCTCTCATCTCACTTTGTCGTGAAGTACAATGAACTCTTCTTTGCCGTTGATTTATGCTTCTCATATATCGATATGAAACATTCGAGATTTTGAAGCTTTTCCTTTCTATATAGGCCAAACTAAGTAGTTAAATGTATTTACAATTAAAACATATTTTTATCATGATGAAAAACGCAAATTTGATATTTTAATAACAGTATTACGTTCATCATTCACAGAATTAACTAAATAACTTATGTAGCATTACTGTAAGTTTTCTGGATCTATCACAATGAAGCTATTTATCATCATTTGAACCTTCTAACTAATTTGTAGGGACTGTGAAGGTGGGCAAAAAAACTTAAAAAACCACAAAACATTACATATGTACATTTAAATGGTTACGGTTAAGGAAAAGATGAAATTTCAAAAAGATTTTATTTATTATCATCTTAATCCACAAAATAAATTTTAATCCTCGCTCTAAATCTACAGAAACTGTGGAGGAGCGCCAAACCAACTAAAAACTAAAATTATCTATGTAAAAATTGCGGCGGTTAGAAAGGAAAGATTATACCACCACTTCCCTAACATCAACCTAATCCACGTGCGAAATTTCAATTCTCGAACACATTCTGCAGAAACTGTGAGGATAGGCAAAACTCCAAAAAACCATGAAAAAATAAGAAATGTCTACTTAAAAATTTCGGCGATTAGAGAAAAAGGTTTATAAAGCCAAAATGCAATTCCCTAACATAACCTTAATACATACAGGAAACTTCAATTCTCTAATTTAATCTGCAGAAGCTGAGGAGATGTGAGAAATTCCAAAAAACACGAAAAAAGAAGAAATGTCTACCTAAAAGCGTAGGTGGTGAGAGAAAGAGAGTGTATACAGCCAAAATGCAATTCCCTAACATAGACTTACACCATTCAATTATCTTACTTATTCTGGAGAAACGGTGGAGGTGGGCTAAACCCAAAAAATACACGGAAACGCAATAAATGTCTACCTAAAAATGGAGGCGCTTCGAGAAGAAGAAATTATACTGCCAAAAGGCAATTCCTTAACATAGACTTACACCATGTACGAAATTTCAATTCTCCAACTTAATCTGCAGAAACGGTGGAGGTGAGCTAAACCCAAAAAAAAAAACACGGAAACGCAAGAAATTTCTACCTTAAAATTGCGGAGGTTAGAGAAAAAAACTTTATATAGCCAAAATGCAATTCCCTAACATGGGCTTACACCATGGAAGAAATTTAAATTCTCTAACTTAATCTGCAGAAACGGTGGAGGTGCGCTGAACCCAAAAAAAACCACGGAAACACAAGAAATTCCCTAACAATACTTAATCCATGTACGGAATTTCATTTCTTTAACTCAATCTGCAGAAACTGTAGAAGAGCACAGAGCTCCAAAAAACCATGAAAAAAGAAGAAAAATCTACCTAAAATTTGCGGCGGTTAGAGAAAAAAACTTTATACAGCCAAAATAAAATTCTCTAACATAGACTTACACCATGTAAAAAATTTCAATTCTACAACTTAATCTGCAGGAGCGGTAGAGGTGAGCTAAACCCAAAACAACACGGAAACACAAGAAATGTCTACCTGAAAATTGAGGCGGTTCGAGAAAAGAAGATTATACAGCCAAAAGGCAATTCCCTAACTATACTTAATCCATGTACGGAATTTCAATTCTTCAACTGAATCTGCAGAAACTGTGGAAGAGCACAGAGCTCCAAAATCACACGAAAAAAAATATCTACCTAAAATTTGCGGTGGTTGAAGAAAAAAACTTTATACAGCCAAAATGAAAATCCCTAACATAGACTCACACCATGTAAGAAATTTCAATCCTCCAACTTAATCTGCAGAAACGGTGGAGGTGAGCTAAACGCAAAAGAAAACACGGAAACACAAGAAATGTCTACCTGGAAATTTAGTCGGTTCGAGAAAAGAAGATTATACAGCCAAAAGGCAATTCCCTAACTATACTTAATCCATGTACGGAATTTCAATTCTTCAACTGAATCTGCAGAAACTGTGGAAGAGCACAGAGCTCCAAAATCACACGAAAAAAAATATCTACCTAAAATTTGCGGTGGTTGAAGAAAAAAACTTTATACAGCCAAAATGAAATTCCCTAACATAGACTCACACCATGTAAGAAATTTCAATCCTCCAACTTAATCTGCAGAAACGGTGGAGGTGAGCTAAACGCAAAAGAAAACACGGAAACTCAAGAAATGTCTACCTGGAAATTTAGTCGGTTCGAGAAAAGAAGATTATACAGCCAAAAGGCAATTCCCTAACTACTTAATCCATGTACGGAATTTCAATTCTTCAACTGAATCTGCAGAAACTGTGGAAGAGCACAGAGCTCCAAAATCACACGAAAAAAATATCTACCTAAAATTTGCGGTGGTTGAAGAAAAAAACTTTATACAGCCAAAATGAAATTCCCTAACATAGACTCACACCATGTAAGAAATTTCAATCCTCCAACTTAATCTGCAGAAGCGGTGGAGGTGAGCTAAACGCAAAAGAAAACACGGAAACACAAGAAATGTCTACCTGGAAATTTAGTCGGTTCGAGAAAAGAAGATTATACAGCCAAAAGGCAATTCCCTAACTATACTTAATCCATGTACGGAATTTCAATTCTTCAACTGAATCTGCAGAAACTGTGGAAGACCACAGAGCTCCAAAATCACACGAAAAAAAATATCTACCTAAAATTTGCGGTGGTTGAAGAAAAAAACTTTATACAGCCAAAATGAAATTCCCTAACATAGACTCACACCATGTAAGAAATTTCAATCCTCCAACTTAATCTGCAGAAACGGTGGAGGTGAGCTAAACGCAAAAGAAAACACGGAAACTCAAGAAATGTCTACCTGGAAATTTAGTCGGTTCGAGAAAAGAAGATTATACAGCCAAAAGGCAATTCCCTAACTATACTTAATCCATGTACGGAATTTCAATTCTTCAACTGAATCTGCAGAAACTGTGGAAGAGCACAGAGCTCCAAAATCACACGAAAAAAAATATCTACCTAAAATTTGCGGTGGTTGAAGAAAAAAACTTTATACAGCCAAAATGAAATTCCCTAACATAGACTCACACCATGTAAGAAATTTCAATCCTCCAACTTAATCTGCAGAAACGGTGGAGGTGAGCTAAACGCAAAAGAAAACACGGAAACACAAGAAATGTCTACCTGGAAATTTAGTCGGTTCGAGAAAAGAAGATTATACAGCCAAAAGGCAATTCCCTAACTATACTTAATCCATGTACGGAATTTCAATTCTTCAACTCAATCTGCAGAAACTGTGAAAGAGCTCCAAAACACCATGAAAAAGAAGGAATATCTACCAAAAATTTGCGGCGGTTAGAGAAGAAAACTTTATACAGCCAAAATGCAATTCCCTAACATAGACTCACAGCATGTAAGAAATTTCAATTCTCCAACTCAATCTGCAGAAGCGATGGAGGTGAGCTAAACCCAAAAAAAAAACGGAAACGCAAAAAAGAACTACCTAAAAATTGAGGCATTTCGAGAAAAAAAGATTATACAGCCAAAAGGTAACTCCCGAACAATACTTAATCCATGTAAGGAATTTCAATTCTTTAACTCAATCTGCAGAAACTGTGGAAGAGTAGGTACCGAACTCCAAAAAACCCGAAGAAGAAAAAAAGTTCACCTAGGAATTGCGTCGGTTAGAGGAAAAAAGTTCATACAGCCTAAATGCAATTCGCTAACAATACTGAATCCATGTACGGAATTTAAATACTTTAACTCAATCTGCAGAAACTGTAGAAGTGCACCGAGCTCCAACAAAACCGAGGACGAAAAAAAGTTTACCTAAAAATTGCGTCGGTTAGAGAAAAAAAGTTTATACAGCCAAAATGCACTTCCCTAGCATCAACTGGATTCACATAGAAATTTAATGTTCAACCCTCTAACTCCAACTCAATTTGGACTAAAAATGACTTATAGATCGTAATACAGCTGATCCCGTCCCTGTAAGAGTTCATTGATATAATAAATGAAGCCGTTGTATGCGGATAATATAATTTCTGCCCTAGAACGCGACTGGTTCTGGTTCCACAGGTTCTGCACACCAATCCAACGCCGTTAGCAGCCGGGTGGTAGTCGGGTAATACCCGATGCCAATTACGATTTTACAATTTGAATTATAGAGACCGTATAAATTGCAATCAGCGCTGCGAAATGACAAATATGGCTGTTCTGAGACTGCAACGGTGTTGACTGTCGATGGTTATTGTGTCATTGTCAGTTCTGCCGGAAACTAACCGCAGCGATGAAACTTCACATAATTAGATTTGTATTTACACAAGGACATAATTCATCGTTGTATTATGCAATGATATATATCATCAAACTGCAATAGAGAAATCAGAAGAATGCTTATCTTTAGTCTTGTTCGTGTCTCTCACGAAGAATTAGCACACACACAGACGCTTATATTATATATATATATATATATATATATCAATAAATATATATATATATATATATATATATATATATATATATATATATATATATATATATATATATATATATATATATATATCTATATATATATATATATATATATATATATATGCTTCCACTAGTCCCGGTGTCCCGCCCGGTTTTATCGATGTCCCGAAAAAAGGATGTAAGATGTAAAAAGTAATGAATAATGGCAGTAAGTAGTTTTTTACAACAGGCCCATGAGACGGGTGAGCGCTACCTAGTAGAGAGGTGGTGTACACTATCACTTTATCACTTTATGTAAAGATAAACATTGTCAACTTATTAATTAATGGAATTTATAGTTTTTTAGCTTGACAAAAAAATTTTTATAATAGTTTTTGTAGTTACACAAAGAGTTGTAGTTTCACAACAAAAAAGACTTAGTAATTTGTTCGAATAAACATAAACAAGTATTGTGAATTTTATTTCATTATCACTTCTTTCTTTTCAAAAATTATCATTAAAAAAGAAAAAATATATATTTTCAATTAGTAGGAATTCCAGTTAAGGGGTTCCAGATTCCCTCCTCCCGATACTTGCGAGGGTTAAAAAACCTTAAAACTCAACATTTTGCTACTGGGGGGTATGGAATACCCCTTACGTTAAGGCAATCCCATATCAATGAGTCCCGGTTTCACCCACCAAAAATATGGCAAGCCTATATATATATATATATATATATATATATATATATATATATAGATATATATATATATTATATATATTATATATACAGTGCTTTCATGATGAAAGGAACAAATTCATTAAAAAATTAGGTTTCTATTTCATGTTAAAATCCTCGGACAGGTCGATTAGTATTTTTATTTGGGCAATTTTCGCAATAAAAATTTTGTATACAGGGTGTCTCATTCAAGAGCTATGGCTTTGTCATTAGTTTTTTTAAAGGTAATACCCTGTATATTATTTCACTTTACAATTCTACGATAAATTCTTATCACTTTTTGTGAACATACCATATGCCTCAACTTGATGGATTCCCAGATTGTAACGGAGATAGTGGAGCACCTGGAGATTTAAAATGTGGATTAAAAGTACAAAAAAAAATTTAGGTAAACATTGTCATTAAATCTGAAGAATGAAATTTCACATGTACCATCTGAATTCATTCACTGGTGCTGTATAGTCCGCAGTTTTCACGTTTTTAACGCTCCAGGCACTACACTACTTCATTGTTTAAGAAAATGCAATTACTTGAGAGAGAACGTATTGAAGTACTTATGATGATTGGTTTTGGAGATAGGGTGCGTTCACAAGAAGAAGTCTGCAATCTATTCAATGAAAATCATCCTGATCGTCCGCCAATTACTAGATCGACAGTCAGCAAAATTGAATCAAAATTCAGGAGATACGGCCACGTTAGAGATTTACCTAAAGGAAGACCACGAGAGTATCTGAAGAAACAGTGCTGAACGTTCTACTAGAAACCCAAGATAACCTCATACATCCATTACTACAATTTCCAATAATTTCAATTTATCAGTAGGGTCCGTGCATAAAATACTTAAGGTAAATAAGTATCATCCTATAAAATTAAGCTGGTACATGAATTATTAGAAGACGATTTTTGACCGCAGAGTACAGTTTTGTGAGCAGATTCTTGAAATTCATAATCAACATCTAAATTTCATTACAAACATAATTTTTTCTGATGAAGCCACCTTTACTTTAAATGGCCATGTCAACAGACAAAACTGTAGGTATTGGGCGACGAGAATCCTCATTGGATGCAAGAATGCCACACACAGCGGCTCAAAAAAATTAATACATGGGCAGCGATTGTTCGAATCGTATAGTTGGTCCCTATTTTTTTGAAGGAACACTAAACGGAGAGGACTACTTGAACTTTCTCCAGTTCGAACTCATTCCGGCTTTAGCTGTTTTGTTTCCTAACCCACAAGATCCTGACATACCTAATAACGAGATATGGTTTCAACAAGATGGGGCACCTCCTCACTATTCAATCGCTGTTCGACAATTTCTTGATGCAACTTTTCCCAACAGATGGATAGGACGGAGAGGTCCGATTGAGTGGCCGCCAAGATCACCGGACATAACCCCATTGGATTTTTTTCTTATGGGGTTATTTGAAGTCTAAAGTTTATTTGAATAGACCAAATAATATTGATGATCTAAAAGAGAGAATCAGGCAGGAAATAAGACTTATCAGTCCAGAAGTAATTGAAAATGTGCAACGGGAAACATTGAATCGACTTCAAAAATGTCTCGAAGTAAACGGACAACAGATTGAACATATGTAAAAATTAAATTAGTAATTACATTTGTGTGTTTTCATATCGTACCTCTCATTACCCACTATCTCCGTTTCTGGCAATCCATCGAGTTGAGGCATATGGTATGTTCACAAAAAGTGATAAGAATTTATCGTAGAATTGTAAAGTGAAATAATATACAGGGTATTACCTTTAAAAAAACTAATGACAAAGCCATAGCTCTTGAATGAGACACCCTGTATACAAAATTTTTATTTTCGAAAAATGCCCAAATAAAAATACTAATCGACCTGTCCGAGGATTTTAACATGAAATAGAAACCTAATTTTTTAATGAATTTGTTCCTTTCATCATGAAAGCACTGTATATATATATATATATATATATATATATATATATATATATATATATATATATATATATATATATATATATATATATATATATATATATATATATATATATATATATATATATATATAAACATATATATATATATATATATATATATATATATATAATTAAATTTATTTAAAGACAATGAATTTTCAAATGAAACTCTCAGTAAAATTTGACGATATAATAACAAATTCACTTGACTTCGAGTTACTAGCTAGTTAGCCAAGTATTTAGGTACTCTGGCTAGTATTCGGGACGTCCCGGGTTCAAAAAAAGGGACCGACTGGTCTGCCATGAGTTTTTCTAAGAGGATTTCACATGGCGTAAAGTAAATTACTGCATGCAAACTTAGAAGGCTAATGCTGGGCCAGTATTCATCCTCCGAACCCTACCCACACTTCTTCTCTTAAATAAATATCCTTTGTCACCCATTCTTAATAAGCACTTATACATACAAGTGTATCCTCTGATCTGGCTGAAGGAGTTCATCCCTAAAACATCAAAGCGCGATTCCCTCACACTTGAGGAAGGAATGAAACAAGCACAATTTTGCCAATTAAAAGATTTTCCAAGAATAAACTACTTTCTCAAGTCTGGTGTTTGTATATTAAGTTATGGAATTCCCATGCATTCTTCAAGGGAGAATGTTAGAAACATCGGGTGCCACACATGAGGGAAACATTAGACAGTCTATTTCGCTCTTCAACGAGATCATAAGCACTGTTCCGTCTATAGAAACAGTCTGCAACGACATGGAATCCACATAAGCACATCATAGTTTCTAAGAAGAGAACTTATGACATGTTGAAATGTTCTAACATTCTCCCTTGAACGATGAATGGGAATTCTCGAGTTTCATGAAACTAACTCCATTGAAGAATTGATTTGAAATCAACATTTTTTCAAATTCTATTGCAGAAACAAACGAATATAACCAAATATAATAATTGCCATCTGAACCAAAAATAGCTAAATTATTTTTTTATGAGTATATTTCAAATTAGTATATCTACATAAGTGAGTGTGACTGAAATTAGTTGATAATGTGCTCATTATTATGATGAACTATAATTATTTCACGTTCATATGATTGTATCAGAAAGAAGGTTTTTATTATGTTAATTTGAGAAGTTTAATTGTTCTCTTGATATGAGGTTCGCTGTGCTGCAGAAAAAACATGAGATAATTACGACATCTCCTTTAAATTTCTTGAATTTATATTATTATTATTATTTTCTCTATAGGAATTGGGGAACTGATTCATTCAAAACTTTTACTAAGGCGGAATCAGGTTAAATAATTTTTTTTTAAATTATTTGCAATCTTGAATCATTCAGAGTGATTACGAAAGGTGCGTTGAAAGTATTGAAATATTGAGGGAATTTTTAATAACCAAAATGTGATTTTGTTCATGTAGAAGCATTTTTAAATGACGGGTATTTTGAAAACTATTAAGTTTGCCATCATTTGCTTTAAGACGACCTTTTCTTGGAATTCTTTTCTCCCTTTCCTACTTCAGTCACCGATAGAATTCTTCCTTTCGAGCCAGAAGTAATTAAAATAATGAGTCCACATTGTTGACTCATTGTGAGATGTCTAAATCCTGTTGTATGTTATCTGTCATCGAGACTATCTTTGACAGTGGGACAGATTTGAGACGATAATTATGTTCATATAGTTGTATTTTCTACGATAGACTATTTAATTGCACTGTATGGAAAGTCAACATTGAAGTGCGAGAGTAGTTTCTAAATCCGTTTTTGACGATTTTTGAAATTGATTAATGTCTTTGCATCCTTATCTTTATTCAAAATTTTTAATATTGAAGAATATATGAATAGAAAGTCTAGGTATGCCAAATGGAAATAGTAAAAAATGCAATCAAAATCAGCAGTAAGAACTTAAGAGAAGGTTATAAATTTGGTCATATGAATCTGAACAATTGGTTCGAAATTTATAATTTTTTCTGTCTGTGAACATCCAAAGAATGAAAGAACTTTATTAGAGAAGTTTCATTGATACATAATAATCAATAACCATTTCGGCTTAATATTTTCAGAAAATAAACCATTTTCATTAGTTGATGAAAAATGTGTTTCAAAGTATTAGAATTTATACCTACGTGCTTCCTTCGACGATTATTTGATGACTTTCAAAATTTCTTATCTTTTTCAAAAATATGTGATATATCCTAGGATATATCATTGATTAAAAGGTCGATTTTACATAGTTTGGGGTTGAACTTTAGTGGAAGATTTAAACATGAATTTTATATGTATCAAGCCTACAAGAAATCTATGAGATATTTAAAAAATGCTAACTGTAATTATAGCGTTGAATTGAACACTATTCCAGTTATTTTAAACAAGAATATGTATCAGCTTCTATAAAAAAACAGAATCATTCGTTAGTACAGAATCGGTCTTCAGTATACTTGTTTATTTATTTCACTGCAATTAATTCACAAGAGAAATTCAACCAACTTTCTCCTTCATTATACAGTTTTAACAAATATATACAAACAAGTGATAGGAATACGAGTATATATCTGTAATTTTTCTTAAGACTACCCTATTAAACGATATTCAGCAATGAATATCATAAAATTATAAATTCATATTTTAATTGAATATGCTTCACCAACAATATTGTCTTTTAAAATTGAGGGGAATGGAAGTATTTTGATCAAATGGAGCAGACATATTTTTTATATTATTTTCATGAGGTACTGTTCAAAGTTTATGAAAATGAATTGCCCAATACATTTCGTATAACTCAATATTCTATATCAAAAATCTATTTGGGATAAAATAGTTTAAGGGAATATTCGATAACTGTAGTTTATACCGTGCAAATAATTTCAAAAAATAGTTTAATACAAAAATTGCATTGAACGTCGACTTCTTGATTTATATTCATATCTGTTTGTCATATCTGTACCATTATTGAGCAACAAATAAAATTATCAGTTTAATCAGTGAACTATGAACAGTTATTGATAAGATAATATAACTACTATAAAGTATATCATAAATCCGGTTGGTTGTTTTGATTTCAAAAAATTTAAATTCTTGGTTATGGGATAACCTCACGTCTGCTCAACTTACTGGTTCCAACGAGGTTAATAATTGTAGGCAGCTACGGCATGATTATAAAAGAGAACAGGGAAAAATAAGGCCAATTAAAAATAAACAAATATTTTCATGATTCATAAATTGATTGGTTCATATAAGTTCATACTATTCTCTGAAAACATTTTATTTTTAGTATGTATCTGTAATTTAGTTATGATTATTTTGGCATTATATCACATTAATTATCTTAATTTTATAACAAAACCTCTGCTCCCTACTTAGGGTTGCCATCACCTAAATTCCTGACGCCTGACAAAAATTTCAAAAACCACGGACATTTGGGTGAAATTTAGTTTTTTCCAGGACACCCCGTAAAAAATATTTTTTTCGAATAAAGTATCACACTTCAAAGCGCTTGTTTCCGATATTAACAAAACAACAAAAAACAAATAAAATACTGATATAACAGAGTTTAAAGTTTTTTCTTATTTTTTGGTATCATCAAATGAAAAACAACTTATAACGATAATTTTTGGTAGATCAAAAATATACTACATTCTACATTGTAATAACAAATTAAAAGATAGGTCATCTAGTTCGGTTAGATAGGTTAGGTACCCAAAAGCCTAAATATTTATCAACTATAAATTAAAAGAAAGTAACAAGTTTTCATTTTAACGAGATCAAGTTCTTTTTACTAATTTAACTTTTCAGACTTGCCAATTTTTGCCAAAATGTCTTTCTTTTCCATCATGAGTTTGTAAAAGTCGGAGCAACTCAAGTCTTTAAAATTAGATTTTATTTTGATCAGAGAAGAAAGCGTCTGATGTGTATTTAGCAAGTTTCTCTCCTTCGTCCATTGCTGCGACACTAGCGAAAAAACTCACTCTACATTCGCATTGTGAGCTGGTATACAAAAATAGTACTGTGCAATTTTGAGCAGTTCAGAATATAGATTCTTCAAAAAAATTCGGCCACAACTGGTTTGCATTTAGTAGCTTATCTCCGTCACTGAGACTCAAGCTTCACACACCCGGACACAAAATTTCTCCGGATCTAGGACAAATCCGTGGAATCCCGGATGGCAACCCTATCTCTACTGTACTCTTTAATTTACTTAATTCGACCTTTTTAGATGCATGAAGTATGACTTATAGTGCATATAGAATCTTATTACTTTGATATGTAATCTGTCGGATTACATGGTACTCTTTTTTTTCACATACTACTGGCCGCGAAAATCTTTCCGCGGCCGGAAGTATGTGAAAAAAAACATTGTCTTTGGCATGAATCGCGTGAAAGATTAGAAAAATCTTGACATTTCGCCTCCTTTTGTGAATGGAATTAAGAAGAATCGGAAAAGATATGATTGCGTGGTCTCAACCTGCCTACTCCACCAACCGTACTGCTTCCTGTCAACTCTGAAGTCTAAACCTGCCTACTCTTCAGAGTCAATTGACTCTCATGTATATCACTATATATATATATATATATATATATATATATATATATATATATATATATATATATATATATATATATATATATATATATATATATATATATATAGGTATATAATTATATATCTATATATATATATATAGGTATATAGATATATATATATATATATATATATATATATATATATATATATATATATATATTTATTTATTGTGAGATCAATGGCAGATTCCACTCGGGTAGCTGACCCAAAAAGTGTAAGGAGGTGACTGTAACAAGATGTCTTTATAACCTGCTATCTGGTATTCGTAAATACCTATTAGCTATTGGTACCTACATAAATTCTTTTCTATGGGTCGGAGAAATTTATTTTAAGATAGCACCAATAACAAAACACGAATTCGCATGACACGCGTCTATCACACTGTCAGCATTATTCACGTCGTTGGAATGTTCAAGTTGATTCGAGTTATAGATTTAAATATGGTCAAAATTCTCTTCTTGAAGGTGGCAGAATATAACTACGCCATAAACGTGTGTAATGATCGAGAGCCGTCATTATATATCAAATAACTCGATATAGAATTTTTATGTATCTTTTATAGATTATAATAATTTACTTTGAAATTGTTGAGTTCTTTGTTCACTGATTTTTAGTTAAGTGCCATTTTTCTGAACATTTGAAATGTCAATGAGCTAAGCTTGAGCAACTAGGTAATCATTTTAGAATTGGTCTCCTATGAAATGGACAAAAACTCAACTAAATTTTTATAGATACTTTTAATTCATTCAAGTAGGTATATAGTTCACACCAACATCTTCAGAGTAACTATTTTTCTGATAAATTAAATTTTCATATACCTACTACTTACCTCATGAAATGTTATTGATTTATTCTGAAGCGGAAGAAAATGAAAACTCTCATTGTTTCAAAAATAATTATTCAGACATATTCGTGATATTTTTATGGTGACAGCATGTTAATTCACCCCCTATCAGTTAGTACCAGTTAAAACGGTTCATAGATAACTCAACCCTTAAGATAAAACGACAAAGATAAAAATACGTCACAAGCTACGTTCTACGTGAGAAGCTGTCGGAAGAGAATGGTGAGTAACCTCCGTTGTCTGTTGTCTCTCTCGGCCTGCTAGATTAGAAATCCTGTTCTCGGTGAAAGTGTTTTGCGAACGAGACACTGTTGCCAATTCAATATCGCTCACAGCAACTTGCTCAACTCCTTATAGACCAGGCAATAGAGAATTTTGCGTGACAAAAATAGTAGCTGGATCCGCTTGTACCATTACACGAAAGACGTACTTATATTCTGACATGTTTTGGACACGCAATTATCATTTATTAATTTTTTATAAACATTTAAGATCAAAATATCGTGTTTTTGTTTTATTTATCCCTATAATATGAAATGGAACATAATAAAGCAATCTTGATGGTCTAAATTATTCTAAATAGACAAATTGTAGAGAATTAAAATACTAACAAAATGAGAGCCGACTTGATAACGCAGAAAAACCGGGAAACCTCATATTTTTCAAGTCGTAGCGCAGGTTCTCTGTGAGATAGTACGTCATGAAAGATATTTTATGTATGGTGCATAAGGTGGCATCCAATAATTACGTGAGATCATTTTGGCGATTTTTTGACTCCCCCTCCCCCCTTGGTGTGTTCTTGCTCAACCCCCTCTCCCCCACCCACGGATCTCAAGTGAGATTTTTTAAATGCATATCAAATTTGTTATATGAATGAGTTTATCTGTGTTATTTCTATTAGTTCAAGCAAATCAGTAATATTTTATGAAAATGTGAAAAAAATTAAGTTAATAATAAAACAATGGTTGTAATAAGTCACAGTTTTTTTCAGTGAAAATTATTAGTGCATCGTATGTTTATTATAAAGTTATGGTATTTTTTTATGAATAATAATCACATCGTACAGTATATGAAGAAGAAATATTTACTCCAAAAAAAGTATTTATTGTTAATAAATATTTATCAATAGTTCAAACGAATAATATTAGAAATTTACTTTTTCATATTTAATAAATGAATAAATTGTTTCCAACCAAATGAACTCATTTATAGTTAATAAATTTTTCCATCAGTGCATAATTAAACCGAGATTAATATTTTTATGAATGATTTAGCTATATTCTAGTGGAGAAACATTTTTTACTTAAGTTAACCCAGTTTTCTCGAAATTATATACTGTTTCTTGCGAAAAAAAATTACGTGATATTTGATGAGACTACCCCTCCCCCACGTGAGATTGAGTGAGATTTTCCTCGACCCCCTCTCCCCCCAAGTAGCTCACGTAATTAATGGATGCCTCCTAATGCAGGCGTTGTAGGATCATTAGTTTTTGCGAAATTGCAGTTACAATTATTTCATGCACCTCGCCATTTTTTTTTAAGTGAAACTTCTTTGCGCAGATGAGGGTAAAATTCTTACGGATGAAACGAATATGGGACGTTTCTGTCCGAAAAGAGGGCGGGAGCGATTGAGACCGATTGAGAGAGAGTGAGAAAGGGCGAACGTAGCATGAAGCACCTAGCCATGGAGCGAGAGGAGGGAGAGAGCGAGTGAGAGAGAGCGAGAGAGAAAGGGAGATCGAAAAAAAATACACGCTATTTGTTGATGTATTCGTTTAGTAGTTGAATATTAGAACTTTAGATAGCAATTCTATCGCATAACGTCTTGTACTGCAGTGAACGCAGATCTTTTTCATTTATTTACATTATCATTAGTGTGTATACAGTGGTAAATTTATAAATAAACATTTTGTGATAAATTTCTAAATCATACTTAGCAGTTGTGCAGAGTAAGTAATATATTTGTTGTCTTTTTGTTAATTTACAATTTTTTAGATTAATGCGTTTGAAGGAAATTTTAGTATTTACAAATAACAGGTGGCATTTTAATTTACCACTCGTCATTTGAGACTATAATATACTATTTTTCATAAAACATGAAATAAAAATATTTCATAAATTCTCTTTTCTAAGTTTTAATTTTAGAAGAAAAGAGATTTAAAAATTAGTTTGCCAAAGAAGTTCACTTTCGACATGTGTACTTTGTACGCACGCACTTTTTTTGGAACAAAAGAAATTATTTTCTGATTTGTATTATGGTTTGTTATTAAAGGGTGGTTCAGTGCGCGAAGCACTTCGCGAATTTTTTTTTCAATAAAATAAATTATTTCCTTATTTTTATTTCAGTTTGCTATTAAATCTTGTTCTTCAAACCATAAGTCATTCCGTTCGAATAGCATCTTGACGCGATGTACTTCGCGCAAAAAATACGACCCTACTGGCGGAGCTCTGCTACTCACGCGTTTTTTTTTCATTTAATTACTCCAAAAGTTTTTCATTTAGTTACTCTAAAACTTTGTATATTTATTCAATATTGCCTGCTACTTTATTTATTTTTTTATTTAATATTTTGTTTATGTTGATGACTGATACTTTTCAACCTTCCATATAGTGTAAGTTTCTAATTTTTATATAATTTATGTGTATATGCGAATATTAATAATAATAATAATAATAGTAAAGGACTTTATTTTAACCTCATCGAAGTCAAGCTAAAAGCTTCTCCACTCAACTGAGGACCATAATATACATCACACATTTCCAATACACTCGACAGATCCACTACAATATATAAACAACTTACTTAGAAATAAACAATTAGCACAATTAAAACATCACGTTAACACTTCATTTGATTATCTGTTCTCCATTTGACGTTGCAAGATATATTCTTTAACATAATATTTGAAGCTTATCCTTAATACTTTGCGGAATATCATTGTATAACTAAGCACAATTATATGAGAAGGAACGTTAGAAAAATTATGTGTGTGTGTATGCGTTGACTTTCGATACAGTGCAATAGTCATTTATTTTTGGGAGAAATAATATAATATACGTACCACAGGTCGATCCGCTCTTTATCTAGGTCACCTCTACTGACCCGATTCTGAATGAAACAAAATAGGCCGGAGCCTGTGGGAATTAAAGAACCTTCCCCTATATCGACAATAACATCCCCGTCTAGTTTGCTTCGCGCTGTTCAATCAATGCAGTTTGTAGAGAGGGTATTTTCGATTAATCCTATGAATATAGCCTCCGAGAAAGCATTTTCATTCGAAATATATTGCTTCAATTGTAATACTCAATGACGTTCCTAATATTATGATTCATTGAAAAGTATTTTGGGAGAACTGAAAATGATCGATGAGTTATTTTGACAGCTGTAATAAAGACTGATAGGCATAAAATTGGCTTCCAGAGGGCTTATTTTCTTATCTTGATAAATTTATCAAACTTTTTTTTCAAAATTTCAAATTACAGCAGCAGAGCTCTGTCTCTAAGGTCGTACATTCCTATCATTTTTGGAGTTGAGCTAAACCTGAAAACACATAACAACAAAAATCTCTAGATTAAATGACGACGGTTAAAGAAAATGGTTGAAACATCGAAAAGGCACTTCCCTCACATCAACCCAATCCACGTATGAAATTTGAACCTCTAACTGAACCTGAAGGAGCTGTGGAGAAGACCTCAACAAGAACAAAAAGAAATCTTCAGATAAAAATGGCGGCGGTTAAGAAAAGAGGTTTATACTAGGAAACAGAACTTCTCTTTCTTCAATTTAGTTCACGTGCAAATTCAATGAACCATCTAACTCAGTTTGGAGGTTGTTAGCTTCATCCACCCTGCAAATTTCTTTTTGAGAAAAAATATAGGTTAATTTGTTTTTGTTCATAAACTACAGCGAATCATTTATAAACTATCACCATCGAGATATTGATGGATTTGTATGTTGAAAATGTTCAGAGTATATAGCAGAAAAATGTATTATGTTATTAAATTAAGAAAACTAAGAGGATAGTCAACCCGCTCACAACAAGTATCATAAGACTTTTTCAGTAAAGTTAACGACTAGAAAGCAAGAATATTTTCCTTCGTAATCGTATATGAGCTGAACGAAACTTAAATTTTTAATACTCTAGGTTTAGACCAGCCATACTCAAACTTTTTTTTTCTTGGGCCAGTTTCAGATATTAGTTGTGTCTCGCGGGCCGCTTCCTACACAAATCACATCTGTTATTTAGGTGTTGATAAAAAACCTATTACGTTTAATTATTTATTTATCATATTATGGTGTGAACTATGATGTTAGTTGGGAACATTTTAACGTCATCGAGATGAGAATCCGTAAGTCGGTTTCTATATACGTTCTTTGTATACCTATTTCATTTTGGAATAAGATGATTCACAAAGATATGTCGATGCAAAACAACGTAAGCAGAGGGAGGACTCGGTAGACCAGCGGTAAGGTATACCGCTTGTAAGCCGAGGATGTGGGTTCGAGTCCCACCTTGCTCTTGGGTGTTGTGTATGTCAGGAATTTAGTGGTTCTATTTATAAAGATAAATTGTTGGGTAATGTACTTCGTTTACAAGCCCATTGGCCGTTCGGAACCGGCGTTAAACTGTAGGTCCCTCGAGATAAAAAAACGTAAGCAGAATTCGAGCACATTATATCACAGTCATAATTTGTTTGGGCACTATTGTCCAAAATTCAGAATAGTCCTTCTTCTCTCTCGTCTCTTTAATAATAACTTTGTATCATTTTTCATTTCAATGAACTCGTCAAACAAGTCTGCATATTTACAATCCAAAATTGAAGACGATTGTGAAATACTTATCGGCTCTAAGTACCATGTATTTTCTACAAGCGGTAGCAACTTTTTAATTTTTCTAAGTCATGAAATCCCCTTTAAATTCGTCTGATAGTGCAGATATATAATTTGAAATTATCAAATAGTTTCCTTCGAAAATATCAGTACAGTCCTGTGTAACAATTGTAAGGGTTCGAAAATTTTGAAGTACTTTGTTTTGAAATTTTTCATATTAAATACTTAGTTTTTCTTCTGAAGCAAATATTGTATTTGCCAGTTGTGAAATTATTTTGTTTTCTCCTTGCAATCTTCGATTTAGGCTGTGAGTTTCTCAATTATGTCGCATAGAAAAGCTAACAAATGGTGGTGTTGTTATTTTGCAGTTCATGATAATTTTTATCATTTTGCTGTAAAAACAGCATTTATTCTTGACGTGAAGAAAAAAACTGCGCCTATTATTCCCTCGAAAATTTAAATAGTTAATAGGTAAATAGAATTTGGAGCTACAACGGGTCACTTTCAAAAGCCTGGCGGGCCGCAGTTTGAGTATCGCTGGTTCAGACCTTCTGTATTCAAAATCAACTATTCAAATTACGGATGTCCAACTCCGACGACTCATCCAAAAATATTCACTACAATAACCGTAGTCATTTTTATTTACTACAATCTTTCCAGTTCAACTAAATTTCGATATCCCCTCGTATACGTTATTTCCTGGATTGTATCAGAATTGCAGTGTTCACAAAGCTCTCAATAGATGGCGCTCAAGTAGAAGAACAGTTGGTTAAGTAGCAGATCGATGTTGAATTGTTGAATAGGCCTCCATCACGAATGGGATGTTTTAGGAACTCAATGAAGCTCATTACAATAAACGAATTGAAATGATAAATGGCTCGTAGTCACTAGCTATTGTACCACGTTAATGCCATCTTGTACCGTGAGTTATTAAACGTTGTTCCACTTTAGTGAGATTGCGTCACCGACTGACTTCCGCTGGCAGTTTTGATTCAATAATTACGTCCAATATCCAGGCTACTACGCTCAAATAAGGCAAATTACTGGACTGATAGTAATAGTAAAGTTCTTCAGGGTTACGAACCAAGGAATACCACGATTGTGTATCATCTATACTGATCTATTTGAAATGGATGAGTTGGACGAAATGACATTTAAA
The DNA here is from genome assembly GCA_030704885.1 of Cynegetis impunctata. NCBI lineage: Eukaryota > Metazoa > Arthropoda > Insecta > Coleoptera > Coccinellidae > Cynegetis > Cynegetis impunctata. Next base: position 1,145,592 of record JARQZK010000003.1, read on the forward strand.
ATCATTAAAAAAGAGTTGTTGAAAAACGTAATTATTAGGTAATAATAATAAAAATTGTTGGTTAATTTAATTAATGATAATAATAATAATAAAATAAACCGCATCCACGTGTTTTTCAGATTGTTCTTCTTCGTTATTCATTGTCATTCAAATCAGTTTTTTTATATCTTTCAATATTTTATTAACTTCAATCACTTAATAATTTCGTTTATTGTACACAAATATAAGTATTACTAGATATAAATACATATACATGCATCAACTGTTGCAGTTATTGAACATTTTCATATGACGTCACGCGCTTTCGGCCATTTTGCCTGGAGGACAAACAAACCATTGTTATGCAAACAGTTGTGCTGAACTGTCATTTAAGTTTCATAACTTTTTCAGTTGTTTGTCGAATTTAAAGTTTTTTTCTGATTATTTCATTATTGTTGGAGTTTATTAGAGAAAATGCCATCGTTTTGTGCCGTGGTTAATTGTGGTATGAGAGGAAACCGAGACAAAGTGAGATTTTATAGAATCCCTGCTGTCCTCAAGAATGCTGGTGATTATTCAAATGCTGTATCACGAGAAAGGCAAGAGAGATGGATTAAAGCATTGAAAAGGGGACCTTTTTAGTGAAAATCAATTGAAATATGCACGAGTCTGTTCTAAACATTTTATAACAGGTAAGTTTACTTGAATAAGTGAAAAAAAGAACTCTTTATTTAAAATATTCTTCAGGGACTCATGCAGAGATATTGGATAAAGACAACCCTGACTGGATTCCAACCCAAAATATGGGGTACACAATTGCCAATCCTTATGGTAAAACTCAAGTCAGCAGGTTTAAACGTTTGGTTAAACGAAAAAAGCAAGTAGAGCAGGTATCTAGTGATTTTGCTGTAATTGTTATATGACAGCAAATTAGAACCCTCATGAAAGTATATTTATTTTTTCTGGAGGAACAATATGAAGATATAGACATATCATATAGATATAGACAGGCCACATTGCCAGCTTTGAGGTACGCGCTTCTTCATCCTTAGACTGAGAGCGGGTGTGAAGGAGAAAAACAATTGCTGCTATATGACTGCAAACTTCTCTTGAGCCTGCCATACAAGTGCAATGTCCACTGGAAATACTACCGTCAGTTAGGTTAATAATCCATGAATTCAGAAAGTATTCCTTAAGACGCTGTGAATGTTTCACCTGAAATATAAAGTTTACTTTTAGTTATAACAATTAAGAACACTGATTAGTATGAGAATAAACCTAATGAATATCATTAAAATACATCTTACCTTGCCAATAACTACAAAAGCTGTTTCGTTCACTCTTTTCCCATAAATTTCTTGGACTAGTCCTGCTTCATACAATTTGAAACCTTGCAAGCTTTTATATGCTTTAATTTGCTGTCCAGTATAGAAACTGTGGGTGAGGATAAAATAATTAACTATATCGATGATGGATACTACTCGAATTGATGAAAATGATATCAAATCTTGAGAGCTAGACTCCAAGAGATAGGGGTCTATATCATCAATAATTTTGATTTTCTGATCGTAGCGGCTCTTAATATCGGCAGGAAGTGATTGATAATAAGTACGTCTTTCCATTTTCAATATAAATTTATGATTCAAAGTTTTTTAATACTTTTACTTTCAATAAACGTAAGCAAACAACTCAGAACACTGATAGTCGTAAATGGTTTGTTTGTCCTCCAGCCAAAATGGCGGACCTGTCAAAATCAGGTGTTTGAAAATGATCAATACCATAATATGTGCAGCGGTCTACTAATAATCTCGAAGTGAAAGGTGCGCATAGTACGTTGCGCAAAGGAACGTAACCTTTCACTTCTAGTTAACGCTCGATTTTACTCATAAAATTTTCATAACGCGGGCTGAATATGAAATACTCCAATAAAATTCAAAAATGCATTATCAACAAAGCACAATTCAGCTTTACTATGTGCAATTAGTAATATATTCTAATACCTTAGAAAACATCATTTACGGAAAATAAAGTGTATCGAGAAGTATTCTGCCTAGTAAAGTCTCTCTATAAAGACGTTCGGAACAGTCGTAAAACTGTAGGTCCCTTCTATTCGTGTATCACTGTATCACGCACAACACGAATAGTTGTTGAGAGGTCGCCTACACCAACAACGTCTTGAGATACTCGAGACGTTGTTGCCTACACCCGAAACCGGGTACGGCACCTGAAGAAGAAGAAGAAGAAAGAGTACCAACGTAAGAGAGTAAACACTCCAAAAAATCTCAATGATATTGGAGCTGCAGTAAAAAATGCATCTGATTGATTTTCGCTAAGTATGAATGAAAAAGGAATAATTTTAAGTCTATATTTATGGTGTGATATGATAATTTTGAGGTTTCATTTGTTTGATGGTGAAAAATGTTTGGTTATGTGTAAATTATCAGACTCGCATTGTCTCTATTCATTTACGACTGATAATAGTTGAAAATAATTAATTATATCAGAAAAAAAGTTGGAGATAAATGATAATATATTATTAATAACATTAAGATGTTGATATTTAATATTTTGAATAAAATAAATGAGAAAAATATTTATTTATAATATACCGAGCAATATAACTACATACTCCAATTCTGATGATGAGTGTTCACTTCAAAATCGTCAACTCTAACTTATCGAATTGTCTTTTATAATATATTGTTTTATTATTCATTTATAGTTTTTTCAAGTATTTCTTCTTGATAAAACTGATATATTTCTTCTTGTTAATTCTCAAATTTCCATAATTTTTATGGATCCGAGTATTCTCAGCTTTGATAAATATATTATTTCGGTTAAAATAAGCATATTCTATTTTAGTTTTCTTATCTGTTAAATATTTATTAAAGATGCAACTTCATTGGTAAATTATAGTTGATTCAATTTATTTTTTTAATTCATTTTGTTTGAGATAATTGTTATGTTTCATACTCCCATCTTATTATTCAATATTGAAATTAGGAAAAATTTTATTCAATCAGTTGAATACAATTAATATAAGTAATAAAATATATCCAAAACAGAATTAATGCTAATCAATTGGTAAGACATGATTAATATTGATAATTAAAATAAACACTTGACCTATCGTTTCACGATGTATAATGTATATCGTCATATGTCAGGCTCATTATTCATTTTAATTATAAATAATGAAATATGTAACAGATTACATAAAAGTAACGCTTACAGAGTCAGAAAAAATAAAAATATCGTGGTTTCATAATAAGTTTATAATAAAACTGGATTTGACTCAACTGATAGAAGTTGACTTTATGAAATACATTTCACTGAATGTTAAACTTTCTATATAAGCAAAAAAGGTCTATACGGTCGAGAAACGATCTAGTGCACATATGGTTCGAATCCCTGGCAAGATGTGGATAATATTAATATTCATTAGATTTAGGTTATTTTAATAATAGTTTCTGGGTAATGTACTAATTCATAAGTCCAACGGCTGTTCAGAACCGGCGTCAAACTGTAGGTCCACTGGGTTAAGAAAAAAGGAAGTTAGAAACTTGAGTATTTTACAGTACAAGAAATTTATGATTCAAAACAAACCCTTAATTAGGTTTTCGAACATTGTTTAGATGAACATTTCATGGACTCGCGTATAAACAAAAAATTTAATTTTGTATTAGTTACTTACTATAAGAGATTTGGAACAATGTAGCGTTAATGAGAATATAAAAAAAATGTTAAGCAGTATATATTTATTGATTTGATTCATCCTAGGATTTCAGTGGACAAAAAAATTTTGACGAATGTTAAACTTCACTAAATAAAGAATCCACCATACGCAAATTCAAAACACTGGAAAGTTGATTGTAATTTGTGTGCCACTGCTCTAGTGTAAATGCTGCCTCAAACACTTATTTATCGAGATGTCTCCTGCGCAATGAATATTACATAAAAATAGAAGCAAGTCGCGTGTTACGTTCTATTGACTACTGCTGGAACATCGGGGAGACGTCGTCAAACAGTAAATAATTTAATCTGAAAATCCTACAAGTCAACATCGGCTAGGCCCCACGATCAACAATTGGTGTATCGTTTATTATTAGCCCGATTCTCCGTCTTGGTATTCGATGACCCACATACCTTGCCATGGAGATGGTGTCGTGTTGTGAATGATCTGCTCGCAAATATATTTTGTTTACTGCTCTGTACGTCCTTTCACTTTACATCTTCCTCTTTTTATGTTCGTTGAGGGTGACGTAAAGCAATGAAAGTGCGGCGTATTTTTAACGTTGTTAACAAAACGAACCCGGCTTTATAGTTGTATTTTCTCTGAAAATAATAGACTATTGCACTGTATCGAAGGTCTGTAGTGAGGTGTGGGAGTGGTTTTTACATCTGTTCCATACTTTTTTTTTAAACGAAGGAATCGAAAGAAAACGTTTATTAAATCTTAATTTCCACTATATTTACATTAAATGAAAATTGTTTCGACAACACACTGTCTTCATCAGATTTAGTTACAAAAAACAGAAGAAGCAGTTTGTGACTAAGTCTGATGAAGACGCTGTCTTGTCGAAAAAATTTTCATTTATTGTAAATATAGTGGAAATTGAGTTTTAATCAACGTTTTCTTATTTCTGTTTCTATACTTCTCCACAATGATTTTTGAAATATTGTAATTGATTTTGTCGGAAATTATTTACACCCTTTATCTTTCTACTCTCAAACCTCTAAGTTTTTCTGAATGTTTCATAAACAGATTTGAAAAATCGGACAATTGCTGGGTGTGCCTCAATAAAAAACGACCCTTGTGTTTTGAGTTCGGCAGTCAATAATATAAATATATATATATATATATATATATATATATATATATATATATATATATATATATTTATAATTTATTTGTCTATTTTTCTTTTGTTTCTCTTTATATAATAAATATATATTGTTTTCTATTCTCAATGTTATATCATTCGTTTTATGATCTTCAATCTTTTTCGATTCCATTTCTGGTTCTAGAATTTAATATGAAGTTTACATTTCAATTTCCAAAAAATCTTATAAAAAACATGAAAATAGTTGCAGAATATCAAAAAAAAATATATCAATAATTTTTTTTCAATTCAGCAATAGAATTGCAATTCAGATTCTTCGTAGAATATGTTACCACAGAACCGAAAAATATTATATAAACAATAAATATGACTATTCATATCAACAATTTCTTATGTACAGAAAATTCTTTAAGTCTCTTTTAAATTTCCTATATTCATTTATTTTCTTGAGTTCTTCGGGCAATCCATTGAAGACATCCGTAGCCGCATAGTTCGTAATTTCTAAACCTCGCCTACTTTTAACCTTAAAATCAATTTTCAAATTGTTGGGTCTTCTCAGGCAATAACTTGGTACACTCGAGTTCTGCATGGTTTCCACTTGAGATTTAGTCTTTTTCTTATGTATCTTAGAGATCAACTTGCATTGCTCTTGTATTACCAGATTTTTTATAGATAATATTTTGCAGTTTTTGTACAAAGATTTTAAATTGGTGTCGTAAGCGAAATCAAAAACACTTTTGATGGCCCGATTTTGCAATCTTTGCAGTCTGTCCTTGTTTTTATTCGAAGTACACCCCCAGATTGGACTCATATATGTTAGAACTGAGTTTATACAGGAATTATAAAATGTCATTTTACATTTGCAATTCAGGCAATCACTCACATTTTTCATAGCACCTATAAGTGCTACGAGCTTTAGAAAATTCTCTGAACATGCGTGATTCACCCAATGAATTTCACATACAGTGAAGAATCTCCAAATATCCAAAATTTTATATCCATAAATCAAAATAATATCAGATCTTTCATTTCATAAAAGAAAAGTTAATCCTTTTTAGTTCATATATAATTCCTAATACCTAAGAGATAGTATTTGGCTATCACTGAATTTTCTTGAGAAAATTTTGATTTGACGCTTTGGAAATTTTATACAAATGAACATTCAATCTGAAAATCAAATTCCGGAGCTTCATAAAGAATTTTGGGCAATATTGGTTTAGTTTCAAGTCTATGTCTGAATACACCAGAGCTCATGAATACAAATTTATGAAAATTAATTCCAAAATATAGATTTCAATGGACCCACTAATTCACATTATTGCTTTCTATTGCAGACGTCCAGAGGCACTTGGACGATGACCCTGGTAATTGGATATCTATAGTCAGAAATAACTTAAGTAAACATTTAGAGGAACCAAATCAATTCAACTTAAAGAAAATTAATTTTGATTAGGCAATAATTCTTTAGTGGTGTATGGTAATTTAAAATGTCAGTAACGGTATGGTAGGGTCATATTTATCTAACCTGTTTTTTTAAGACGAATTTTCTTCGAAAATAATAGACTATTGCACTGTATGTATCAAAAGTCAACAATGGGGTGGTGGAGTGGTTTTTATATCCGTTTTACACCTGCTGGACCACGATTTTCGATATATTTTGTCTTCCCATCAGACTAAATGAGCTGAAATTTTGCATCTGCTTATATTTCAATGTACACAAACTATAAAAAGATGTGAGAGTTTTTTTTTTTTTTTTAACTCGTGGGACCTACAGTTTAACGCCGGTTCCGAACGGCCAATGGGCTTGTGAACGATGCACATTACCCAACAATTCCTCTTAAAACTATAACCACTAAATTCCGGACATATACAACACCCAAGAGCAAGGTGGGACTCGAACCCACAATCCTCGGTTTACAAGCGGTAAACCATACCGCCTGGTCTACCGAGGCCTCTTGTGAGAGTTAATTACCTACAACATATTCAAGAGGTATAAATATCTAGGTACCATTGTAAACGAAAACAACGAGTGCACTGAAGAAATCAAAACCAGGATAGCACAGGCGAGAGCAACATTTATGAAAATGAAAAGGGTGTTTTGCAGCAGTGACCTCAGCCTGGATTTAAAGATCAGGCTGGTGAGATGCTATGTGCTATCGGTACTGTTTTACTGTTTTATGGAGTAGAGGCATGGACCCTTAAGGGGATAGAAATGAAAAGGTTGGAGGCCTTCGAGCTATGGATATACCGCAGAATGCTGAAGCTAAAATGGACCGATAGAATAACGAATGTAGAAGTCATGAGAAGAATGAGAAAGGATAAAGAGATTACTCATACAGTAAAAGAACGCAAGCTGCGGTATTTGTGACATGTGATGAGGGGAGAAAAATACCACTTACTGTGACTCATAATGCAGGGAAAAATACAGGGACGGAGAAGTGTGGGGAGGAGACGCCACTCTTGGTTGCGAAATTTGCGAGACTGGTTCAACTGCACCACAAATCAGCTATTCCGATCAGCTGTATCACGAATACGTATAGCCTTGATGATTGCCAACCTTCGCAACGAAGACGGCACTTAAAGAAGAAGAACATATTCAAAATTTATTATTCTTAGGATTTTTGGAGGGTGTAAGGGAATAGAAAACCTATGTTTGGAAGATTTCTGCACACCCAAACACCCTCCAGTTTGAGTTCGAGGGTTGGATATGTGTACTTGGATTGATTTTATGCTGAGAAAGTGCCTAATGGCTGTGAAAACTTTTTCTCTCTACCCCTACAGAAAGTACTCACTTTACTCACTCACATCAGGCAGGAAAGTCCTCCCTAGGGAGGAAAAGTACTTCCCCTTCCTCTTATTTTGAATATGTAGGATGCCGCGGCTGACTGAAATACTTTTCCTCCCTCTCATTTTGAATATGTAGGATGCCGTGGCTGACTGACAGTGACACTAAACATAAATTCGTTATTTGTGCTGTAAATAAAGTTTCAAAAAAGGTTCAGTTTAGGGTAGAAGGAAAAATCATCAAGGAAGTAAAGTGCCTTTTCCTCTCTTGAATGTTTACTGCCCTTCGCTTACATCCTACTAAAGGAAAAGTGGCAGTTTCCCCCCTAGTAATGCAAAAAGCTATTTTCCTCACCACTTCCATTTTTCTGTAGATTGTAGATATATCTTATTTTTCACTCAATTTTGTTCGTGGTGTTTGAAGTTACTCAATTTTTTACGCGGATTGAGTTGATGTTAGTTAAGTGCACTAAACTGGCTTCAACTATTTTTCCTAACCGCCGCTTTCAATGTAGATGTTAGATTTTTTTCGTGGGGTTTGAGCTTTAGCTACCTCCACAGCTACTGACGATTGATTTAGAGTTGAGATTCTTGCACGTATGTTGAGGGAAGTGCTCTTTTTCAATTCATTTTTATCTCTGTTATAATTTTTAAAAGGAACTTTCAAGCATTTGTTATGATTTTCTAGTATTGATCATCTCTTCAGCCACTCCAAATTCAGTTTGAAGGCTGAAAATTAGTTCATAAATTCAGTTAATGTAAGGAAGGAGCTATTTGATGGTTTTAAATATTTTATCTTACCACCGATATGTTTATTTAGAAATTCCATTCGTTTTTGCATATATTTAACCTTTATGTATTTCTACGGCCCTCAAAATTCACACATAAGATTAAGAATAAATAATTCAAAGAAGACCAATAACTTCTCGCAAAATTGAACTAATAAATGATTAACTTTCAAAAATCGCAACATGTCTAATTAGATAATCATTTCAGCACCTACAGATAATTCAAATTGAATTGTAGTAAAACTTAGTTTGGTAAGTGGTTCCTTTATATTTTATATAAAAATACTATAATTCTCGAAATACATAGACGCATATTTATTTTCTTCACTGATAACTGCTATAATTTTTTCTCCGTGTACTTAATAACTATGAGATCTTACACAACTCCATCATGATATAATATCGATGGTCTAATCATGATTGCTGCAGCAAGTTTGCAAATTGTCAAATTCAATTTCAGAAAATTACTTCTTCATGCGTAAAAAATACTACCTCTCACTTATTTTCATTAAATAAAAAACTAGTTCAATATCTTTTAGATATATAGTCTTTTGGTTTAAATTCATCGAATAATTGATATTTGAACGACTGAGACTTGACAATAAAAAAATTCCGTCCACAAAATATGAAGTTAGACAATTTGCTGATTGGTAAATTAATAAATTTCATCAGTTAATTATTTTATTTGTAGTGAGAAAAAGTTTGGAAAATCTAAACGTTCCAAATCTATACGATATACATAGACGCATATTTAAATTTACCGAACGTATAAAACATAAATACCGATACACAGTATTTCAGATATGTTAACAAACTGACGAGTAACCTGAATCATTATGAAGAGGAAGTGGGGTCAATAAGACTAGCCTTAAGCAGCAAAACAATAAGGTTCACCTTCATAATTGAATATTGAAAAACGAAAAATAACCAATGCTATCCAGATTGAGGAAGTGGTTGAACGGCCAAGAGATTCCTGTGGAAATCGGATTGGACATGTTTTTCAAGGTCATTACCTGCATTTAATATACGTGAAATATACAAGAAAATATACTATGTTCGGAGTAGAATACATTAATGAAAACTTTCATTTCTTTTACATGTTTTGAAGATTAATTGGTGTGAAAATATATATTCTAGGTTTAAAGCTACGGTTCCACCGGAGTAACATTGTGAAAAATGTTTGTTGCTGTTGCTTGTTTCCGTGAATGTTTCTTCGGCAACAAATGTTGATTATTTCTACTTGTCACCGGTTTTTCATTTTGAGCGGTTTACTTCAAAAGAAAACAGGAAACATTGGTAAACAAATCTTTGTTGCTATCGCAGTGAAAATGTATCGAGAACGCAACTAGTAAACAGTCGTGTCGGAGACGTTTCAGTGTGCAGTACTCCATATTCTAGCTTACTGCCAACATGTAGTTGAAACACTTGTTGCGTACTCAAGAACCAATATGCAATTATTGACAATTTTAGTTGCTTCAGTGGAAATAAAAATTTTACGTATACTGCCATAAGTTTCTAACTATGGCAACAAAGAGAAACATTTAGCAACAAAAAGTTCAATGTTTTTCCGGTGGAACACTGAGCAACATTTTGTTGCTGTTGCTAGTTTCCGTAACTGCTCCAAAATGTACCTAAATGTTTCTTTAAATTTCTTTATGTTTCGGCAACAAATGTTGACTCTTTCTACTTGTCACCGGTTTCCATTGTGAGCGGTAAATTTCAAAAGAAAACAGGAAACATGGGTAAACAAATCCCTGTTGATATCGCAGTAGAAACGTATCAAGAATGCAACTAGTAAAAAGTCGTGTCGCAGACGTTTTCAGTGTGCAATGAAGTACGAAAGTGAATAAATATATTATTTATGATGCCCTTTGAGTGGATGAATGAGTTACGCGTTTAATTAATTGAAAATTATAGACTATAAGTGCCTATGGAACTCAAGACACACAAATTATAAATTTGCTTTCCTGAAGACTTGGCCTTATCCAGTATTTGTGTTTCATTTTTCGCATTCTTGAAGATATCACTAAAAACGCCGCCGTTGCTAATGCTACATCATCACCTTGATCCATATTTTAGTTTACCGACAACATGCAGAGGAAACACTAGTTGCGTACTCAAGAAACAATATGCGACTTAACGTAGAAATTGTTCTATCTTCATGAATAAACTTTGGGCTGAGTACTTTAGTAAGCATATGTATGACATGCTTTGAATAAATTTGTTCATATTTTGAATGGTCTAATGCCTGAGTAAAAAATGAGATAGAAAACTGTTTCAAATGAGACATTCTACATACAAAATCTCGTGATTTTCATTACTATTTGCTATTATAGCTCGTGGAAAGCGATTTTCGAACCAAACCAAAAGTTACTACCGGCTTCTCAACTTAAAGAAGTTGCTTGTTGGATAAAAATTTCAAAACAACTAGGCAGTTATTGGTGATTTAAATTACTATTTTAGGGAGCTTGATGTTGTGTATTATAAAGGTGGTATAATGAATTTGAGCACCGGTAAAAAATATATAAGCATTTCTGATGATATATTGGAAAATGATACTACAAAGAGTGTTCCAAATATTTTCAATATCAGATCTGGTACTTCTCAACCAACCCTCGTAAAGTATGAATCTACACTGGAACAAAGAGCTTACAAGTAGCTTGTACTCTCTACGTTTACAGTAACAAAAGAGAATTTTCTTGAGAATTGCCTGGCATTTTTGAATTTAATAACCGTGGTCACTTTCATTAACTATCTGTCTCATAAGACAACAAATATCATAAGTGAAACTACTTTTCAGTTAAAAAAACTGTTTGAATAAAGTATAAACTTTAAAATAAAACACACTTGGCTTATGTTTCACAACAGTGAAACATAAGCCAAGTGTGCTTTATTTTCCATAATAATTATCTGAATTACAGATTCCAGTAAGCAAACACGGTTACATGATAAAAATAAATCCAATAAAAAAACTATAAATAAGAGATTGAATTTATAAATTACACACATACATATTTGAATACGAGCCTCATTTCCTCGTCTATTTAGCCACATATTTATTTACATGCTAGTGTTCCTACCGAGGTAGGTATCTACTTTTTCACGATAAGATAATATTTTCAGTATTTGTTCTCTTGATTTATGCTGTTAGTCTAGTTGATTATTATGCGAAATGTATAGTTTCTATGCATAACAATTAGGTACATTCACTCAACCAGTCGAACACGTTTTCAATAATCGTCTTATCTGTTTTCGAGTTTTCAAATATAAATGGAAGTAATGAGAAAATAAACTATATGTACTCAAATGTAATTCTAAAGCTACAGTTCCACCGATGGAACATTTTGTTGCTGAATGTTTCTCCTTGTTGCCAAGTGTAGAAACTTACGACAACATACGTTAATTTCTTGTTTCCACTGAAGCAACTGAAATTTTCAATAGTTGCATATTATTCAGTAGAAACAATCAACATTTGTTGCCAAAACATAAAAAAATTTTAGGGAACATTTAGGAACATTTTGGAATATTTACGGAAACAAGCAACAGCAACAAAAATGTTCCTCAATATTCTTCCGGTGGAACTGTAACTATATATTTATATATAGAATTGTGGTAGTGGTGTTCTTCGACCTCAAGATGGCATTCGACCTAATGGACCCCGAGATAGCGTTGCTAAAGTTTGAGAGACTAGGACTTCGCGGAGTCTGCAGTAACTGGTTGAGAACATATCTCAATGATCGGAGTTTTAGTGTCAGAGTTGATGGTGTTTATTCAACGAAAAGAAGAAGCCCGATGGGGGTTCCTCAGGGATCTACGCTTGGGCCACTGCTATTCTTACTTTTTATAAACGATCTGGCTGATTTCATTAGTTTGGGCAAAAGTCTCCTCTACGCAGATGACGAAGCAGTAGTGGTATCGGGGGATAATGTTCGGGAGGTTTCCGCTCGCGTTGAGAGAGTGTGTGTCTTGATGGAGCAATGATGCCAAAGGAATAGACTGATATTGAATAAATCTAAGACAACATTCATGAATTTTCATATCAGAAATCCATTAGATAACACTGATACCATACATTTTGCACAGGAAGTAAAATATCTGGGTTTCATTGCGGACGCTCGACTGCGGTGGGATTCGCAGCTTCAACATGTTTGTAGATGCCTAGGTAAGGCATACTTTGCTATTTTGCAGATGACATCTATTTTGAACCTGGTGGATCTGATTGGTATATTTTACAGTTTGGCTTACTGTCATCTGTCCTCTGGAGTGCTCCTGTGGGGTTGCTCGGTGGGATGGCGAAGAGTTTTTGCATCCCAGAAGAGACTTGTGAGGTTGCTTTTTGGGCTTCAGCCGAGAGACTCCTGTAGGGGGTACTTTATTGAGAACAGACTGCTCACATTCCCGAGTATCTTTATATTGAAAGCTGCATTGCATGCCAAGAAGCACAACCAGGTATTCGAGAAGTTGGGTGATCATAGCAGGTATTGCACAAGGAATGCAAATGTTATGTCGATCCCCAGACACTGATCTTCATTTTACGAGAGATCCCAAAGAACTCCTCCATCGTAATATACAATAAGTTACCTGTACATCTGAGGAATTTGACCATGCCCAGATTCAAAACGGCAATAAAAGATTTCCTTTTGAATAGAGCATTCTATTCAGTTTCCGAATACTTGTCCTGCTGATTTTTTTTTCATATTATGTCTTTTGTCTGTGAATGTTACATTATAGAGTGTATTTACATTGCATGTTTTATTTTATGTACAAAAAACGATTATTTTCATATTATATACATTTTTATTATATTTACATTGACGAGTACACGCTGTATAAGCCATACGTACAATAAAGATTATTATTATAATTATTATTATACGTTTTCGTACTTCACTGCACACTGAAAATCTGCGACACGAATTTTCACTAGTTGCGTTCTCGATACGTTTCCACTGCGATAGCAACACGGATTTTTTTACACATGTTTCCTTTTTTCTTTTGAGGTTTGCTGCTTAAAATGGAAACCGGCGACAAGTAGGAACAGTCAACATTTGTTACCGAAAAATAAAGAAATTTTAAGGAACATTTAGGAACATTTACGGAAACACGCAAAAGCAACAAAAATATTCCTCCGGCGGAATCGTAGTTTGAAGGGTGACAAGCAGAAACAGTCAACATTTATTGCCGAAACAAAGAAATTTTAAGGAACATTTAGAAACATTTTGGAACATTTACGGAAACACGCAACAGCAAAAAAAAATATTTCTCCGGTGGAATCGTAGCTTGAAGGGTGACAAGTAGAAACAGTCAACATTTATTGCCGAAACATAAAGAAATTTCCAGGAACATTATGGAACAATTGAGGCTTTTAGCGCAAAAGTGGCCCAAGTCAAAAATAATTATTATGGAGAAACAAACAAAAGAAAATTATGAAGATTTTTGAGAATCAATAAAGAAATTATTAAAGACGATGTTCAGAGTTCCTTAATTCATTTGAATTCAGGTAAATGTTAGGATGTTATACTAACTATTTCGACCATTTTTGTTGAAAAATAAGATTTTGAATGTGTCTTAGGCCACTTTTGCATACCTTCTTTTTTTGTTGACTTTGGAATAAAGAATGATTTTGATGCAAAATAATTTACTTAAAGTGTTTTTATTCATTTTCTTTCACGCCGAGACCTTCAAAAACATCTTGGTCTTCTTTATCACGTTCATTGTGGACCAGTTGACGATGAAATTCATTGTATACTGGTGGAATATAGCCAAGCAGGGATAATAAGTCTTGGTGTTTTTTTCTTTATGGGCTTGACTCCTCCAAATAGCGGAAGAAGTTTTGCCATTTCCTGGAAAGTTTGCTATCCCCGTTTTTTCACATTAACTTTGTTAAATGAAACATCTTGGTTATTCGAATACTTATACTGGACAATTTCAGGTTTTTCTTCATCATACACTGTACATTTTCAACAGATTTGCGAAATTTGAGAAAAAGTCGCTGGATATCATAACAACTACTCTGAACAGATTTTTTTCTTGGTTTCAAGAACCACCTGCACCCAATCATTGGCAACATGAATATTTAATAGTGTTTTTTGTTTTTTTCAACTAGACCAAAATCTTGATCATTTGGAAGGTAAGAGGGTCCCGCTACTAAAAATTTATGGTCAATTTTGTCCAAATTCGTGGTCGCAGGATGAGGTAATGTACCAAAGGGCCGCCATTTTAAAATTTTGACCACAGCACTGCTCGCTGTACATTATAATCTTTCTTGTGGTGAAAAAGTTTTTTAAGTTGTGTGCAATAAAAGAACCAATTTCCTGGGGACCCAGGGATGATCGACCCACATGTACATGTGTATTTTGCTAGTTTGATGACCATGAATCCCGAAATAAAACGTCTACAGTTGCCTTTGTAGTAAGCAACTCCTGTTTAAATGATGGTATATGATTGCACTTTTCCAAAATATACTTCAATTTGAAGGACAAAAGGTACGCCATAAAAGTAACAACAAACGCACGCAGTGAAATATGCGTCGCAATTGAATGCAAAAGCGGCCCAGAAGTGGGTTGGGTCAGTCTTGCTTTCGAAAATATTATTTTACTGTGAGCGCAAAAGTGGATTCATGTGGTATCTTGTGGTGAAGGGTCAAAATAGGCTTGGGCCGGTATAGCACGATTGAAATTTGATCTATTTGTAGGCCATTTTTGCTCTTAACTCAATTTTCAAAACATTGTGGCTTGGGCCACTTTTGTTCTAAACGCCTCAATTTCGAAAACTGAGACGGAGAGGTTATAGGTAGCGCTATGCCGTCTTCGTTAACGGAGTTGGTGGGTTCGATTCCCACCATATTCCTGGGTGTTTGTGTGCGTTCTGAGTTTTCAATGGTTCCCCTCATTTAGTAATTTGATGGCTAATGTCCATAGATGGGCGGGTATGAGAGGGCACACGTCCCACCTCTTAAAAAAAAAAAATATCGGAAACACGCAACAAAAATGTTTTACAATGTTCCTCCGATAGAACTGTACCTCAATAGAATATTGAAGCGATATCAGTGGAATAGGTACTTGTATAAAAGTCAGTCTAGTTGCACGGTTACGAATTGATTTTTCAAAGCGTGTACAATCATCAGGATATTGCAGCGATTTTATTCAAACTGAAATATGATTTCTGGTGAACTGGAAAAGTTTTTCGCATAAACCAAAGGAAATCCCCCTACAATAATACTTTCACTTTTATTTAGGAATCTATAAAAATTTGTTGAAATTAATGAACAAATAATTTTACTGCTATATTAATGGCTACTTATTATTAGCGGTATCAGTAAATTCTCAAGGTTTTACAATTTTATAATAAAAATAGTCGAATTCTTGTTATTTTGTACATGATAGTGCGTTACTGGAATAAGCGTGTTCTTGTTCTTTAAAACTATATTTAATATTTATTCTATACAAGCGAAGTTAAATATAGCAGGAATGTGGAACTTTCTAAATATTCCAAAGGAGACGTTCCATCACTAGATTAAAATAACATAGGAAATTCAACAAAATTACGTCTGATTTGAATGATTATATACTTCCTAGACATAATAGAAGAGAAATTTTATACAACAGATTCATTACCAACGCAATAAACTGTTTAGACTTAAACATACCTACTCTGTTTTGTACCAAGCTAGTTAGTCGAGTACTTAGGTACGATGGCTAGTATTTGGGAGGTCTCGGGTTCAAACCCCGGGGCCGACTGGTATTTCAGAGGTTTCCTCTTAGTAATGTAAGTCACTGCTTGCATAATAACAAGTCGAATGCTGGGCCAGTATTAATCCTCTGAACCCTACCCACACTTCCTATGTGCCATAAATATCCCGTCTCCTATCCTTAATGCACTTGTACATACAAGTGTATCCTCTGATCTGGCTGAAGGAGTAAATCCCGAACTCAAGCTGCCCGTCTCCCTGACACATACTTCAGGGAGGAATGAAACACGTGTGTTTCCTTTTCCTTTTTTCCTCTGTATTGTATTGAACGCTGTTGTATTGAACTTTTCAGAAGTTCTATTTTCGAGAAAAAGACAAAACTCACTAATCTTGCTCTCCTATGAACTGCTCATTCTAATGGTATACAAACCGTTGGGTAGATCTTGGCAAAAGAACTTTCTTCCGTGGGCAGGAGAGATCCCCAAAGGGCCAATTTTTGTGAAACAGGGAATTTTTTCTCTTGAACGAAATTTACTAGGCAAATGATACTATCTCATAGAGTTTTTGTATTTTTTGATCATGCGTGACCTCCAGATGATTGAAAATTAATGCGCTTTGCCGGCAGGTCAGCTAAGTCGGCCTCAAAGTTCAAAAATTTTTTCCTATGGGTACTTTTCAGGAAAATGCTGCGAACACAATAATTAACACTTGGCCATATAGCTTCCTCATATGTTGCACTAGAATTCCGCTATATTATGCTCACCTGAAGTGACATCTTGGTCAAACGGTCAGTTGACATTTGGTAATTTTGGTCGATTCTTGGAAAGTAAGAGAGATGTGTGGCTTCCATCGAGCTGAAATTTGGTACTTGGGATTGTTTTCGTTGCAGAACGAAAGTATTTGCATTTCGACAAAATTTGGTTAAATTTTTACAAACGCCGCTATTTTTACGTAGATATTTCTAATTTCCATAAATATTCTTTCCGGTAAATTTTAATATCTCCAGCGTTCTTATCGAACCAAATGAGCTGAAATTTGGTATCTGAAGTGTGTTCCAAAGCAGAACAAAACTATCAAAATTTAGTTAAATTTTTCTAACCGTCGCCATTTTGACATAAATATTTCTTGTTTTTTCGTGGTTTTTGAAAAATTGCCGAATTCCACAGCTTCTGCAGATTGAATTAGAGAGTTGAAGTTTGGTACACACAATGTGTTTATGTTGACACACGATCCTTTGTAGGTTCCAACTCTTTTTCTCAACTGCGCTGCATTTCGAAGTGTACCTCGGTCAGTTTTGCCATCAGTACGCGATGCACTTCGCGATTTTTTTTTAATAGAAAATTGAAATTTATTACGTGGATTGAGTTCATGTTGAGGTACGTTCCTTCCTCAGTTTAAAATTTTTTCCTCAACCACCTCGCGATTTTTTTTTTAATAAAATTAATTATTTTCAATATATAATTCACTCCGTTAGAATCGCATCTCGACGCGATGCATTTCGCGAGTAAAATACAACTTTAGTGATAGAGCCCTGCTTCTCACGAGTTTTTTGTTATACCCATAATTAGAGCATCAAAAGAAAAAATCTAAGAAGATAATATAAATCTTCACTAAGAATCTTATATTTCTTACTCAACATATCTTTCGCTTTAAATGTTACTTTGATCTAAATTTAATATCAATCTATACACATAGCTGTAATTTCCAAGAACTTTCATTTCATTATTGTATTACCCTTTATAACTGACTGAAAACTCGAAATATATGTGTATTAATAATATACAGTGAAATTCAAGCAAAGTTTGTTTTCATCTTCTGTAATCAAATTAGAAGTATCTTTCAGTGATTGAAAAATTGAAAACAATCAAACCTCTTTTTAATACATCTATCTATACATTATTCAATCAATATATTATATCTTGCCGTCATATACCGCTGATTGTTAACCACAATCACTGTAAAAAATTCCAGGAAGTTTTGAACATCCCAGGTTGTATAAGTGTGATTGTAATGATCGTTTGTTTCTGTATTGATATTTTCCTGAAGTATCTTGGCATTGATACACATTTTGAATGATTCGTTCATAATTGGCAATTAAAATACTTAGACCTCTGGGAAAGTATGTTACCTACCTTTTTAGTGAAGTACTTATACTAATATATATATATATATATATATATATATATATATATATATATATATATATATATATATATATATATATAATATAAAATATATATATATATATATATATATATATATATATATATATATATATATATATATGTAAAGTAAAGTAAGTTTATTAATATAGGTATCCTAATATACAATATATAAATAAATGTTACATCTTAACAATAATAACATTTTAGTAGAAAATCTGCTGAGAAAGAACATAAAATGACAACGAAAAACAAAACAAACGAAAACAAATGAAAATTATATTATTTTACATATTTTATAAGTCCAAAACAAGTGAAACGGTGCAGACGTGGTAAATAAACCCCAAACTGATTTAGATATATTTTGATTTTAGGTAATCTATAAGTAATTTTTTGAAATGTATGATATGAACAACTTATAATGTCTTTTGGAAGCTTGTTGTATTCAATAAGTCCTCGGTGGAATAGTGAATTCATTGATCTCGTGTAGTTTGTTTTTGTCACATAAAAATTCATGTTTCCCCTTGTAGGATAATCATGAATTTCATTTTGATAAATGATGAATTGGTCGAAGTAGGTAGGAAGTTTTCCTGCTATTATTTTGAAAATAAAAATCATAGAATAATAAAAAAATCTGTCCTTAACTGATAGCCAATCAAGAACCTGCAGCATACTTATTATGGGAGTGTACCTGTTACATTTCAACAGTATTCTCATTCCCCTATTTTGCAGTTTCTGTAATGATGAGATACAGTTTGAATTGAGAAGAAATAATAAGGAAGGGCAGTAATCAAAATGAGGTTTGATTATCGTATTATAAACCGTTAGAGAGGTTTGAAACGACAGATATCTGCTGATGCGTGTGAAAAAAAATATTTTTTTTGTAATTTTTTTGTTTATATATTGGAAGTGTTTTTTTAGGTTCAGTGAGTTGTCTATCATAAATCCAAGATATTTAAACTCTTCGACCAATTCAATTGTTTCACCATAGATTTCTATGTTTATCAAGTTTTTATTCAACAAATTGTTTCTATATTGAGTGGTTATAATCATTGATTTTGTTTTCTTTATGTTGAGTTTTAGTTTATTAATTGTGAGAAATTCTGATATTTTGCCAAGAGTACGATTCATTCTTTGAATAGCATTTGGTAGATCAACATCACTTGCTGTTAGTAAGGTGTCATCCGCAAAAAGGTTGATGAACTCACATTCCTGAATATAATTGATATCATTCAAGTATAAAATGAACAACAGTGGTCCCAATACACTCCCTTGCGGAACACCAGTATCGATGTCTTTATTGGTTGAAAAAGTATATATATATATATATTTTTTTTCATTTTTGTATCTCCAGACAAAATGAGCCAATATTTGATATCTGGGATTATTCTTGAGGAAAAACAAAACTATCAAGTTACAATTTTGGCATCTTCAAACCTTGGGCACGGAAGTCTAGCTTCCTATTGCTCTTGGAGGATGCATGCAGTTAAACAAAACTCTTTTCTCAGCAGTTTAAACTCTTTTATCTGAAAGCTTCTTAGTTTTTGTAGGTATTTTTTGTTTTTTCTCTTGGTTTTTGAGGCTTTACGTACCTCCACAGCTTCCACAGATTTAATGAGAGGGTCGAAATTTGGTGCGTATATCGATTTTATGTTAGGAAGAACTCATTTGAAATTACAATTGAGTTTATTCAAAGCTGTAATTTTTTTGTTGACATTTCAAGGGTTTCCGAGGATTTTCGATTACCTATTGCGCATCTCTTCGCGCAATTTCAAGGTTTTGCATCTCTTCAGCGCTTGTGAAACGGCTTTAGGGTGTTAAGAGTTGTATGTATCTAAATAAGACGAAAATTGAGGGGAACATACGACCCTAGTGAATGTATCGAAAGTCAATTGTGAGGTCCAGGAGTGGTTTTAATATCCGATTTAGAACGATTTTTCATGTTTTTCTCACTGCCGAAATTTTGGTAGGTAGGTATTCAAGCTTTGTTCGGAGGTGAAGAATTCTTATATAAAAAGAACAAAAATTAGGGAAAATACAACCTTAGCTCGACTGCTTACGCGTTTTTTGATTTAACAATCATCGACATCGGTGTACCATTTAGCTACATATACTAATACTTCTTTTACTTAGGTAATATTAAAGTGAATAAAATCTAACTTGGTTGTGTCAAGGACTTTATATATCGAAATATCATCAAACAAATGGACCTAAAGGTTTAGCTCGTTTTCCTTTATATCATTTTTGACATCCCTTAAAACCTCCTTTCGTAGTGATAAATTATATGAAGCATTTTCCCGACGAAAACTATGTTAAACTCGTTTGACTTACTGGAAAGCATGGGCAACTTATTGAGCGACACGAAAAGGCACTCTATGCGGAAAATATGAAGTTTTCAGCGGTTCTTACTCGAACTGTGACCTAAATTGCTTGTGTATATTACCTATATATTACCACTATTAACACACATCTTGTTGGATATTTTCACTCCTCCGAAGACAAGTTACGTTATATCTATTTCGATATATATATCTATATATATATATATATATATATATATATATATATATATATATATATATATATATATATATATATATATATATATATATATATATATATATATATATATATATATATATATATACATATTTATATAATAATAATAATAATATTCTTTATTTCAAATCAGAATGTAACACAATATTGTAAACAATTAGAAATGAAATTATTTCAGGAAAAAAATGAAAATAAAATGTTTATCCAGGAAAGGTATACTTCAAAAATTCCTGGATATCATATGGTTCCATGTCCGGTAGCATTTAGAAGATTTTTTTTTGTATATTTTAATGTTGGTTTCTGTTTGGATTCCTATTGGGCAATAGTTGAAATATCTTATCGATTGCTATTGTGGTCCTTTTTCCGTTATTGTAAGCCTGTGTGCTGGATATAAAATCTGTTATGTTCTTGTATTGTAGTGCTGACTTCTGTATTCTGTATAATAACGTTTGTTTTTGAAAATAAAAAGTAGGCTCTCTTGTATATGGATTGCAGTCGATGTTAATAGGCCATTTTGTTTGAACTTACTTCTGCAAGAATCCGTTGACTTCATGCCACAAATTATCCGAAGTGCTCTTTTTTGTATTTTGAAAATATTATTTATACTTGAGCTGGCTCCATAAAATAGAATTCTATACCTTAATTTCTATTCAAAAGTAGTTTGATAAATTATTTTTAAGGATTTCGCGTCTAGATATTGTTTTATCAATCTTAAAAGGTGACAAGTTGTTGAAAGTTTCTTTGATAATTCTTGAATATGTTCTCTCCAGCTTAGATTTTCATTTATCTGCAGTCCCAGGAATTTTGTGGTTTTATTGAATTGTATATTATATATATATATATATATATATATATATATATTTCTATCTATATATATATATATATATATATATATATAATTTTTTTTTCCTGATACATATTGACATCTCCAGCGGCTCCCATCGAGTTACATGAGCTAAATTATTTTTATCTGGGATTGTTTTCGTTGCAGAAGGAAACATAAAAATTTCGTTGACTTTTTCCGAACGCTGCCATTGTTACATAGATATTTGTTGCTTTCCATGGTCTTTGAAAAATTGCCGAACTCTACAGCTTCTGCAGATTGAGTAAGAGGCTTAAAGCTTGGTAGGTACATTGAGTTTATGTTGACTTAAGATCCAATTTTGAATTCAACTCTTTTTCTCAACCGCGCTGCATTTCGTGGTGACTATTCCGTTCAAATTGCTTCTGGATCTGCTTCGCATCAGTACGCGATGCACTTCGCGAATTTTTTTTTACGTTAGAGGTTTGCAATTTGGTATCTGGATAGAGTTGATGTTGAGGTGCGTTTCTTTGTTGGTTTCAACTTTTTTCCTACCTTTTAAATTGATTTGCTTTTTAAGCGTGATTTTTCAAAATACAATTCAATTCGTTAGTGATGGAGCTCTGCTGCTCAAAAGTTTTTTTTTTATTATCGGTTTATAATTGTTGCTCATAACTAAGAACAAACTACATACACCTTGTGGAGCAGAGGTAGAGTAACCATCTGAAGTGGGTGTGCTAGGTTCGAATCTTGGGTTAGGTATGAAAGTTTGTATTTGTCTACGAATTTCAGTGGTTCAAACAATTTAAATAGTTGGGTATTGTAGATTGTTTACAACTCCATTGGCCATTCGGAACCGGTTGAACTATAGGTCCCTAGTGATTAAAAAAAAAACAACAAACAAATGAGAGATAATTCAGGTTAGAAGTATTTTACTTTTCCATTTCAATGTACGAACTGTAAACGTTAAATCCAACATGTAATATCTTGATAAGTCGGTTTGTTTATTACATCTGAATTTGGAGAGTATTTTGATATCAATTAAATGAGCTACAATTCTGGCATCAATCACTGATTAACAATGCCAAAATGTTATCATTAAATTGCATAATACTTATGTATTTTTAAAATAAACATAGTGATCCAGAATCAAGGCCAAAACAAGTTTCCGCATTTTATAAAATGGAATGAGAAATATTTAACTGTTGTCCACGAAATAAAATTATTTTATCTCCAACTATTTCATAACATAAAGTTCGGAATTATGTTGAATGTGATATATTAGAATAGACGATAATCTTAGGAATTTAAAACTGGTTAGTACGAATTGTAAGATTTACGGCATGCATCAGCAGATATAAAATAAAAAACTATTGGACGTAATTCAAATTTTACAATCCTTTCTATTTTTCATTTCGGAATTACTGAAACTGAATCCATAAGTCAATTGAATACATAATATATATATATATATATATATTTATATTTATATATATATATATATATATATATATATATATATATATACTTATATATATATATATATATATATATATATATATATATATATATATATATATATATATATATATATATATATATATATATATATATATATATATATATATATATATATATATATATATATCCAGAATAACGTCAGAAAATTTCGAGGGGTTATTCCTTAACATATTTTAAGAAAAAAAGTTCCAATGAATGTAGGTCCGCAAATGCTTCCTCACCGAAATACAGGGTGTTGAAGTTTGAAAAAAAATGTAATTTTTTTCAATATCTTCTAAACAACGGATGCTATCAAGATGAACTGTAGAACATGTCTTAACCTCTATAAACTTCTGTTGGAATTTCTTCCAAAACTGTAAAGGAGCGGAGAATAGAGGGGTACCGTGGGTTTAATTTAACCATATTTTTGAGGGAGGTCATTATTGGTAAATAATGACAGTTTTGGAAGAAATTTCAACAGTAGTTTATAGAACTTAAGAAGTTATAACAATGCTCTGAAGTTCATCTTGATAGCATTTGTAGTTTAGAACATATTAAAAAAAATTAAATTTTTTTTTCAAACTTCAACTCCCTGTATTTCGGTGAGGAAGCATTTGCGGGCCTACATTAATTGAAACTTTTTTTCTTAAAATGTCTTAAAGAATAACCCCTCGAAATTTTCTGACGTTATTCTTGAACACCCTGTATATATATACATATATATATATATATATATACACATATATATATATATATATATATATATATATATATATATATATATATATATATATGTATATATATATATATATATATATATATATATATATATATATATATATATATATATATATATATATATATATATATATATAGTTAGTAGGTGATTATAAGAGCCTTAAAAATTGGTTTGAAAATGGTTTATAATTAAAATAAATAAAAAATATATATATTGATATGTTTACTCCTATTTTATTATGTTGCCACACTATTTGATTGCAGAAAATACATCTGACACCCCACCATTTTGAGCTGTTACTCTCAGCTTATATGTCACGCGTTGCGGTCGAGTTTATTCTAATTGTTCAGTGTGTTTATAGACTTTCTAGACTGTTTCTAGTTGTCTCTATCCAATTTCTGATTATTGTGGTATATTTTTGGGTGAATCATATCTTCCATTTCGTTTTTGTTATACCAATTATATGGAAACAAAAACATTTTTATGATGGGAAGAGCCAAATACATCTCACCAAAGATATCAGCACCCATAAAAATTTTTATAATGTACACTGATTACTCCAATAAATATGATATCACTGAGGTTTCCAGAACAGTAGTGATCCATATCAAAAAAAAAAATATATATATACATATATATATATATATATATATATATATATATATATATACATATATATAAACATATATATATATATATATAAATAATATATATATATATATATATATATATATATATATATATATATATATATATATATATATATATATATATATATATATATATATATATATATATATATATATATATATATATATATATATATATATATATAAATATATATATATATATAATAGAGAACAAGGTCGCACCCAGTATTAAGTTTCAGGGGGTGGCTGAATCACAATTTACCTCCATAAATTAAAATAGAAAACACACATCCCGTATCCGGTAAATCATAATAGATCTTATGGTTGACCGATAGTGATCAGTGGGCTCATTTTATAGTTGTAGATGAGCTCATTTTACAATTATTATCTTAGTAATCTCAATCATTTTGTTACTACAATAAATCTCGGGGGGGCTGCAGCCCCATGGCTCCCCCCCTGGGTGCGCCACTGTTATATATATATATATATATATATATATATATAATAATATAATAATATATATTTATCCTTTCAGACATTACATAAATGTATAGGACACGTCACATACTAAATATACATATTAACCTAACAAATAACATATATGTATATATATATATATATATATATATATATATATATATATATATATATATATATAGATATATAATAAAATCATTTTTTTTTCATTGACAAAGAATCTTTGCTTTTATGCATTTAAATGATTAGAAAAGTGCTGCACCAATGTGAAAAACTAACTAACTCATGGATAGCAACTAAAATATAGGCAAATAACTCAGATATAGGCATATAACTCCGATAATTTTCTCAAGAAGCATTGCGTATATAAATGTTTTTGAAATTTAGAGTATTAACCTATCGATACTTAAAAAATTAAAAAAAAAAACAAAATCGAGTATGACTACTATTCAAGTGAAAAATAACTGTTGACAATACGTGGGATTATTTTACTTTCGACTAGTATGTGAATAACATCTGCCACTAGCACGTGTTATTTTTCATCCCACTCAGTAAATGCTACTTCTATAATCACCAACCTCCGATAATAAGATTCTGAAATTTTGCGATACTTACTTCAACCTAGGATTTATTCATGGAAAATAATAGTTTGTTAAGGTAATATGGATGCAGGGCCGTAGCCAGTACTGCTTTCTAGAGGGGCTAAACAAATTCTTGAAGGGGCTTGTTTTTACATAGTACTAAAATAAATATACGTGAAAACAAGACAGGAATATACAGCTTTTTTTGTCTTTTTATGAGGAAAAGTATACTGGATAACGAATATTCATTGAAAAACATTTTGGAAAAATAAAAAAAAATTATTCTAATAAAAAATAATAAATGAAATATCTCTCATAGAAAACTCTAAATAAATAAAACAAATAGGAATAAAAAATATTTTAAGAAAAAAGTACTTTCATCATTAAATATAAACAAATATCTGATATATTTTCTAGATGGGGCTTCAATAATCCCAGAGGGGGCTCAGCCCCCTCTGGCGCCCCACTTGGCTACGGCCCTGTATGCATGGAATAATATAAGAAATTTATAAGAAATCAGGAGTTTCTTCTAATAGTACATTTTGTAGTTACCTACTTATTATCGACTCAGTGAAGTTGCAATA
Source organism: Cynegetis impunctata (assembly GCA_030704885.1). Taxonomy (NCBI): domain Eukaryota; kingdom Metazoa; phylum Arthropoda; class Insecta; order Coleoptera; family Coccinellidae; genus Cynegetis; species Cynegetis impunctata. The sequence continues at coordinate 1,171,731 of JARQZK010000003.1, forward strand.
CGAAGTCTGATTAAAATTCGATTCAGTGAAGTTGCAATACGAAGTCTGATTAAAATTCAGAATTAGTTACCTACTGTTCACAAATTCATCTCGAAAGTCACGTTTGAAACAGTAGCTGTTTTAACACTTCTGGCTTATAAAATAACAATTGAAACATTTCACCTATCAGAATTTCACCACAGCAAAACAGATTTCTTGGGACATAATACCTACTATAATCTGTTGTCTGAATTAATTAATTCATTGAATGATATACTGGTGGACTACAAATTCAATTTAAACTTATTACCACTTATAATGGGATTCAGATTAATTATTCCAGTATTGCTTGAAAGTTTAAATTGTTCCGTTTTCGAATTAATTTTGGTTTTTATTGGGTTTAAAACTGTCAAGCTTTTTTTATCTGATATGTTATTTCTCTAACAGTTGAAAAGTTTACAATTCTCTTGACAATTATAAAATTTTGCATGAATCAATTTTCCATATGTGTGTGTGTGTATATTTGTATATTGTATATATATATATACAGTGCTTTCATGATGAAAGGAACAAATTCATTAAAAAATTAGGTTTCTATTTCATGTTAAAATCCTCGGACAGGTCGATTAGTATTTTTATTTGGGCATTTTTGGCAATAAAAATTTTGTATACAGGGTGTCTCATTCAAGAGCTATGGCTTTGTCATTAGTTTTTTTAAAGGTAATACCCTGTATATTATTTCACTTTACAATTCTACGATAAATTCTTATCACTTTTTGTGAACATACCATATGCCTCAACTCGATGGATTGCCAGAAACGGAGATAGTGGGTAATGAGAGGTACGATATGAAAACACACAAATGTAATTACTAATTTAATTTTTACATATGTTCAATCTGTTGTCCGTTTACTTCGAGACATTTTTGAAGTCGATTCAATGTTTCCCGTTGCACATTTTCAATTACTTCTGGACTGATAAGTCTTATTTCCTGCCTGATTCTCTCTTTTAGATCATCAATATTATTTGGTCTATTCAAATAAACTTTAGACTTCAAATAACCCCATAAGAAAAAATCCAATGGGGTTATGTCCGGTGATCTTGGCGGCCACTCAATCGGACCTCTCCGTCCTATCCATCTGTTGGGAAAAGTTGCATCAAGAAATTGTCGAACAGCGATTGAATAGTGAGGAGGTGCCCCCATCTTGTTGAAACCATATCTCGTTATTAGGTATGTCAGGATCTTGTGGGTTAGGAAACAAAACAGCTAAAGCCGGAATGAGTTCGAACTGGAGAAAGTTCAAGTAGTCCTCTCCGTTTAGTGTTCCTTCAAAAAAATAGGGACCAACTATACGATTTCGAACAATCGCTGCCCATGTATTAATTTTTTGAGGCCGCTGTGTGTGGCATTCTTGCATCCAATGAGGATTCTCGGTCGCCCAATACCTACAGTTTTGTCTGTTGACGTGGCCATTTAAAGTAAAGGTGGCTTCATCAGAAAAAATTATGTTTGTAATGAAATTTAGATGTTGATTATGAATTTCAAGAATCTGCTCACAAAACTGTACTCTGCGGTCAAAATCGTCTTCTAATAATTCATGTACCAGCTTAATTTTATAGGGATGATACTTATTTACCTTAAGTATTTCATGCACGGACCCTACTGATAAATTGAAATTATTGGAAATTGTAGTAATGGATGTATGAGGGTTATCTTGGGTTTCTAGTAGAACGTTCAGCACTGTTTCTTCAGATACTCTCGGTGGTCTTCCTTTAGGTAAATCTCTAACGTGGCCGTATCTCCTGAATTTTGGTTCAATTTTGCTGACTGTCGATCTAGTAATTGGCGGACGATCAGGATGATTTTCATTGAATAGATTGCAGACTTCTTCTTGTGAACGCACCCTATCTCCAAAACCAATCATCATAAGTACTTCAATACGTTCTCTTTCAAGTAATTGCATTTTCTTAAACAATGAAGTAGTGTAGTGCCTGGAGCGTTAAAAACGTGAAAACTGCGGACTATACAGCACCAGTGAATTAATTCAGATGGTACATGTGAAATTTCATTCTTCAGATTTAATGACAATGTTTACCTAAATTTTTTTTTGTACTTTTAATCCACATTTTAAATCTCCAGGTGCTCCACTATCTCCGTTATAATCTGGGAATCCATCAAGTTGAGGCATATGGTATGTTCACAAAAAGAGATAAGAATTTATCGTAGAATTGTAAAGTGAAATAATATACAGGGTATTACCTTTAAAAAAACTAATGACAAAGCCATAGCTCTTGAATGAGACACCCTGTATACAAAATTTTTATTGCGAAAAATGCCCAAATAAAAATACTAATCGACCTGTCCGAGGATTTTAACATGAAATAGAAACCTAATTTTTTAATGAATTTGTTCCTTTCATCATGAAAGCACTGTATATATATATATATATATATATATATATATATATATATATATATATATATATATATATATATATATATATATAACTGAGATTGAATTCTCGCACATCACTTGGTGAAACATCATAAAGAATAAAGTATAAACTTTAAAATAAAACACACTTGGCTAATGTTTCACTATATGAAAATATATAATACTGTATTTAGCAGTAACGAAAGTCGACATGTTTCGAGTTATGAACTCATTATCAAGACTGACTACAGTAGAGTATTACATCTTATTTTATAAAACAGACAAAAGCAAAGGTGATACCTGAAAATCAATTTGTTCGTTTACAAGGGGTAATTTACTATTATGGGCGGAACTTATTTCGAGAATTTCGAGAAGGTCAAGGCGCTTTCCTTTGTTACCTGAATGTTACAATTGGGTTGTGTTGAAATCCAGGAAATGATTAAATTTTATACAATGTTCGGAGAAGACAGTGGTATTTTTATTTTGTAAAATTAACTTTTTATGTTCTTCAACACGAATGTTTATATTCCTTCCTCTTTGCCCAATATAGAAAGCAGGACATTCGTCCCAAAATATTTTGTAAACACTACTGTTTTCTCCGATGTTAGATTTTTCTTTATTATTGACCAAGAATGACTTCAAGTTTCTTTTATTTGTACAAATTGTTTTAACGTTATTTTTCGATAGTCACAAATACAAATTTTGCTACTTAAAGTATAAGTTAAATTTATATTAAAGTAAATGCAATGTGAAATTATTCTTATTTCTTTCAATTTTTGGTGCTCTATTGTTAAGAACTCTCTTATCAAAATAAATATATGTAATTATTATCATATCACATAGTTATATTCTGGCAAACGTTGTGTTGACATATACATTATTTAAACAACGTTTGCTGGGTCAGATAGATTGATAGATAGATATATAGGTAGATATATATTGATAGATAAAATGTCAGATTCAACAACGTTTGCCGGGTCCGCTAGTAGATATATATATATATATATATATATATATATATATATATATATATATATATATATATATATATATATATATATATATATATATATATATATATATATATATATATATATATATATATATATATATATATATATATATATATATATATATATATATATATATATATATATATATATATATATATATATATATATATATATATATATATATATATATCAGTGGCGGCTCGTGAGGTTTTGGTTTGAGGAGGCTACAAGAGGTGTTAAAAAATACACCATAGGCGAAAATTTTTAGGATTTCAAGGTCAACCGCCTTATAATTCAAAGAAAATCAAAGTAAAACAAGCACCCTAAGCTATTAATTTGTTTTCACTTTCGAGTGTCTACCTTGAGACCTACAACTCCTATTTACAATATTCACAAAAACTCTTCTCAGCCAATTAATCAATTCATCTATTCATCAAATTTTTTTTTTTTCACAAAATAGGTACCTACCTACCTACTTAACGAATTACTTAACAGCTGGTGAGAGCAAATAAAAAGTTATTATATATTTTTGAAGATTAGTGGGATTCTGCGATCTTTAACGTTAGCAAAATGATCTATAGTATCCTCATAAAATTTTTTGTCTTTCGCCAAAATTTTTACCAATTCCTTTTCAATAGACAACAAACTAATATTTTTCAAACGATCCTGGCTCATTGAATTTCGTAAATAAGTTTTAATTCTCTTAAGAGTGGAAAACGAGCGCTCTACATATAAGTAAACACGCTGCCATTAGTAACTACGATCACACTACGATTCAATTAATGCTTTCCAACGAATTCACTCGATGTCACGCGAAATTCTATAGTTGTGATTGGTCGACATTGTATGAGACTGGGTTCCTATCCGTGTTGCCATTTACATGTGTTTTGCTTTTCTATTGCAATGAAGTATTCATTCGGAGTATTTGCACCGTTGTTTGCTTTTCTGTGGCAGGCATAATGAACGTTGAGAATATACCTTTCTAAGCCTCCGCAGCGTTGCCACAAATCTTGAAATGAATGAAATGCAGTAAATGTAAATACCTTCTATCTTAATTAATAAATTATATTATATAATGTAGGTTGAAAGGAAGGTAGGTGCATAAAATAATATGATTTTGATTAATATGAATATGCTGAATGCTGACTATTCAATATAATATATTAGTGATACACGGAATATTATTGAGGAGTGAGGAGGCTTAGCCTCCTTAGCCTCCTTTGACTAGCCGCCCCTGATATATATATATATATATATATATATATATATATATATATATATATATATATATATATATATATATATATATATATATATATATATATATAGATGGGTAGTCTTGACTGGCTAGTTGAGGAAAAATGTATTTGAATATTTTGAGGTTGCAGTCAGAATAATTGTTGGGCTAGGTTAAAGAAATACTCTTTGTCATATGGTCGAGCTTTCGGCAATGGTTATTTCCTTTATCAAGACATCTATAATAAAAGAACAAGTTTTGATTTACAACAGCATTCACAAAAAAGTTAAAAATTGCTTACTAACTTGAGGTTATATAAATTTTGAAAACCCTTAAAAAAGGAACAGAACAGCTGATGACAAGATTGTACCCATCAGCTCTTCTGTTCCTTTTTTACGTGTTTTCAAAATTTATATAACCTCAAGTTAGTAAGTAATTTTTAACTTTTTTGTGAATGCTGTTGTAAATCAAAACTTGTTCTTTTATTATAGATGTCTTGATAAAGGAAATAACCATTTCCGAAAGCTCGACCATATGACAAAGAGTATTCTTTAACCTAGCCCAACAATTATTCTGACTGCAACCTCAAAATATACAAATACATTTATATTATATATATATATATATATATATATATATATATATATATATATATATATATATATATATATATATATTATGTAAGAGAGATGATAACAAAACTCAAAAAATCCTTATGAATTATTGAGAGATGGCCGCTGAGCCTTATAAAATTATCCATGCTCAGGAATAGCTATGAATACGAACTGAAACGATTTCCCATCACGAATTCAGAATACGAAATTCATTTATTTAGGTTAGTTCGTCGTTCAGGTAAGATAGTTGTACAGTTGGATTCTTGAAATTATGACTTCTATTGCATTAGTGTTATGCTAGACAATCTAATCTGTCTTTGTTTCGATGGCCTTGGTCAACAAAGCGTTGTAGTGATTGCTTTCTATGGAAAGTTGAACAATGCATACGATCGGTAAAAATTGGTTTATGACACTCTATATCGTCTGCTTTCTGAAAAGTGGGAGATTTTATATAAATTTTATGAATTTCGACGTCTCAGAAAATATTCCGACATTTTTGATAGTATTTTCCCTGAAAATAAATAAATAAATAAATAACTAATATATATATATATATATATATATATATATATATATATATATATATATATATATATAAATATATATATATATATATATATATAAATATATATATATATATTTATATATATATATATATATATATATATATATATATATATATATATATATATATATATATATATATATATATATATATATATATATATATATAGAAAGCAGAATTCTTCGTGTTTACCGAAACACGTTCGTGGCAATAAAATCAAGTACTAGGACATTTATCTGAAACTAATCAAACAAACCTCCTAGCGGAGCTGGTTATATAATATATATATATATATATATATATATATATATATATATATATATATATATATATATATATATATATATATATATATATATATGATCTATAATATCCTCATAAAATTTTGTGTCTTTCGCCAAAAGTTTTACCAATTCCTTTTCAATAGACAACAAACTAATATTTTTCAAACGATCCTGGCTCATTGAATTTCGTAAATAAGTTTTAATTCTCTTAAGAGTGGAAAACGAGCGCTCTACGGGATAGAAACAATTAGACATAAGAGTTTATAAACTTGGGGTAATTCTTGATTCAAATCATTATCAAAAAGATATTTAATAGTCCCCACATGATTTTCATTTCGCCCCAAAATTTCATTGTCATTATAAACAACACACAGTTCACTTTTTTATGGCCACCTTATCAAAAAAAGTGTATTTTTGACATAAATTTTCCAAAAGGATATCTGGAAAATTAGCCGAAAATCCGGTAAACAAATTATTATTGAGTAAGTCGAAGAAATGCAGTTCTTTCAAATCTGAGAACCTTATTTCTATTTGACCCCTAATAGTATCCAAAATTTCATAAAATATTTGCTTATAGTGAAGCTCCATATCTGCGTAACTGAATTTCTTTCGTTTTGGGCTAAATTGAGTCGTATCAGCAGTAGTTTGAAATACAGAAAATAGTTTTTTAAAATAAACTTCTGCACGAAATTCTGAAATTTTTTCCAAAAGAAACTTGAGCCGATTTCGTGAGTAAATTACATCTGAAATCTTGTGCTGTAAGATTTGAAAAACTATTTCTGTTTGTTCAAAAATTAATTTAAAGATGTTTGAAAAATATATAAATTCCTTATCTTGTAAGTAAGATATTAATCCGCGTGCGGTATTTAAAGTTACTTTATCGGTGAAAAATTCCTCACTTTCAACTAGGTATAGAATTAAATCCTCAAATCCTAAGCGGCCCCAAACAGAGACATTTTCACTAGTAAAAAGTAAACACTGCCAACAAAATAATTTATTTTTTACCTGTGATCCGGTTAGGCAAGGATGTCTCTCATAATGTATTAAAACCGCGGTTTTGTTTTCTGTTACGCTGCACCAAATTGTTTAATTCAGGGGTAGGTTTTTTTTGTTTTTATCAAAACTTTATCCTCATAACTTAGGGCACTAAAGTTATGGGATAACAAATATTCCACTAAGTCACCATTGAAATTTTTGAAATTAATTTCAGTAATCAAACTGATTTTAAAACAATACGCGTAACGCGAGCTGATTCCGGCGTCCATTATTCAGACAGTACGAATTAGGATCATACTACGATTCAATCAACGACTTTACTCGATGTCAGGGAGATTCAATAGTTGTGATTGGTGGACATTTCATAAGATCGGTGTTGCCATGTACATGTGTTTTGGTTTTCTATTTCAATGAAGTATTCATTCGGAGTATTTGTTTTTGAGTGGTGTGAGTTTGCTTTTCTGTGGCAGGCATAATGAACGTTGAGAATATACCTTTCTAAGCTTTCCGCAGCGTTGCCACAAATCTTGAAATGAATGAAATGCAGTAAATGTAAATACCTTCTATCTTAATTAATAAATTATATTATATAATGTAGGTTGAAAGGAAGGTAGGTGCATAAAATAATATGATTTTGATTAATATGAATATGCTGAATGGTGACTATTCAATATAATATATATATTAGTGATACACGGAATATTATTGAGGAGGCTTAGCCTCCTTAGCCTCCTTTGACTAGCCGCCCCTGATATATATATATATATATATATATATATATATATATATATATATATATATATATATATATATATATATATATATATATCATGTGGCTACATCCAGAAGACCGATGCTATACGATATCTGGGGGTGGAACTTGATCAGAACTTGAAGTGGGATAAACATGTAAATGGCTTGGCAAAGAGACTAAGAGTACTAGTTTACAAATTTTATAGATTGAGGGACATTTTGACAAAAAAGTATTTACTCGGGGTTTATAATGCTCGAGTCAATTTTGAGATATTGTATTGTTATTTGGGGTGGGTGCTATAAAAATGCTTTAGATCCTGTAGTAAAAGCACAGAATAGTATCCTCAGGGTGGTTCGGAAAAAAAACCGTTTACACTCTACCTCTGCGTTGTATGATGAGGCAAAAATGTCCTAACTGTTAGGAAAATGTATATGTATCAGTCAATATTATGGATTAGGAAACGAAACGTTAACAAAAGGTGTTGCTATGAAACTAGGCAAGCTGATTACCTCGAAATCCCTTCATTTACGAAGAATTTTACTCAAAAAACTATATTGTATTATGCTCCGAAGTTTTATTTTGAAATTTTTTTGAATGTGTAGTAGTGAATGTTTGTGGGTATCTGTGTGGTCCATTGGTCTCGATTCCCTTCTGCATTGGGATTATGTTTCAGTTCAATGGTGATAATAATTACTGTATAGTATTAAATTATTTAGTTTTGTTGAGCATTATAAATTCAGGTATCAGCTAGTGCTAACGCCATATTACATGAGTTATTTTAATCTGGGAAGTTTGTTCACACACAAACTTCTAGTTTAGGTGACAAACTGTATATTGATATATGATTGCAAAAATGTTCAGAAGATCATTTTCCTAGATTCAAGATAGATTAAGAAATAGATTTTGTTTCAAATACTAGGTACCTTATTGTTTTTTGTGACAAGGGTATTTTGGGTTTACTCATGTAATTTGAATATTTGTTTTGAATAAATTTTGATTTGATTTGATTTGATAGATATATATATATATACAGTGCGGAAAAAAGTATGGACCCCAATAATTTGATAGCCTTCAGGTTTTATGGAAAACGCTCGAACAGGTCGATTTAGTTTTTCTGTTTCCTATATTTTGACCAAATTATTTTGTTCTTTTAATGACATCTGTCAAAAATATGACGTCACCTAGATTTTTCTCAAATGACAGTATATAGCATGCAATACATCGTTTGAAATCTCTTGCTTCACTTAGTATGTTCCTAAATTTTTATGCGATTCTGCAGCTCCGTTTCAAAATGGCGGCCGTCCAAAACTTCTATTGTAATGCCATTGAGATATCGAATTTCGTTTCTCTCCTTGGAATTAAAAAACAAGCTCAGGCCTAGAAACTTAATGTAAGGACATGAATTGAATGATAAAGCCTTAGTACTGTCTGAGTATGATGATTGATTGTTTTTTTCTGATAAATCTAGGAAGAGTTATTCTTTTACTGGGAGTCAATTAAAAATAATTTTCACAATTTTCCGGCGCCATTTTGAAACGAAGCTATAGAATCGCATAAAAATCTAGGAACATACTGAGTGAAGCAAAAGCTTTCAAGTGATGTATCGCACGCTATATACTGTCATTTAAGAAAAATGTCAATGACGTCATATTTTTGACAGACGTCATTAAAAGAACAAATTAATTTGGTCAAAATGTAGGAAACAGAAAAACTAAATCGACCTGTTCGAGCGTTTTTTAAGTCCATACTTTTTTTCTGCACTGTATATATATATATATATATATATATATATATATATATATATATATATAAATATATATATATATATATATATATATATATATATATATATATATATATATATATATATGTGTGACGGAGTTCAGCTGGTCACTCGTTTTTGTTATAATTCTCAAACGGAATTATTTTTATGTTACCAATGAAAAATAGGGATCTAACTTAATACTTTGGTATCATAATAACAAAATCTTTCATGATTTCGACGTTAAGATGTAAAATATTGATTTAGCATACTTTTTCATTTTTCATCTATAGTTCGAATAATCATAATTCGAATAATCTCAATATCTAAAGTAGGTATCTACCCTTAAAAAAAAATTTGGTAAATTCACCATTATCAAAAATAATTTTAGAGTGGAAATGAACCCCCACATGCACATGCCACCCTATACGTTTACGTATTTACAGAAAATTCAAGATTGTACGTATTTTTTCTAAATATTTAATTTTTGTTTATAGTTCAATTTCTTAAAATTTATTATTATTATTTTTAAATTAAATCTTTCATTATATTAATTATTATTCCGTAATATCTGTCGAAGTCTAGATGGGCTCAGGGCGGCGCAATCTAAACTAAATCAGCCACTAGTTATTAAACACAATCGTATTACAACTTGACGTATTTCATTTCGAATAAAAACTCCTCAGTTTATCTTGAAATTGAATCAGTAGTTTTGGCAATCCATAACTGGGACCATATCCCATCAACGACCATTAAACAACCATTATTTCGTTTCGAACGAGGAGAAAGAATTTATCCCACACAGACGTGCATATCGGGGGCAATTAGCTCGAAAATTAATCTAACAGCATTCTTTATGTCGTGTCTGTGATATGCAATATTGTATAATATTATCAGTTCACTTCCATGAAGGTATTTCGTGGTACATTCATAATTACTGCATTTACAAGGATAATGTTCTGAAACTTTTATATTTATCAATATATGAATGAAACCTTGGTACGAAAAATGGGGTCACCCAAAAAATAAACAGATCTATTAGTCATCATAACTTTAATTCAATGTAATTGTTCCGACAACTGAACCAAGGTTTCAACCGTTGGTAATACTATTGCAGGTTACCATTTCATACCATGAAGATCTATAAAAGAGGACTAATAGAAATTAATGTGAAAGGAATCTCCGCCTTGGAGAAAAACTTTTATTTTTAGAAAAACAATGATGTGTTAAAAACTTCTGAATACACTTTTTTAACTAGAAAGTGATCATTTCGAAACTTGCAAGTGTAAATTGTAACACAATCATAAAATTGAATATTTCTATTTAAATTAATTATTAATTCCACATCAAAGCCATAAGTTTGTATTATAAAGATATCCGTACTTATACATATAAGTATATATATATATATATATATATATATATATATATATATATATATATATATATATATATATATATATATATATATATATATATATATATATATATATATATATATATATATATATATATATATATATATATATATATATATATTTATTTATATTTATATATATATATATATATATATATATTCATTTTCATATATGTTACTTAATGCGTATTTTAGTTGAAAAACTCAATTCACTTTTCAATTACTTTCATAATATATATATATATATATATATATATATATATATATATATATATATATATATATATATATATATATATATATATATATATATATATATATGGGTCATTCTTCGGTATTTGAATTTTAGAGAGACATATTTTCACGAAATTATTTTTCATAGAAGAATGCTGATACTCATTTATTAAGTTATTCACCACTTACACCTTTCATAAACAAAAGGGCCAGATACTTTAGTGTATTTTACACTTTTTCTAGAAGTCAGAGGAAAAAAGATTGCAGAGGAGTGACACATGACACATAATAGAGACATTTCGACCACAGAAGTGACATTTCTGCTTTAATTCCTTCAACAAAAATAAACATATTCTTCAAATAGTTCATAGATTGAATGAAAATATTGAATAACTGAATAAAGAGTCATTTCTTAATGTGCGAAAAAAAATCAGAGAACAAGAGATATTGTCAATGAAGAAAACTAACAAAATAAAAACGGACAAATGAAAAATATTAACAACACATATAATGAAAATTATTTTTCATAAGTATTTATTGCTTCATCAAACTTGAGGAATAAACAATAACCACTAATCACAAGAGTAGATTGAGGTAGTTTTACAATGATATCTTCTACCTGTATAAACCCCTCATCTTCCTCTGCAACTTCCTCTTTTATGCATAGTTGAGGTACGGTTACATGCTTTTAGAAACTGGACTAGAATTTCTGCGTTGTCCACACTTCCAGAGCACATACCTGCGATATGACTAAGACGTAGTCTCCATTTTTATCAATAGCTTCAGAAAGAGCCGGAATATCTTCATCAGATTCTGGATATACATCGTTCGCATTTAGACGAACATCATTAGTTTTTGAATAATCTTTCTGTCCATTAATAAAATGAGAACAGTTATTTCTACATAAATAGCTCAAACTTTTCATGATGATCTTATTTGGTAATAGTGCAAATCCTTGGACCTGGTGAACTTTTAAAGTACCAGGAAAAGGTATTACCAATGACGCATTTAATTCAATTGTTTTTGTATGACTTATTCAAAAATGAATGTTTTTCTCCGTCATCTTCTGTATTTACGTTTTTGATATTATCCACAATTTCCTTCATTTTTGTGTTTGGTGTTACGTTCTCTCTGCTTCTATTTAATCTGTATAAGTATTTGTTTTTTAAGACACTTCACTTCCTTCGTCAATTCTGCTATTTCTTGCTGTTGTTCTATGAACAAACTATTTCTGCGCTTCCGAAGCTTTTGGGACCGTTTCCTGGCTGCCTCGGCTCTGTTGTCTATTGGTTGTAACTGTGACACCATTTCATCACCAGAGCAAGGTGGTGTGATAGAAGCAGTTGAATTAATTTGAAGAGCCAGGCGTGCCCTTCGTTATCTAGTTTTTTCAGCATACGTCTTTCTTAACGCTCTTTGCTCTCTAGGGGTCATGTCTTTCATGGGCCTAATTTTCTTCCCTTTCCCTTTTTTATTTAAATAGTGTTTCTTCTTTTTCTTCCAATTGAGCTAATTTAATAGGGTCGTTTTTGATTCGTTAATAACGTAAACGTTTTGCTACCCGTTTCTTTTCCAGCCTTTCTTCACGAGTTTGCTTTTTCTCGACCATTTTCTGCAACAACTGATCCACACCTTCAACGAAAGAAAAATTATTTATTTACAATGAAGTCACTTTGTTGTTGATAAAGGATACAATTGGAATAACAGAAATTAAAATTTTTCAAATACTTATGTAATGATTTCACTACCTACTAACTTATAACACGAATGATATTAAGAAGTAATCACTCCTCTGTCGCTTTAGTCTCTCCTCTGGTACAAATATAGCCAGGGGAAAGACGCCAGAGAATAGACATATCTGCACATAGTATAAAATGAAAACTAATCTAAAACAAGAATTTTAGTATAGACGTGTCCATGTAATTATTGCAAATATATATCTTGGAATATGATCAATAAATGAGCAGAAGATTCAAAATATTCAATTTATACTTACCATAAAAAAGACAATATTCAACGAGACACAACCTCCTTTCTCAACATCATGCACTGAACTGTTATATTCCCTATGAAATAATTTGAATTTTGTCGCCAATAAGATGAATTCGCCTCAAGACAGTTACATCGACTACCGGAAGGAGCTATTCCATGCATTATCCCGCGAGTTTTTGAATTTTAAAGAATGCCAGAGGAAGGGACTCAAAAACAGAGGACATATAGAAAAATATTTAAAACTGAAATGTTTTTTTTTATTTGTTTCTAATTTTTTCAATAATCGATAAAACTATATTTCGAGCATTCTGAACAGTGATGAACAGATACAAAAAAGTGAAAATGGAAGATAAATCACAACTCTTTTCCAAAAAACCGTGGAAAGGACAAGCCAGAAAAGTGACATTTAGTGACTTTATATTTTTTTTTCTGGAAACTGTCAACATATTTCATATCAAATCATTGTGTAATATCTGACGAATATCTTTCTCCGTTTCGGTAAACCAATATAATTGTTTTAATCATTGCGGTATTTTAGGTATTTCATGTTCCTTATGTAAAACAAATAGCTAAGAATGACCCATATATATATATATATATATATATATATATATATATATATATATATATATATATATATATATATAATCTTGATTATATCTTTATTTGAACAAGGTATGAAACTTTTCTACTAGATGAATGCGGTCAGATGGAATTCTTTGTCTTGCAGACGTTTCGTCCTAGTTATGAGACACATCTTCAGTAGCATAGTTTCAATATGGTAGTTTCGGCGTAGATATGGATAAAACGTGAACGCATATAGAGTTCAGTTGACCTCGTTTTTTTCCAATATTAGTATATGTATAAGATGAAATTAGAAGTGGCTCAGAAATAACAGGATTTCCAGTGCGATATTTGCCATGTAATTAGATCTCAAAAGTTTACTCCAATTAAAATACTACACCTTCTGGTTCCACGAAAATTATAGAAAATTACGAATATGACAATCTAAACTTACCTATCTTACGAATTTAATCTACCTGTAATAGCCGAAGAATTGATGAAGTTAACTACTTGTTTATGATGGATGTTAATTAGTGGAATATTTATCACAATTTAACCTTCTCATAAGAATGTATAATCCATTGATATTTCGATGGTTGAGAAAGTTAATGAGTAGTTTCAAACATGTGTGAGAATCTGTGAAATATGATGCGTAGAAGAGTAATGTTACAGTATATGGTTTGATTCTGTTAGTACTTTTACTTTAGGAATGAAGACCTCGATGCAAGAAGTGGACAGCTCCGTTATTCAAAACTTCTCAGAAATTAAGGACAACGTTTCATAAATTTATTTTTAAAGATTTTATTTTCATATTTCCCATTATTTTAGACTTTGAAACTTGGAAACCGAATTATATGATATTTTTTAAAAACAAATTATTCGTCATATAAATATGAGGTTATGTAATGGAGTTATACTTTTTTTCTCCAAATGCATGTTTTTATTGGTTTCCTGGTTAAACAAATGAGGGAATAGTTAAAAAAACAATATCAGGATGAGGTTAGGCTTTTACTGAACTGAACAACGGACTAGCGGTATTCACTGATGACAACTAGAGTGCTTGTTGTAGCCAGACGGTGAACTATGCTTGGCACAAGAATGGGACAGCTTCCGGGAGCTGTCCCATTCTTCCCCCGAAACACAGACTGATAAAACTTCTTTCCTTTAATATCTTATTCTTATAGAATATAAGCTGGAGCTCTATCGGTCTTCCACACAAGCAGATAAAGTATATTTATTCATATTCTTCTTCCATATCCGGTTTCGGGCGTAGGCAACCTATCTACAACTATTCGTGTTGTGCGTGATACAGTGCTACACGAATAGAAGGGACCTATAGTTTTACGACGATTCCGAACGTCTTTATAGAGAGGCTTTACAAGGCAGAATACTTCTCGGTGGTCTACCATTGCCTTCCGAGAGGTGGCTCCGCATTAATTCGTCGGTTCGGCCAGGATTCGATCTACCGACCTTCTGTTCAGTAGTCCAACGCACTGACCACTGAACTACGGAGCCAATTTATTCATATATGTCAATAAAAAACAGAAAACCAGCAAAAAGTGGAGCTGTCTCCTTCTTGCACCGAGGTCTTCTTGGTGTTAACTTCAATTTAACCTGTATGGACACGTCTTCCCCAATAGCACTGAAATTCTAGTTATCTATTCCGTACTATTCGCCATAGACCTGAATACAAAACGCTTTCATTCTTTGATTCTTTCTCCCAAGTTTCTATGGTACTACCGATTCCGAGAATTCATCCGTTTTTAATTTATCGTTCTTCACATATTCGGAGAAGTTTACCTTCAATAATTAAAAATGATCAATCTTCCAAGGGACATGGTTAAATGTTTTCCGCAACGCGAAATCTGCTTACATAATGCTACAGCGAATTATAGAAAATGCGAGAGAAAATGTCGAGTCACTCCAACTCAAAATCCGAATTCAGCTGTTTCGATCTTTTTAGATCTCTTCAGTGAAGCTTACTTGTCTCGGAGTGAATTAACATATTTCTTAATGTTCGGCAATAGAAATCATGGCCGAACTACTACTACAGTGGCGTATGTGTAGAATATGTATTTGTTCTAGAGACGGAATTCTGCATTTTTCTGATTCCCAAATAGTGGTCTGCGGATGCCTTGGGGTCCGAGGAATAAGTTCAAGGGGGTCCGCGAAGGTGAGAGCAAAGAAACAAACAAAAATTTTTACTAGTAATAGAACGAGAATATTGAAAATTATTTTTTTCAATAGCAATAAAAGAGTTTGTCAAGTTTGGAAACTAGTTAAGCTCATTAACTTTATTAAAGCCAGGCCGTTAATTTTCCGAAACTCTAAACAATATGTAAAGAAGCTGGCAGTGACCATTTTTAACTTCTTTTACATACTGAAGTGCGGTGGTTGTCTTGGGAAGAATTTTTACTCGATTTTTCGAACTTAGTGACGAAGTGCGGTTATTTATAAGTGACAAGAAACTGGAAGAACGTCTTAATGATTTTCCTTGGTTATGTCAACTAATTTCGAATATAAGACATAATTTTGAACAAGCAATGCGCGAAAAAATAAATTTCATTGTGCACAATTAAGCAAATTATATAATAATTTTTTCTACAACTCGTTGTTTGGTTCTTCATATATTATAATTTTTTTTCATGTTTTATTTTGAAAAAATATCATAATTTGTTTAAAATAAATGTCCTTATTTTTTTTTATATACCTATGATGTAATTTTTTTAATTTTTATTTTATTTTATTTTTTTTTCAATTTTTAAGTTGAAATAAGAATATGTAATGATGCTAATAAATAAGATAATCGTTGGATATGTGTATTTTATTTTCATTGTTTGGTTGGGGTCCGCCAAAAATTGGTTTGTAATTTGGGGGTCCCGGAGTTGAAGTAATTTGGGAACCACCGAATTCTGAGCAGTGAATTGTTGGTTCCTAATATCTTTGACGTAGGGCGATATGGGTTGTTATCCATGAAGTAGTTTGGCCGTGATTTGTATTGGGGAACAACAAGAAATATGACAAATCACTCCGAGTCAAGTAAGCTGCACTGAATATATCTAATAAGATCGAAACAAATCGAAACAGAATTCATTGTTGCATTGTGAATGCAGATATCTCGTCGCGGAATACATATAACCAGCTCCTTCAGAACATTGTTAGATTATTTCGAATTATTGAAGAATTTTTCTTATTCATTTTATGTGATATATGAAACTGACTATGGTCATCAAGTATATTATACATAATTTGATTATATATATATTGGTATTATAATGTGAAAAAATTGATATCAGTTTTTCACTAGGGTTACCCATATAATTTAAAATATTGAATACCATTTTTTTTTTGAATAATATTATCAATTAATTGTGGATTTGAAGAGTTATTGGTAGCAATCCGGTTTATTATTATATTCAATTCCTTATCGAAATTTGTCTGTGAGATAGATATATGTCGATTAACAATACTATTATATGCTGCAATATTTCAGTCTTCATTTCTATCTGATGAAGCAACCGTGTTAGTACGGTTATCAGCTGCGCTCCCGTGTGCGAAATTTTTCTCATGGAATTTTTTTGCATATTCTTATAAGGAGTGGGTCGCTTCAACTTAATCCATCGGGTGCCAGAGGGTTCTATCGGTAGTTTTTTGTTTGAATAATTTTTTTTCAATAAATTATTTTCTGCAAACATATTTTCAAAGTTTTTTGGATCATTTTGAACAAAAAAGGTTAGCTGTGATTTTTCTCTAAAGTTGATAGTTTTCGAGATATTTGCGTTTGAAGTTTGAAAAATCGCGATTTTTGCGATTTTCAAGGTCGGAAAACAAGGGGAAAAAATCTTTATTTGAAAGGTGCCAACGTCCTAAAATGAAGTTTGGTCATTGTTTAACAAAATCCCGATGCGTATTTGGCCATGTTTTAATTATCAAGCCTTGTTTATCAATTGTTAAATATAGGTGCACTCGACCTTTTTCTAACGCTTCCGTATGCAGTGCGCCGCGGCATCACTCTCTCTATGTATATATATAACGGGCTCGCTCTGTATACATGTACCCAACACATTTTCTTTGAACTTTCTTTTACGTTGGGGACCTGCCTGATAAGCCATTTGGCATTGAAAATATTCACAACAGATTTTACTTTAAAGAGATGATTGAATTATACTCGCTTTAGCACTGCAAAAACGCTCTCGTCAATGTAGACAGCGCATGCACGATCCTGTATTAAAATTGCATAGATCGGTTTTTGTTTTAAATCAACAATTGAAAATCTATGGCGGAAAATTTGAAATCATCATATTTCATATTCATTATATGCAAACACCGAAGGTTTTAATGTTGTTTTTTAATGATTTTAATTTTTAATATTGAAAAAATGTATAATATTATAATGAAACAATATAAATATTAAATATGATTGAGTGAATACTGAGGGTATTTTTTTTCTATATAAAGCGCACTATTCATAATCTTCAATCTGTAAATATGCTATTATCAGACGGAAAAATATCAATAAATTATATTGACATTTAATTACAACAAGTGTAGTTGTTGGGTACACGTATACAGAGCGAGCGCGTTATTAGAGAGAGCAATGCCGCGGCGCGCTGCATACGGAAGCGTTAGAAAAAGGTGGAGCCCACATATATTTAACAATTAATGAACAAGGCTTGATAATAAAAATATGGCCAAATACGCATCGGGGTTTTGTTAAACAATGTCCAAACTTCATCTTAGGACGTTGGCACCTTTCAAATTAAGATTTTTTTCCTTGATTTCCGACCTTGAAAATCGCAAAAATCTCGATTTTCAAACTTCAAACGCAAATATCTCGAA
Source organism: Cynegetis impunctata (assembly GCA_030704885.1). Classification (NCBI taxonomy): domain Eukaryota; kingdom Metazoa; phylum Arthropoda; class Insecta; order Coleoptera; family Coccinellidae; genus Cynegetis; species Cynegetis impunctata. The sequence continues at coordinate 1,190,415 of JARQZK010000003.1, forward strand.
AACTTTTAACTTTAAAGAAAAATCACAAGAGAACTTTTATGTTTAAAATAATCCAAAAAATATTTATTTTTTATATGTTTTCAGACGCAAAAAATAATTTGTTTGAATTTGTTTAAAAAAAATTGTTTAAACAAAAAACTACCGATATAACCCTCTGGCACCCGATGGATTATGTTAAAGGAACCCCCTCCTTATAAGAATATGGAAAAAAATTCCATTAGAAACATTTCGCACACGGGAGCGCAGCTGATAACCTTACTATGTGATTAAATGCCGCGTCATATATTCAATCATAGTAGGTAATCTCTAAAATAAAACATATGGTTTTCTAATAATATTTTGATAGGTTTTAACCAAGTAAAGGCGTTATCAATTTAAAACCAAAACAACGATAAAAACATTGCTGCTTCATAAGGCTCAAATTCGTCCAGCATTGAAATACTGCTGGCATGGTTCGAGATCTGCATTAACTTGATTCAATTCAGAGTAGAGCAAACATACTAATAACAGACGACCCATCTTCAACGCCGCCACTTCATTCACTGAAAAATCGGAGGAAGGTTGCCGACTTATGTCTCTTTTACGAATATTATCAGTTATGCAGCTATTTCATCCATTATTCCATAAGCCACACAGGGTATACGGATAATACGCACCAATTTTCTGTACACAGCCAAATAGCAAGAACATATATCTAACAGAAAGCATTTCTGAACAAAACCGTAAACCTATGGAATGCTTGCACCAATTTGAATCCAGCATAAACCGCCATTTGTTTGAATCATCTCGGTTCGCATGAAACGCCTCATAATCTTTCGCCTTTCTCGAGAGTTGTTCATAACCAAACATTAAAGTGTTTCAGTAACTGTTTAATAACCTATTGATTCTATCATTATATGTATAATAACTATCATGAATATATTTTTACCATGTAGCTTTCTCTGTTTCATAATGATGTTTAAAATTGAAATATCTAAGTATCTAGAAATGTTATGATTATCTTGGGCATTCTGACTAACAATATTCACAAATAACTGTTTAATCGCAAATATCTTGCTGCTCAAAAATGTTGTGAACCGTAATGCACGGTTGAAGTTTTGAATAATTTATTCGTTTCAATAAGAACGTGGTTATCATATATACTAACTATTTCGTACGCTAAAACTCATCTGAATATTTAAATAATTACACATTCAGAGCTAATTAGCCCTATTTTTTGAGTACTTTGAAAATTAGAAACGCATTAATAAGAAATTTTCATCAAAGTTCAAAATAAAATCGAAGAAATACACGTTTCCTTATTAAAAGATTTAAAGAAATTTTTTCAATTATAATTTTTAAGCAAAAAATTCCGAATCTGACAGGTTTCGAACTAGCGATCTTTAGATAATAGATCCGTCTCGTAAATCATTGCACTATTATTCAACAGTTAAAAATTTTATGTTTTGACCTTCGTATTCTACAAGTCATACAAATGGCAGTAAATAATGGTTATTCGCCCAATATGATTGACAGTCTCATTCAGAGGAAAAAATACAAAATGGCAATTTCAGAAGTTTACCCACTTATATCCGAGAAAAGTAAAGTCTATAAATGTTTAACATACTTGGGCAAACCTTCAGAAAACCTGAAATTGTTTCTTCATAAACAAAATTTCAAAGTTTCATATAGAACCAACAATAGCATTGGAAAATTTATTAAAAACAACAAATCAAAAATCCATAGAGATGAACCTACTGGTGTTTATAGACTCAACTGTAACGATTGTGAAAAATTCTATATAGGACGTACAATTAGAAATTTCAAAACTCGAATACACGAACACCAACGTAGCTATATTAAGCAAAAAACGGACTCTAATTATGCGTGTCATCTTATTCAAGAAAACCATACCTTTAATATTATAATATATTACAGTTAGAAAATAGTCTCCACAAAATCACCTGTTGGGAATCCCTAAACATCAATAAATATAAAAATTCCGGAAACCTAGTCAACGACCAGATTGAAGTAAACCCTTCTCCTCTCCTTAATCTGTTCAATGTACCTACCTATAGCTCTGAATGAATTGCTTATTGTTATTTAGTTTCTCTAGGAACCCCTCGTGTGCTCGTGAAAGCACTCGAAGCCCTTTTGTGCTCCCGAGCACTGTGCTTCCGAGCCCTTTTCAAAAGCAGTGCTTGGTGCTTAGTAATTGAAGTCCTTCAACAAAAGGCTTTGTGCTTAGTGATCCCAAAAGTGCTCCCGAGCACTGAAGTGCTCCCAAGCACTTCTGCGGATTACTAAGCACTAAGCCCTGAGCCAAACTCAACTATCTAAATCGCATAGTTTTTTCAGTACCTATATTCTGATGAAATATGAATAATAAGCATGGGATTTTTAATATTAATGAATCTTTCAATACTGTGCTTTCCATAAGGGTTTCTACTATTTGAAATATCAATCATCACTCAGGTGATTGAATACTAATACTAAGATTCTACACAGGCGGTCCTTTCTTATCCTATTTTCAATAAAATCTGTGTCATTTAGCTAATATCAATGTTCGTAAGTCACAGATTACAGAAGCATATCTTGTTTTTGTATTATTTAAATTTAAATGTATCTATGATCTTTATGAAATTGATCAAAAATGGCGTGTGAGAATGCCTATGCTCATAGTTATTTATGTATCAAGGGAATTAGAAGGATGTTAGCTACAGAGGGCAACAGATTTCAATCCCGAGGGACGTAAGTTCCCCTCCGTACAATGAACGTTTTTTTCTGAGAATTTAGTGGAATTCCAATATTCAATTGGATCTTTCCCTGAACCTCTCTTCGAGCAAAATGACGTGCGGGACAATGAAATCTACTGAACTCCTTTGAAAATTTTCTGCTCTTTTCAAATATCAATCAAATCCCAAAATTTTAATATACAGGGTATTGAATCTCCGCTTGGACGAAGTCCCATAATTTTCAAATACGGACCTGGAATATTCTGGAAATTTAAATATAAATCGGTCGACCTGTGGAAGTGAATCATACGTTCCAAATATCAACTGACTATGCTGGTTGGTTCAAAAGTTATGAGGAATTGAAATTTTTGGCGAATATATAAACTCGGTTATGGAATTGATTAGACCTATCATATATCGATTTTTTGGACTCGCCTAGGATAGCTCTAGCTCAGGTTATCGTAGGTATGTTCATTTACCTATGAAACATCCTGTATAGTTCTGTACCAGCTCATATTGAGCATCGAATTTGTAACACCCTGTGCATCTCTTCTCACCCGTTCAATAATCTCATACTCATATGCCAGCTTACAATTTCTTTACCGATTAAAATAACCTCAATTTCAACAATTCCTAGAAAAGTACTTAGGGCTTAGTGCTCGAAATGTCAAATTACTTTCACAAAGTGCTTAGTAATCGCAAGCCTTCTGTAAAAATAAGTGCTTAGTGCTCGAGACCGGGAGTCTTTTTTTTTCAAGTGCTTAGTGCTTAGTGCTCGAAGCACTATTCTTCAGTGCTCGTCACAGCTCTGCCCTCTATTATATTCAATTTTCGTATAAATAGATTGATTTCTAATACCATACAATTATTTAGCTAGAAAATTGATACCATAGTTTAGTACGAGATGAAGTCAATGCTATGACGAAACGCGTTTACTCAATAGATTTTTATTTCAACCTGTTGAAAGTTAGTGTTTTTATTTCTTTATAAAGTTATGAATATGAACTTTCGCCAAGTAAATGCAAATTCAATTCAAATATTATTAATTTTTACACTTCAACCGATCCGAAAAAGAGGATTTATTCATATGTTTTGACCTTTGTATCTTTAATAAAATTTCGTTATAAGATTATGTACCTTGTTAACGTTCCTTTAAGTAGCGGATTCCTGTCGATATATTCTCCTATCATATTTGAGGTAATCCAAAATACAGAATTGCACAATTAGGTCACGACAACGATTGGTAACAAGCACATAACACTTTATCCACATATCACACACACAACAATAATATTATCGAAATCCCCGGGCGTTAAGATAACCACTACACATTGACGGGGTTCGAATCCCCCACGTGTGTTCACTGTCAACAAGAACGCGGTTCAGGCTGTCGCGGGTGCGTTTTTGGCGAGACCCGGTGCACACACTGCTTGGGTGTATTCCTCTGCCCTTGATAGGCGGTGAACTGGCTGTGTTAATGTAACCGGACGACGAAGTACGAGTTGTTCACCTAGTTTACGATTTCTTCGGCGAGGGGCCCCCCGTCGATCCAAGTGACTGCCATTTTCCACTGCCGATGATGGTGTCGGTCGAGTGGACTGACGTCTGGAGGTGGGATGGCCAGCGGATTGTTTTGATAAATAGTCGTGAAAACGCGAGCTGTACGGTTTCGATTTTGAATAGTAGCTCCGGAAAAAGATACCTCACGTTACTATACTGCACTTTGAGCAATACGAATTCATTAAATAAATATAATAATAAATAAATATATATATATATATATATATATATATATATATATATATATATATATATATATATATATATATATATATATATATATATATATATTTATAGGTATATATATATATATATATATATATATATATATATATATATATATATATATATATATATATATATATAAACCGCTTGTTTGCGATATAAACAAAAAACAAATAAAATATCTACCTACTAATAGGTATAATACAGTTTACAGTATTCTCTGGTAACAAAAATAATCAGGAAAACTCTTTTTTTTGGTATCATCAAATAAAAACCATAATGATAATTTCTAGTAGATCAAAATAGATCAAATAGACTACATTCTACATTGTTACAACAAATTATAGGATTGGTCATCTGGTTCACTTAGATAGGTTAGGTAACAAAAATCCAAAATTATTTATTAACAATAAATTAAAAGTGAGTAACAACTCTTAATTTTAACGTGGTCTAGTTCTTTTTACTAATTCAACTTAACTTGATCTTTTTCAGACTTATCAATTTCTGCCAAAATGTCTTTCTTTTCCATAAGGAATTTTTAAAAGAGGAAGCAACTCAAATCTTTAAAATTATACTTTATTTTGGTCAGATGAGAAACCGTATGTGTATTTAGCTTGTATGATGCTTACGATTATAAATTAATTTTTAACTATGATTTTTTTTAATATATTGCTCATCTTTAAATCAATCGGGATTCGCCTGACACAAAATTTGAAATTTTGAAAGTCCCGTCCGGACGACCCTTGGACGCCCCCTAAACTAGGACAAATCCGGGGAAATCCGGACGGATGGTAACCTATATATATATATATATATATATATATATAATATAATATTATATATATATATATATATATATATATATATATATATATTATATATATATATATTATATATATATATATATATATATATATATATATATATATATATATATATATATATATACATACAGTGGCAGAGTTAGATATTTTTCGCTAGTAGGAAATTTTTGCCGCCCCTACCGACCTCTACAATTTGATTAATTACAATTTTTTTGTCAATGAAATTGTAACTTTATGATTTTCGCACTATCGTCCTAATTACACCACCTATTTCCAGTAATTAGTATGATTATGAACTAGGGAATTGATGTGTCAGTTCCTAGATTATTTTTACAACCCAACGATTTAGGTAAGATAGCACAAGAAATATTTTTTGGGCATATTTTTGAGATAATAAAAGCTCAATCATAAAAGCAAGCGCTTTTATGCTCTCTGGTTCAATCGACGCAGTTGAATAAGAAAGAGAGCTGAGTAGATTTTGAAATTGATCGGTTTGGTACCTAGTCTAAGAGGTATTCCAAAAAACATTTTTTCGAAAATTTTATTTTTGCGATTTCACAAAATCGACAGGTCCACATCGGTAGCAATTCTCAGGAAATTTAAGTTTGGTCAAACTCTTTCGAATGCCGCTGCATTGCGATCGGTTGACCTGTTCAAAAGTTTTCAGAAGTTTACATACAAACATATATATGCAGATATAATATTATCGTGAAAATAGTCATGGCTTCATAGTTGGGGTAAAAACAGTAACTTCCCAATTTTTGAGATTTTTAAACTTTTTTAGAGTAAAGTTAAAAATTTGCCGCCCCTTAAATATGCCGCCCCAGGCTCCATAATAAAATATTTTTTCCATAAAGACAATCAAGATAAGGGGGCATCAATTAATTACGTGAGAGAATTGGCTAATTTTTGATCCCCCTTCACCTTGGTGAGAAAACACGAGGTTTTGTTCGACCCCCTCCCCGAATCTCAAGCGAGATTTTTCAAAATGCATATTTGTTGTATAACTGAGTTAAAATGTGCTAGATTCCATTAGATTTAATAAAAAAAAAATTTTCTTATAATTTTTAGCAGGTTTTCACTTCGAAAACCTGATTATTAAAATGGGTGCGATTAGCAAAGTTGGACCCAGGACCAAGATAGTTTTTCGTTTCATGAGTTTTTATGATGCTTGGCACCAAAAACTCAATTTCATATCTCTCTCTCTCTCTCTCTCTCTCTATATATATATATATATATATATATATATATATATATATATATATATATATATATATATATATATATATATATATATGTTCGTATGTATGTGCTCATGTATTTTAGCGTTATTTACACGATAACGGGCGCAATTTTGAAGCAATAGGGTTGTAAATAGGTAGTTTCGTGTGATATCTTGGATGGGATCGTTTTTGGTTCGAATTGGTTGAGGGGTTGACCCCCCTGGGGGAAAAATAAATCTTTTCAACACGATAACGGTCGCAATTTTGAAGCAATAGGGCTAAGAGTTTGTAAATAGGTAGTTTCGCATGATATCCTGGATGAGGCTGTTTTTGGTTCGAATTGGTTGAGGGGTTGACCCTGGGGGGAAAATAAATCTTGTTTACACGATAACGGTCGCAATTTCGAAGCAATAGGGTTTAAAGTTTGTAAATAGGTAGTTTCGCATGATATCTTGGATGGGATTGGTTTTGGTTCTAATTGGTTGGGGGGTTGACCCTCTGGGGGAAGAAATAAATCTTGTTCACATGATAAAGGACGTAATTTTGGAGCAATAGGATTGAAAGTTTGTGAGTAGGTAGTTTCGTATGATATATTGAATGGGATAGGTTTTAATGCGAATTGGTTGACCCCCTAGGCAAATAAGTCTTGTTCACACGATAGAAGGCGCAATTTTGGTACCATAGGGTTGAAACTTTGTAGGTAGTTAGTTTCGTACGATATCTTGAATCGTATTTGTTTCTATATGAATTGGTAGGTTTTGTTGTCCCCCTGGAGGAGGAAATAAATCTTTACACGATAAAGGGCGCAATTTTATAGAAATGGGGTTGAAAGTTTGTAAGTAAGTAGTTTCGTATAATACCTTGGATGTGATTGATTTCGGTTGGGGGGTTGATCCCCCAGGGAGGAAACAAATATTGTTTACACATTAGAGGGTGCATTTTTTTTGAATTAGGAAAAAAAAATTATAATTTATTGAATATATTTTTCAAACTGGATACGTTATGAAAACTTGCTCTTCTAATGCAGCTCGCTGCGATGTAGTGTGAGAACACCACAACTCGAAGAGGCAGTTATGAACGAAATAGAACAACATCCAAGAACCAGTACAAGAAAAAATTAGTGTACTTTTGAATGCAAGTCATCAAGCTGTTTGGCGGATCTTGCGGGATTCTCTGCTATATCCTTATCACATTCAGAGGCTGCAAGCTCTTCTGCCTCGAGATTTTCATCCGAGGATTAATTTTTGTCAGTGGTACCTCAATAGACTATTGAACAATCCTCATTTTGATTGCCAAATTCTATTCACTGATGAAGCCTGTTTCTCAAGAACTTCAATTATAAATTTTCATAATGAACACATGTGGGCTGAGGAGAATCCGCATGCATATGTAGAAACCCATTCTCAAAAGCAATTTTCACTAAATGTGTGGGGTGGTAATATTGGCTATCATTTGATTGGTCCTTCCTTCTTGCCAGGTCGACTAACAGGTCAATCATACAGACATTTTTTAGAAAACGATTTGCCCTTGTTATTGGAAGATATACCTCTTATGCTACGACGAGAAATGTGGTTCATGCATGACGGTGCTCCTGCTCATTTTTCAGTTTTGGCAAGGGAGTATTTGGACGACTATTATGAAAACAGGTGGATTGGACGGGGGAGGGACCACAGTCATGGCCCGCCAGATCCCCAGACTTAAATAGTTTAGATTTCTTTTTATGGGGCCACCTGAAACCTCTAGTATACTCGACGCCAGTGAACACCGTAGAAGAACTGAGAAATCGTATAATAGGCGCGTTTGATACAGTTAGGAATACTCCGGGAGTGTTTGAAAGAGTTCGATCGTCTATGAGACGAAGAACAGAAGCTTGTATAAGAGTTGGGGGAGGACATTTTCAACATTTGCTGTAGTTCAGTCCTTTGCGGTTACTCAGTTTTCTTGTTATGATTTTTTTTTGAGTTTTACGTTTCTTGTAGTAATACATTTTTTGTAATGATTATACGAGTTTATCAAATCTTTATGAATCATCGCAACAGATCAGGAAAATTTCCATAAAAACTAATAATGAATTCATTCACCACAGCTTACAAACTGGCCTCCTTATCATAATTTGGATTTTTCCGAGGATTTCGAGAGAATAGTTCAAAATTTTTTTTCTCGAAATCAGTAGCAGATACGACAAAACTACAAGAGAACGAATAGTTTAGTATAATAACAAAGCTTCATTTTACATTTTTTTCAAATAAACAGTTGCACACCAAAAAAAGTTCTTGAGGAAAACAGGTGACAGTGTTCCAGAAAAATATCACCCTGTAGATCTGCTATCGAAATTTTCATGTCACGTGGTGAGAACTCTCAAATGTAATATCTATGCCAAATTTCAGTTGAATATCTTGTAAAGTGTAGATACTATGAGAAAGAAACTTGAAAAAAATTCAAACTTCAACACTATGTATCTCAAAAACGAAACGTTTGCGACCCCATTATAATTCGACTTTTTTTTCTTAAACTTACTCAAAGAATCTTCCCTTTTCGTTTGTACGTTCAATTTTGGAACACCCTATATATATATATATATATATATATATATATATATATATATATATATATATATATATATATATATATATATATATATATTTGTATTTTTTTCAGTACGTAGTATTGGCATCTCAATCCACATCAAACCAAATGATCAGAAATTTGGAAAAATGTAGTCAAAATAATGTCATCTTGAAACATTGGGGAAGTGAAATTTTTTTCGCAGCTGCCATTATTTCAATATAAGGATTTCATATTTTTTCGTAGAGATTTTGCTCATATTCACAGCCCCTCAAATTTGACTCTAGGAGTTCTATATAAAAATTAACAAAAATGAGAGGAAAATACGACCTAAGTGTCAGAGCTCTGCTGCTCAGGAGCTTTTTTCTTTGTAAATCTAAACGTCAAGATATAGATTTTGATCGAATGAGGATGCTATCAATTTCGTAAACGATTTTGCGAAATAAGATGACAACTGAGATTTGTACGGATTGAAGAGATGGTAGCATCGTTCGGAAAAGAATTTCAAGGCACAAATAAGATTAATTTTAGCAAAAAATCATTTGTTTCAGTAACATAGACCAGAAGTAATTCACAAGTATTGTTTGATTTTACCAGGGCTCATATCTTTGGTCTATTATTATATATCTATTTCCCTGAAATCTCCATAACAAGTAATGCTGAAATCCAAGTAGGAGTGAAGAAAATTGGTCCGGTGGAACTGTAGCTTTGTATCAACTTTTGTTCGCGCCTTTTCTTCTTTTCTTCTTCTTCTTATCGTTGAATGTAGTACAAACACATTCTGCAGTTATCAAATAAAAACTATTATGTTTTATATTATGTATTTTGAAGCTTACATACTTCATACATTGGAATGTCAACATTATACCTATAGCTAGTGGAGTAGTATTCGTAGTAGATAGGTTATTGCCAATATACTACTCTAAATTTCAAGAAATTCTGCCTAGAATAGGCACTTGTAATGTGAAGTTTACTTCCTGAAAGTTAGATTGCATTTTTCAGCCATTCTTTAAGCCATATACGCTTGCTCATGGTCTAACATTAAATGCCCGACTACCATATGACTGCTTTATTGGAAATGCGTATCAATTAGCTGCCAATTAATCGGGTTACGTAGATTGATTACGGACAGCAGATGATTGATTGCGTTTGGATAATTGTGCATAAAATGAGTTGAAATTCAAGTCCAAAGATAGAATCAACCAAAGTAGTTAGTTAAATCACGTAATATCAGTACAACAGTTAGTTTCATATCAATAATTTCCAGATATATGTATACGTATTGATTCACATTGTGGCTAAATGATGGTGTTCTAGTTGTTGTAAGTAAATTTAGATGAAAGCTTAACACAAGTTGGGTTTTCGATTATAGCTGTAAGTGCCAACATATTGTATCAAATTTTACTGAATGTTAATTGTACTGAAGTAATTGAAGAAATGTATATTTCTTCTATCCATCATATATTCTATATTTTCAATTTATCTTCAAAGTTTCGAAATTTTGAAATAAAATGAATACAGAAGCATGAGCATTAGCAGTACTATGGACTGCTGCTATAGATTTATTAAAGTGTATATTAAATGTAGACATTAGAGAGTTATTGGAACTTTTATAAAGTTAAGCAGTAATAGTGCCGACCTTATATTGACATATACGCAGGCGCAGTTGATGTTTAAAATAAGGGAGACATTATTTGTCGTTATTTGTGCGCGGTTACTGCAGGGCACTATCCAGACCTTATTTCATGATTTACATGTCATAACCTCTCTTTTTCGGCTTCTGTCTATGTTCTGTGTTCTATCCTTTGATAAAGTAAGACAAAGTACCTACCACCTGTCATTATAACGTAACCTCATAAGGTTGTTGATTTGTGGTTTCAATAACTCTAAATTTTAAGTATATTTTGAGGTCGAGCACTATTTATATAAGGTCAGCACAAATACTGCAAGACAGTAAATTCAGGTTTCCAATAACTCTCTATTATAGCGTGGAAAATGTCCATAAATATACCGTTCAGACGAGCGCTATATAAAACCAATTAAAAGAACAAAAAACTTATTTAACCTGTTATGCTGTTTACCAATCAATTTGATATATATATATATATATATATATATATATATATATATATATATATATATATATATATATATTATATATATTATATTATATATATTATATATATATATATGTATGATATATTATATATATATATATATATTTATATATATATATATATATATATATATATATATATATATATATATATATACATAAGATACTGATGAAGAGAAAGAAACATAACACATCTTTATTTTTGCTGCTTCTATGAAAATGAGCTTCATCTCACATGATCTGATACGTAAAGTTATCGCTATATTATTGGAGTATTTATTCATAGTAGGCTTTTATCGGCTTTAATACGCAGAAACGGTTTATTCCCAAATTGTGGAATACAACGAACTCCTAATGGTTTGTTGATGCCCTTGAACACAATTATAACGAGTTTATCCGGACTGAATTTCTGGTATTTTTCAATGTAACGATGAATGTAGAAATTATAAATTTGTTTAAAGGCTTGGACATTCTATGAATCTAACTAAATCGGTATATAACGAAAAAAACTCGTGAGCAGCAGAGCTCCTCCACTAAGGTCGTAATTTTCGAGCGAAATGCATCGCGCCGAGATGATATTCTAACGGATCGAATTATATTTTAAAAAATCACGCTCAAATAGCAAAGCGAATTGAAAAGTAGAAAAAAATTTATTTTACTCAAAAAAAAAGTTGAAACCAACGAAGGAACGTACCCCAACATCAACTCCATCCACGTACCAAATTTCAGCCCTCTATTGTAAAAAATATTCGCGAAGTGAATCGTGTATTTATGCAGATCAGACATGAATCACACATTTTCAGGAAATCGTTTTGGTCTAAAACGGATTTAAAAAAAAACACAATATGAAATAGTATTTATTTACAACTAAAAAACGTGTATTGTCTCCTGATTTTTGTCTTTTTACGTACGAATAACCCTCTTAATCAAGTTGGATGCCATTTGGAGGCGAAAAAAACTTCAAAACATGAAATCTCTACATAAAAGGATTTTAAGGAAAATAGATAAAACCTACAAAATGCTTTTCTTCAAGTTCAACTCAAGTGTCATACAAAATTTCAATCGTCTAAGTCAGTGGTTCTTAACCGGTGGTCCTTGTAAGCGCCCCAGGTGGTCCGCGAATCCGTTCTAAAAATATTGAATAAGCCAAATAGTTGAATGAGTTGCGTTCAGTCATTACAACCCCATTCACCCTACTCATTTTTTTTTCTTTCAATCGACGATTTATCTAGGTACGATTAAGCAATGCGTGCGCATTGTGCAAAACGACATTCCCTAGAACATGCGCTCAAAAGTGTATGCCAATGGTTTCCATGAAAAAATGTCGGTTTAAGATCCCCCAAATGATTTCGACGTTTTCAAAAAGATGTAGCCGAAAAACAAGACGCCGATTATATCATATTAGGTTTCACTTCAATAGAAATAAACGGAGATACTAGACCTCAATGCGTAATATGCACAACTGTTCTTGTCAATCATGCTTTACAGACGGCAAATTAGAGACGTCATTTAAAGAAAATTTCCGAATTTTCATGATTGCTCGCGAGAGTTTTTCGAAAACAAACTAATAAGTCCTAGAAAAATTGAACTTGGATCTGGTAGAACAAGTTATGAAACGTCCAAAAAGTGTCAGCTGCAGGAAAGAATAGGAAGGTGAACATGATGTCCCGCAGATCTAGTGGAATACCCGTGCTGAGGCACTAAGGGTACAGTATGAAAATATGTACTAATGAATCAAGCACACAGATTGTAAATATAAAGCAGGAAGCGTTAAAATTCTATTTAAAAAAAAATAAGGTTTGCAATGAGCCCTACCTATCAGAACATACATTTAACAAATTGGTCTCTTCTGTAATTTGAAAATGGGTTAATCAATCTGCTGGTTTAGCTAGCATGTAGAAAAGGTGTATTTTTCTTCTCAACATCTCGTAAAATTGCTTTTCAGGACTTGCGAGTGTTTGGTTCCTGCTTCAAGTGTGCGTGTGTGTGTGTGTGTGTGTGTGTGGGAGGCTGGCTTTGAGTTTTGGGGATGAATTCTTTCAGTCAGATCAGAGAATACACTTGTATGTACAAGTGCATCAAGGATAGGTGAGACAAGATATTTATGGAAGATAGGAAGTGTGGGTAGGTTTCAGAGAATAAATAATGATTCAGCATTTGCCTTGTATGTATGCAAGTAGTGACGAACATACGCAATGAGAAAATCTCTGAGAAAACTAACGGCAGACCACTTGGCACTTGGCCAACTAGCTCCGTCTAGAGTCGTATATTGAAAAGACGATTCTTATACAGCTGAGTTGTGCACCACTGTTGGCTCTTTCTTCTTTTTTTTAGATAATCCTCAATTTAAATAACTCTGACCTGCCCCAACTATCTTGTTATGATATGATATTATAAAATTTCCACATACACCTATAAAAATAAAAATTCTGAATTCCTGAAGTGCCTTTGATGCATTATTGACAGTTTGAAAATGCTGCAAATATCTAACTTCACAAGATCGAAATTGAACAACCAAAACAATTGAAAAGTGTAACTAAAATTTCGTAATTCCGAACATTCTTATTTTCACTATTTATCGGGCGAATGGAGGAATAGAGAGAAATATTTGTGCACGTATTAGGCAGAGTCAGATATATACCCTGTATTTGGTAGCCTGAGACGGGCCGAGGCATTTGGTGCGCTGTCTTAACTAACCGCCTCGTTCGACCCCTGTCTAACATATGCGTCAGGTATATCCCCGACAGTGCAGAGTGCAGTGCCTCGGTTTGCCTCAGGCTCTCTCGTACGGCGTGCGGATCCGCACAGTGAGGCAGCCTGAATCTGCCTCAGTACTTGAACGAGGTAGTTTTTCCATTTTTTCATTCAGTAAAAAATAACTAACGAAATTTCAGTTATAAGTACTTCCAGGTAAGTAATTTAATTATATTAATATTGAAGAGTATAGAGAATTCCAGCCTTTCAAAGCTAGATATTAGCAGCCGTTTCAAATTTGCGATAATTAATCTTCGTCACCTGCAGAATTAAGAGTTTTCATTTTTACAGGTGTATGCGGAAATTGAATGTCAAATCATCACAATAAAGTTGTAGCTTGTGATGTTGTCAGAATTATTTAAATTGGAGAATTATCGAGAAAAGAAGTATAAAGAGACGACAGTGTTGAACATCTCAGCTAAAGGACTTTTAGAATAGGTAAAGGCCGAAGTATGTGAGAAAATTTCATATTTCTTTTTAATGAAATACCAGATGCAATTGAAAAGAAAGATATGGCTTTTTGACATACTTTATGAGCAGATGAACGAAATTCAGAATTCGAATAAATGAATATTTTAAACTTGAGAATTGGTTTCGATTATATTTTAAAAAAAACTCTATCGCAGCGAGCTGCATTAAAAGAGCAGGTTTTCATAACGAATCCAGTTAAAAAATTTATTCATCAAATTATAATGTTTTTCCAAAAAATGCGCCCTCTAATGTGTAAACAATATTTATTTCTTCCATGGGGGATCTATCCCCCAACCTATTTGTACCAAAACCAATCACATCCAAGGTATCATACGAAACTACGTACTTACAAACTTTCAACTCTATTTCTATGACATTGCGCCCTGTATCGTATAAACAAGATTTATTTCCTCCTCTGGGGTTTCAACCCTCCAACCACTTCATATAGAAATTAATAGCATCCAAGATATCGTACGAAACTACCTACCTACAAAGTTTCAACCCTATGATCCCAAAATTGCGCCTTCTATCGTGTAAAAAAGATTTATTTCCCTGAGGGGTCAACCCCCCAACCAATTCGCATTAACACCTATCCCATTCAATATATCATACGAAACTACCTACTCACAAACTTTCAACCCTATTGCTACAAAATTACGCCCTTTATCATGTAAACAAGATTTATTTCTTCCCCCAGGGGGTCAACCCCCCAACCAATTCGAACCAAAAACAATTCCATTCAAGATATTGTACAAAACTACCTATTCACAAACTTTCAACCCTATTGCTTCAAAACAACGCTAAAATACATAAGTACATACGAATATATATATATATATATATATATATATATATATTATATATATATATATATATATATATTATATATATATATATATATATATATATATATATATATATACAGGGTGTCCCGAAAATAACACGCCAGAGTGACCACTGGAGGTAGATTGGCTTCAGGTCAATCAGATAACAATCAACATGACCTTGGTAAAAAGAGTTTTCTGGTTTTCGAAATATTGCCACTCTTATGTTTTTTTCAAAAATCTATACTTTTTGGTCATTTCTCTCGGCCTTTTTTGAATATAAATAAGTTCTAACTTCACAGTTTTTTTTTCTTTGTGCTATCATCAAATATATGGTTGAGACAATCGACCTATCATTTCACTAAAAACTAGCTCGCTAACCTCCAAAAAAAAATTATAGTTGTTTCAATTTAATTTAAATCCGAAACCTTAAGTAAAGTTTGACTATTTACTGTGAAAAAAATATGTACCAGACAGAATCAGCAAATGATCTTAAAAACTAGCCTAATTTAATTGCTCTTTCGAAAGCGGTATAACATTCGTGGTTTTTTTCTTTCAAAAGTCTAAAAAATTCCAATTTTTGTCATTGAAGTCGTTCATTCTACTTGCGAAATACACTGCGCCGCCAAATTTAACGTATTAGCTTATATATTTCCTAAGTTTTGACTGTGAATATTTTCTCAGGCGGTGATCCGATTTGAATGAATTTTTCACCCAAATGAGTAGCTCCGTTCTTTGAGAAAATGTAGTAGTTATAAGATGATCAAAAAAACGAATAAACATATTGTACAGGGTGTTTGAATAGCGACATGTTTTCTTCGTCCAAGTTTACATCCTTCTGCGGGCAATATCGGGTAGCTCAGACTTGTAGTATGGAGAGATATACAAAACCAAATAAACACAGTTTCTACTGGTAAAGAAATTTTGAATACACAGCCTTCTTCGCAAATTAACAAAAAAGTTTTAAAAATTTTCGTTTGAAAAGTGTGAGAATTATAAAAACATGAATATCTTTCGAGTGGCTCAAGATAAACAGACGATTGAAAAAACAAATTACTCAGAAGTCATGCATTTATAATACCGTCTATTTTTTTTCTGCCTGAGCTACCCGATATTGCCCGCAGAAGGATGAACTTGGACGAAGAAAACATGTCGCTATTCAAACACACTGTACAATAAGTTTATTCATTTTTTTTGATCATCTTATAACTATTGCTTTTTCTCAAAGAACGGAGCTACAATTTGGGGAAAAATTTATTTATATCGGATCACCGCCTGAGAAAATATTCAGTCAAAACTTAGGAAATATTTAAGCTATGCGTTAAATTTGCGGCTCAGTGTATTTCGTAAGTAGCACGACTTCAATGACAAAAATTGGAATTTTAAGACTTTTGAAAGAAAAAAACCACAAATGTTATACCGTTTTCGAAAGAGCATTTAAAAGACTAGTTTTTAAGATCATTTGCTGATTCTGTCTGGTAAAATATTTTTTCACAGTGAATAGTCAAACTTTACTCAACGTTTTCGGATTTGAATTAAATTGAAACAACTTGATTTTTTTTTAGGTTAGCGAGCTAGTTTTTAATGAAATGATAGGTCGATTGTCTCAACCATATATTGATGATAGCACAAGAAGCAAAAAAAACAGGAGTTAGGACTTATTTATGGTTATGAGGCGAGAAAATGACCAAAAAGTATAGATTTTTGAAAAAAACATAAGAGTGGCAATATCTCGAAAACCAGAAAACTTTTACTGATGTCATGTTGATCTTATATGAGTGAACTGAAGACAATCTACCACCAGTGTCACTTTTGCGTGTTATTTACGGGACACCCTGTATATATATTTTATATATATATATATATATATATATATTTATATATATATATATATATATATATATATATATATATTTATATATATATATATATATATATATATATATATAACAACAACCAAAGAAATTTGTCGCGGGGAAATATTGAACAAGTAGAGCAGAATTATCGGTATAGCCCGCTTATATGGAAGCAGCCGTTGACACGTGTTTCGGACTCTTTGGTCCTCATCAGAACGGCCTAGCCAAGCATTGGATTGAATACTTGGAGATGAAAATAGCACAACAAACGAAATCCCCTGCTACGGAAGACAATCACACATTTGTGACTTATTGTTTGAACTCTCCGGTTTGGGAGATTTGGTCAAACTTTGCCACGGAGGCGATTAATGCCATCCGCGAGATCTTAGACCGAGTAAATTAACAACAACAAAGAAATTAGTCGCGGAGAGTTCAAACAATAAGCCACAAATGTGTGATTGTCTTCCGTAGTAGGGGATTTCGTTTGTTGTGCTATTTTCATCTCCAAGTTTTCAATCCAATGCTTGGCTACGCCGTTGTGATGAGGACCAAAGAGTCCGAAACACGTGTCAACGGCTGCTTCCATATAACATATATCTATATATATCTATATCTATATACATATTTATAATATATATATATATATATATATATATATATATATATATATATATATATATATATATATATATATATAAATATATGAAATTGAGTTTTTGGTGCCAAGCATCATAAAAAGTCATGAAACGAAAAACTATCTTGGTCCTAGGTCCAACTTTGCTAATCGCACCCATTTTAATAAGCAGGTTTTCAAAGTGAAAACCTGCTAATAATTACACTAACTTCACAATGAAATCTAAGTGTCTAATGTAAAAATTTGATGAAAAAAACTGCCCGTTGATAGAATTTAAAAATATTGGAAAACCGTTCTTTTGTTTGTACGTACTAGTACCAAAATATTGATAATGCATGTTTGTCACGTTTGCAGTTACGTGTGAAGTCACCTTAACATTTAGTGTAACATTTTTGAATAATCATAATAAAAACACGCGTGGCTTAAGTTTTACTGTTATATTAAGAACTCTACATATGTAGCATGTTGTCAGCCTAATTTCCAGAATTTTACAATACTAAAATAAAAATAGTTGGATCCTACTATATAACGGCGTTCAATAGACTGGCTAAGATGGGTTCTACCTACTTATTTCAAATGGAAATATTATTTCTTTAACCTATTGAAATTTTTATAACCAATTTCTATCCGCTGTTGCCTGTTTGTAGGAATTTTGTTTTATTTGTATAAATGAAGTGCATTTTATCTAAGTAACATTTTTATTGAATGTGATAGAGTTGGAAGGATGTTCTTGCAGTAAAGTCAGAGTTAGGCTAAAGTATATAATGAATGAAATAGTATTAGAATAAAAAAATCAAACTAATACCACCATGTGTTCTTTGGTTAATATGGTTCCCTTTTCTATCATTTTTTTTGGAATGGATATTAAGTAACGAATTGTCGAGACCGTTGACTCTTTTGTTTTATGGTTATTGATGTTTGTATTATTTCACACCTGGTTTCGATGTTCTGTTTACTTTTATTTTTTTGACTGTTTTGCTCGCCCCTATTCATATTTCGAATTTGATTTGAACTTGTTAGTAATTGATTACTTATTTTCCGTATGTTTTTTTTGCTATTTTGTCATATGTAAGTTATGGTTTAACTTTTTATCATCAACTGAAAATTTCAATGTGTATTTTCACTAATTCCTGAGGACGCACCATGTACTGGGTCCGAAATCTATAGAATTTTTTGACGATTAGTCGATTTCAATAATTGCCTTCTTACCCTTGCCGAGAACCCAAAGTTTTGAGGAACCAAATTGTTTCTCTAGGATTTTATATGTATATCAATATATATATATATATATATATATATATATTTCTATTTATATATATATATATATATATATATATATATATATATTATATATATATATATATATATTTATATGTATGTATATTTATATATATATGTTATATCGTATGTTTTCTCGGATGGTAGAATGAATCAGAGAAAGATTCCGGGGTTCAATCCGATTTCGGAAGTTTTGTTGGCGCTGAGAAGCACCGTTTGTTTCACGACGTTTCGCCAAAATCTCATTTGGCATTTTCAAGTGCTGCTGTACGTCTGGTGACTCGACGGCAACTACTGTTCGCCTCTGCTTGTGTCTGGGTTTTATTGGCATTGGCTGGTCTCGGTTCCTGATTGGCCGGTTCGCTGCATAGGCTCCGCCCCCTCACTTCTTGACTTTCTTCCTCGATGTTTGTTTTTACGTCTTGTGTTATTTTATGCGTTTTCGTGTTTTTTAAAATTATTTTCCAAGTCAGTGGAATATTTAGAGCATCGTCTCGTTTGTTTAGGTGTCCTGATTTTTCTATTTCTAGAGCTTCTCTTATGGTACGGACCCTGTAGTTTTCTATGGATGCTATTTCTCTTGATCGGTCAAAATCGATTCTGTGGCCTGTTGCTTGATGATGTTGAAACTGGGTTGTTGTTGTTTGTTTTTTTTTGACTCTATTTTTATGTTCTTGTATTCTTGCCGATATTTTTTCTGTTTCGTTTGTCCTATGCATGTTTGGCCGCAGTCTGCACACGGTATGCTGTAGACGCCGTGGTTTTCTAATCCGATTTTATCTTTCGGGTTTCCAAGTATATTGGCTATTGTTTTCTGCGGTTTAAATATTGGTGTTATGTTATTTTTCCTCAAGACTCTTCCAATTTTATCTGTAATTCCTTTTACGTATGGAAGTACTGCTTTTTGTCTGGATTGTTCGGCGTTGTTTTTTGATATTTTTATTGGATTTTCTTGTTTTTTGATGGCCTTTTTGATGTCGGTGTATGTATATCCATTTTGTCGTAAGGCGGTTGTGATCTGTTCGATTTCTTGTCCTCTTGTTTCTGGTTCTGTTAGTCGAAAAGATCGAGAAATTAATGAGTTTACTACTGACTGTTTTTGTGAAGGATGGTGGTGGGATTGTGCGTTCAGGTATCTGTTAGTGTGTGTTGGTTTGCGATATACACTGAAGCCCAAAGTACCGTTCAGATTTCTTGTCAGGAGTAAGTCCAGAAAAGGCAGTTTTCTATTTTGTTCAATTTCCAGAGTAAACTGGATTTTTTGATGTATACTGTTGAGATACTGTAGAAAATTCTCTAGATCTTTCCGAGAGTGTGGCCAGATTAAGAAAATATCATCAACGTAGCGTTTCCAAAATTTGGGTTTCAGGGGAGAATTTTGTAGAGCCTCTTTTTCGAAATATATCATAAATAGGTTAGCTATAACTGGTGAAAGCGAGGATCCCATGGGTGCGCCGTCTGTTTGCTTGTAAATTTTATCGTTAAACATGAAATAAGTGTTTTTCAGACAGTGTTCCGCGAGGCCGATGACGTAATCTGGATAACGTTCATTACTGGAAATTTTGTTTAGGGCTTCCTCAACGGGTATACTCGGGTAAAGTGATTTTATGTCAAAGCTTGCTAAGATGTCATTTTCTTCGAGGTGAATGTCTTTTATCATTCTAGTAAGATGTTCAGAGTTTTTCACGAAAGATTGGGCAAGTTCAACTGTAGGTTGCATAATACCTTCTAGGAATTTTCAAGTTTTTTGTGTTGGTGATCGGAATGCGCTGACTATCGGTCGGAGAGGGGCCTCAGGTTTATGAATTTTTGGCAGTCCGTATAGTTTCGGCATCTGCTTGACTTTTTCCCTAGGTATTATCGATTTTTCGATTTCTGGCTTCTAGTTTAGCGCTTTATTTTTGATTTAGTCGGTTTCTCTAGGTAGATTGTTGGGTCTCTATTTGTCAGTTTGTAAGAATCATCTTTGAGGATATCTAACATTTTATTTATGTAGTCCTTGGTGTCCATCACTCACTCCTATCCTTAAAGAAAAACAGGGAAATAACCATCTTACCAGCTGATAAAGGCAACGCGACAGTCGTGATGGACACCAAGGACTACATAAATAAAATGTTAGATATCCTCAAAGATGATTCTTACAAACTGACAAATATAGAACCAACAATCTACCTAGAGAAAACGACTAAAACAAAAAATAAAAGCCGCTAAACTAGAGCAGAAATCGAAAAAATCGATAATACCTAGGGAAAGTCAAGCAGGATGCCCGAAACTATACGGACTGCCAAAAAAATTCATAAACCTGAGGCCCCTCTCCGACCGATAGTCAGCGCATTCCGATCACCAACACAAAAAACTTGAAAAATTCCTAGCCGGTATTATGCAACCTACAGTTGAACTTGCCCAATCTTTCGTGAAAAACTCTGAACATCTTACTAGAATGATAAAAGACATTTCACCTCGAAGAAAATGACATCTTAGCAAGCTTTGACATAAAATCACTTTACCCGAGTATACCCGTTGAGGAAGCCCTAAACAAAATTTCCAGTAATGAACGTTATCCAGATTACGTCATCGGCCTCGCGGAACACTGTCTGAAAAAACACTTATTTCATGTTTAACGATAAAATTTACAAAGCAAACAGACGGCGCACTAATGGGATCCTCGCTTTCACCAGTTATAGCTAACCTATTTATGATATATTTCGAAAAAGAGGCTCTACAAAATTCTCCCCTGAAACCCAAATTTTGGAAACGCTACGTTGATGATATTTTCTTAATCTGGCCACACTCTCGGAAAGATCTAGAGAATTTTCTACAGTATCTCAACAGTATACATCAAAAAATCCAGTTTACTCTGGAAATTGAACAAAATAGAAAACTGCCTTTTCTGTACTTACTCCTGACAAGAAATCTGAACGGTACTTTGGGCTTCAGTGTATATCGCAAACCAACACACACTAACAGATACCTGAACGCACAATCCCACCACCATCCTTCACAAAAACAGTCAGTAGTAAACTCATTAATTTCTCGATCTTTTCGACTAACAGAACCAGAAACAAGAGGACAAGAAATCGAACAGATCACAACCGCCTTACGACAAAATGGATATACATACACCGACATCAAAAAGGCCATCAAAAACAAGAAAATCCAATAAAAATATCAAAAAACAACGCCGAACAATCCAGACAAAAAGCAGTACTTCCATACGTAAAAGGAATTACAGATAAAATTGGAAGAGTCTTGAGGAAAAATAACATAACACCAATATTTAAACCGCAGAAAACAATAGCCAATATACTTGGAAACCCGAAAGATAAAATCGGATTAGAAAACCACGGCGTCTACAGCATACCGTGTGCAGACTGCGGCCAAACATACATAGGACAAACGAACAGAAAAATATCGGCAAGAATACAAGAACATAAAAATAGCGTCAGAAACAAACAAACAACATCAGCCCTGTTTCAACATCATCAAGCAACAGGCCACAGAATCGATTTTGACCGATCAAGAGAAATAGCATCCATAGAAAACTACAGGGTCCGTACCATAAGAGAAGCTCTAGAAATAGAAAAATCAGGACACCTAAACAAACGAGACGATGCTCTAAATATTCCACTGACTTGGAAAATAATTTTAAAAAACACGAAAACGCATAAAATAACACAAGACGTAAAAACAAACATCGAGGAAGAAAGTCAAGAAGTGAGGGGGCGGAGCCTATGCAGCGAACCGGCCAATCAGGAACCGAGACCAGCCAATGCCAATAAAACCCAGACACAAGCAGAGGCGAACAGTAGTTGCCGTCGAGTCACCAGACGTACAGCAGCACTTGAAAATGCCAAATGAGATTTTGGCGAAACGTCGTGAAACAAACGGTGCTTCTCAGCGCCAACAAAACTTCCGAAATCGGATTGAACCCCGGAATCTTTCTCTGATTCATATATATATATCTATATCTATATACATTTCTAAATTCGAAAATCGTGGTCTAGAAGGTCTAAAACAGATTTAAAAAAAAACACTTTCGCACTTGACTGTAGACTTTCGACACGATTCAATAGTGTATTATTTTTGGGGAAAAGTTCCGGGGAAGGACCAAGTGTTGTTTTTGCTACTCTGTCATAGGTTTTTTCACTATTTCCGAAAGGAAGGACGAAAAAAATGAATAACTCGAAACCTGTTCATTTTAGGTATAAAGAGTGGTATGACAATTTTATTATAAATTACATAAGAAATTCGAAAATCAAAATATATACAGGGTATTCCATTTGAAATAACAAAGTTGATATCACTTTCGGCAAAACCGGAAGTGCAATTTTCTTCCAAATAATTTTGAAGAATAGACTTAGTCGGATCATATTTGCCCTGAAAATTTCATATCGATATCTTCAATGACAAAAAAATTATGGACCGATTACGTAGCGCTGGGTCACCCTGTATATATATATATATATAAATATATATATATATATATATATATATATACATATATATATATGTATATATATATATATATCATATATATATATATATAAATATATATATATATATATATATATATATATATATACATATATATATATATATATATATATATATATATATATATATATATATATATATATATATATATATATATATATATATATATTATATAACATTTCATAAATAGTGGTCTAGAAGGTCTAAAACAGATTTTTTAAAAAACCACTTTCGCACTTGACTGTAGACTTTCGACACGCTGCAATAGTATATTATTTTCGGGGAAAAGTTCCGGGGATGGCCCAATTCTTGCCCTGAAGTGTGTTCCATATTCCCCAGTTCCCCCTTTTATTATTTACAATCGCAAAGTTCACGGTTTTTCAATTCTTAAATTAGCGATGTTTCTCTCATCATTATTACAACGGCATGTAACAGTCATAAAACAGTTCATTACAATTCAACATCAATTCGACATAGGTTTTGTTGCTCAGTTCCTAACTTGTGGCATAATTGCTTCAAAAAGATTGTTCGATATTATATCCACTCTAGATAATGGTATTCTGATTCTTTGTTATCCAGTATTTCTATTAGATTTTTAATATTGTATGCAAAAATAATCCTCTTATTGTATTCGTTGCTACAATGCACATTTATATAAGTCTTCGTGCTTCTTACTCAACCACACTCTGACCTTTCCCCGAGATTTTCAAGAGCTGAAACTAATTCAATTGCAATTATCTTTGCAATTACTTCATTCTATTCCTCTGACATTTTCTTTGTGCTTTTCTCTAATGATTCGATGTAGTCGAATATTTTGCCGTTATGTAACGAGCAGTGAATTAAATCGAAGAAAAATAATGAGTTCATTAGAAACGCACGGATTCAGAATAAACAATTCTTCAATATACGTTGTTTATTCGCTTAAATATTTTTCCTTATAATTTTCAAACATCTAAATGTCATTTGGAATACTTACTACTACTTACTTTCCGTGTCCGGGTCACAATTTTCATTATTATTATACATACTTCAAAAAAAAAACTCCACAAAGGTGGCTTTGTCATTTGCCTAAATGAGGTCCTCTCCTGTGCAAGTTTCTCCTATGTTCGGACAGATTGTCAGGTGTTGGTGGTTTCTCAGTCTGTTTAGCGCCCTCCAACTTGGGAACGGTAAGCGGTGTCCGGGGCTTAGCTCTTCTTTCAAGTAATTCCTTGTGTGGTTGACAGACTCATGCCAAAGATTTGTTCGACGTATTTTAAGCTTGATTGTTAGGGGAGTTATCATCTGTAAGAAACTTTTGCGGGACTTGAGTCTGCTCTGTGGCAGTTGATGATTATATAAAGGGTGTCTGTGGTCGGTTTCTTTTTTCCTGCTCTGATTCCGCAGCAACACGTCTCCTGATTTTAGGTGGGGCGATACCGACTATTGGGTAGATTTCCTCAGTTGGGGTCGGTTTCAAGCAGCCGGACACTATTCGGACAGTCTCGTTCAGAGCCACGTCGACGTGCTTGGTGTGGGCAGAATTGGTCCATACTGGTGCGGCGTATTCGGCGGTGGAGAAACATAGAGCGAGCGCCGAGGTCCTGAGAACATGAGGTTGTGCTCTCCATTTTGTGGTTGTGAGTTTCCGAATAATGTTGTTTCTCGCGCATATTTTCCCTTTGGCCTCCTAGCAGTGCTTGCGATAGGTTAGAGTTCGGTCCAGACGGATGCCCAGGTATTTCGGAGCATCGTTATGTTCTAATTCCTGGCCTTGCCACGTTATCTTCAGCTTTCTATATGCTTCCTTATTTCTGAGATGGAAAGCACACACCAATATAATATAATATTATTTGGAATAATATTGGTATTTACATGATTGTGTCCACTTTCACGACTTCAGATAGAGAATTGGGGTAAAACTTCATATAGATTTAGAAAAATATATCACATGAAGTAAACGAAAAAATAATTCAAAATTATCTAACAATCTTCCAAAGGAGCTGGTTACATGTATTTCGCGACACGAAATCTGCAATCACAATGCAACAGTAAATCATATAAAATGTCAAGTCACCCGACTCAAGACCTGCATACAGCTATTTCGGTCTTATCAGATATCTTCAGTCCAGCTTACTTGACTCGGAGTGAATTAAAATATTTCTCATTGTTCATCAATACAAATCGCTATCGAACTACTATATGGATAACAACCCATAGCGCCCTCTGCCAAAGATCTTAGCATCCAACAATTCACTGTTAAGATCGAAAATGCAGAATTCCATCGTGAAAACCTATACTTTATGGCATGAAGATGTCTACTCTATGACTGTGGCGTATATGGGGAACAATAAGAAATACATTAATTCACTCCGAGTCTATAGATTGTTTGATAATTTTGAATTATTGAATAATTTTACTTGCTCACTTTATGTGATATATAAATTAGACCATGGTCATTAAGCTAGTTATTCGAGTATGTACTCAGGTGCGCTGGCTAGTACTTGGGAGGTACGGGTTCAAACCTCGGGGCCAACTGGTCTGCCATGAGGTTTTTTCAGAGGTTTTCTCATGGTAATGTAAGTCACTGTTTGTATACTTACAAGGTGGATGCTGGGCCAGTATTAATCCTCTGAACCCTACCCACACTTCCTATTTTCCATAAATATCCCGTCTTACCTATCCTTAATGCACTTGTACATACAAGTGTATCCTCTGATCTGGCTGAAGGAGTTAATCCCAAACTCAAGCTGGCCGCCTCCCTGATACATACTTCAAGGAGGAATGAAACACGGGTGTTTCCTTTTTTTCCATGGTCATCTATCATATTATACATAATTTGATTATCAAAATGTATTGTGAAGTGTTATTTTAATTCTTGATCCGAAGTTTTGTTTAGTCTCAGTTAATCCTTCTATTTATCACGATATGCAAAACCTGATTTAAGGAAATAACGGATTGCGTTACAAGGTTATTTACTTCAATACAATATACTTTCATGTGGTTTATATTGACATAATCGTTTTCTACGAAAGTACACAGGTATACTTACGAGAAGGTAATCACTCATAAATTTTTATTTCAGAATCATAGATATAATGACTGTATTTCGACGTAGCACAGAGGAAAAATATGGACTAGGCAAGGAGAAAATATAAGTAATAACTATAGTATTACTACGTAGTAAGCTTGGGAGACTATAAAAAGTTTAAAAAAAGAAAATAATAGTCGACTCAATTTAGAAATCATTAAGATTACGGAATGGGAAAAATACTATCAGGAGATGTTGACAGAGACAAAAGAAGAATACATTAGGCAACAAGAAACTGAAACAAACATTGAAGGAAACGTACAAGAAATAACAACAGAGGAAATAAAAAAATTACTTAAAAATATGAAGAATGGGAAAAGCCCCAGGTCCCGGAGGCATTCCAGTGGAATTACTCAAAAATGCCCCAGATACAGTATTTAACATACTAAAGACCATCTTCAACAAATGTTTGTTAAATCTGGAAGATCCACCAAATGAGTGGAAAATGGCATTTCTCACATCAATACACAAAAAGGGGTCAAAAACAGAATGTAAAAACTACAGAGGCATTAGTGTTACTGCTACCATTGGAAGGCTGTACGGACGACTAATCAAAGAACGACTAACTGGGGTAGAAATAGGTGAAGAACAAAGTGGGTTCACGGCTGGACGATCTTGTGTCGACAACATATTTACCATTAAGCAGACTATAGAAAAAAGAAGAGTACGGAACCAAGAAACACATCTTATATTTATTGACCTAGAAAAAGCATATGACACGGTTCCCCTCAAAAAACTTTACGAGGTTCCAGACAACAGTAACAGATGCAGGCCTCAAGATAAACTTCCCGAAAACTAAGTATCTGTCAATTAATTCCCACCAGCTTGATCTAGAAATAGAGGGAAATGTAATTCAATCTTGTCAAGACTACACCTATTTAGGAGTAACAAAAGAAGGACCCAGCAAAAAAGAAATAACCCATCGCATCAATCAGGGAAAACAAGCAATAAATAAACTAAACTCTCTTCTGTGGTCCAGCAATATCCAAAAGCAAACAAAAAAAAAAGAATATATGAAATTGTTGTACAAAGTATACTATTATACGGATCAGAGACATGGGAGGTAACAAAAAGAGACAGACAAAGGTTAGAAGCGGCCGAAATGGACTTCTTACGAAGGAGCTGTAGAGTGTCAAGGTTGCAAAGAATCACGAACAATGAAATAAGACGAAGAATGGCAGCAGAAACACCTATAACGGAGGAATTTGAGAGACGACGACTGAAATGGTATGGACACGTAAGACGCATGGAAGATGATCGATGGCCCAAAAGGATACTACAATGGCAACCACAATTCCGGCGAAAGCGCGGAAGACTAGCAGAAGAGTGGTTAAAAAAAACAAGAAAGGACATGGACAGAAGGGGATTAGAAGAGTAAGATGGGCAGGATAGGGAGGCACGGAAAAGAGGATGCGAGAGACGGCCAACAATGCTGTAAAAAACTCTCTTATATATATATATATATATATATATATATATATATATATATATATATATATATATATATATATATATATATACGCTTTCAGACGTAGAGCGGGAACCGCTACGTATATCGAGCGAGAGCACTCACGTCTCCTGCTTTTTATGTTCGGTCTGTGATCTACGCATAGAATCATAGCATTTTCTCATTTAATATAAAATGAATAAAAATACTTCAATCAGTTTTTATATGAAATGGAAATATTAATTTTCTATTCCTTACCTATCGAAGAGGAAATGTCCTAGTGTGTCCATGATGTCCTTCCTATATTGTTTGTCTGTTGTAGGCACGAATCTGAAGAGTGAAAAAAAGAACGAGAAATATAGGTAATCGTAACTTATTGAATAAGGGTTAGGAGATGCAGAAACAGTTGCTACAATTATTATTTTAAATAATATTTCATTGAACTCAACAAAAATACTAAAATCAGCATATCTAATAAAATAAATATCAGGAGTATATAAAACATAACTGGTTGGCAAATGAAAAATGCCACAGAAATCAACAAAGGAAAAATCTTTGATAATTTCACAATCATTGAATAAATAAACAAGGTAAATGATTCCATGAGTCTCAACATGCTACGCACAGGTGCAGCTGTTTTTCAATCGGCGACAGACTTGAGGCCGAGGCAAACCGAGGCCGAACGAGGTGTTCGGTTCACCAAATGAACAGGGCATCGGGCAGCGAATGTTCAGCTTGCCTTAGGGTATCCGCACAACGCGCCTGGATTGTGGATGGTCGATGGTAGCCTGGCTGTCGCTGGTAGCTGGTAGAATGTAAAATGTTGTTCTTCGAGCGACCAGCAAGATAGATCGCCTGCATACAATCGACCGGAACTGCGCGCACGTACGCTACCCATAAGAACCTACGAAGATAATTCTTGCCAGGCGACCAGCTAGGCTACCAGCCTAGGCTCGTTGTGCGGATACCCTTAGGGTATCCGCACATCCGTTTTCTGCTAGTCTTCTATAAGAGATTCAATCCGAAGTTTTTAGAATGATTCATTAGTACATATTCAAACACTTTCTAACCAAAAAATATGGGACCACCCTATGGATGGAAAATCTTAAATCTCATCATTTTGAAATGAAAAATTGAATGAATATCCGTTGGTCAGTGCTTGGAAATATGTGTGGGCAATCTGATGAGTGCTTTTTGAAATTGCTATTGAAACTACACCTTTGAATAAACTTAATTGATTGTTGCTTTACTTAATTAAGAGAGTACACCTTTCGATTATTCATAAAAAACAATTTCAGTTAAATGGTTGGCTAGCTTTTAGAACGAAGATGGTAACAGTATAACAGTAAACGGATTCCTCTACTGAGACATGCTGACTGACTTTTTGTGACAATAATTAGGCGATTTCGACTTAGACGAGCATTGATTCAGCAGGATAGAGCAACATTCCACACCAGTCGTGAAACGTCGATCTTTTGAACACTAAGTTTAGTAACCATGTTATCAGTCGTTTTGGAGACTGATAACTAAGATTAATTGGTCATCTCGCAGCTGCGATTTGCGGCCGTTAGACTTTTTTGTGGGAATATGGGACCGTTGTTACTTCAACGATTTACAAAAAATTCACGCACTGAAGGAAACTCTTCGTCAAATCGAATATTAAACAATCAAAAATGTACTGTAAAATTGGGTGAAAAGGATGGACTACCATCAAGCTAGCCGCGGTATAAATAATCGGAAGGGGTACTTTTTAAAATGAAAAACGGTGCAGTTTTAATAACAATTTAAAAGAGAAACCATCAGATTGCCCACCTTTATAATATGAAATGTAAATTAGTAGACAGAAAAATAAGATTTCTCTTGAATAGAAACAAATCTATTCGGGTCCTTTCATGCAAACTTAACTTTAGCATTTCTATTGAAAATGATAATTTTGTTGATTGCAGCGTCACTTGCTTCACCGCTATCTATTATTTTCGATAAATTGTTGTTTTATATTTACAAGATTATCTGATTGTGGGTTTCCTTTCGATATCTTCTAGCACTTATCATATCCGAATTGGATAAATGAGCAAAACCGCAATTCTGATATTTACGAAAATACGAAAAAGTCAGCGTGGAGAAATTGAAACGAAGCAGCTCCTTTGGGAAGTTGTTTGATTATTTTTTCAATTTATTGAAGAATTTTTCTTGTTCACTTTATATAGTATATTAATTTGACCTAGGCAACTTGTTTATATTTCATGATATGAAACATAAACCTCGACATAAACACTAAGTTAGCGTGCTTTGGAATCACATACGCCACAGTTGCAGAGTAACTATTTCATGTCAGGAATTATGTATTCTTGGAGCGGTATTCTGCATTAATTTCGATCTAAGCGGTGAATTATTGGTTTCAAGTATCCTTGGTGGAGGGCGTTCTGGGTTGTTATCCAGATGGTAGCTCTCGTCACGATTTTTATTGGGGAAGAATTAGAAATTTGTTAATTCACTCTGATTCAAATAAGCTATACTGAAGAGATCTAATAACATCGAAACAACTGTATGCAGATCTTAAGTCGGAGTGACTTGACGATTTCTATAATTCACTGATGGATTTTCAATGTAGAATCCTCGTCGGGGATTACATATAACCAGCTCATTTGGAAAGTTGTTTGATAATTTTTTTTTTGAAGAATTTTCCTTGTTCACTTCATGAAACGAAGTATCAAAACTAATTTCAAGTCAGTTATGATAGGGAAAGATAGATTCGCTTCCACTTCCGAATTATATTATCACTTATATTGTGCAATATTTCACAACCTAAAGATAATAGAGAAATGAGAAAATCAATTTTAATTCTTTATGAAAAGTTCAAAGGTGAATCGAATTGAATTGAGATAAGATAATGCATACGTTTCGAATCAATTAATAGAATTATCTTCAGCTCAACCATTGCTAATTGTTATTGAATTATTGTTATGATTTTTATTTCCTAATAAAAAATAATGAAACAGACAAAAAATCAATTTACGTTTTTTAGGCAAAGCTTAGAGTTAAGTCAAAACAATTATTTATTACTTAATCAAAAATCATAATGCAGAAACGAAAAATAAATTTTTATGAAAAGCTCAGGGTTAACTCAAGATGAAAAAATCGAAGGTCGCACTTATCAGACACAGAGAAATTGAATATCCCTCCAAGATAAGATTATCTAAATTTTTCAGTTCAATAAAAATATTAATTTTATACTTGATATAGTCTGTCCGGTCTAAGTTGTGTACGTCACAGTCATGCCCAAATAACGACGCAAGGCTGCCTACCCAAATAAATAAAATTCGAAATGGTCAAAATTCATATCTGTCCTAAGTAATTTTCTGAAAAAGTAGTTATATGGTGATAGTGACCGGATCATCCATTTCGACAAATATTATGTTCTTAATATAAATCAAATCGTATGTATCTCTCAAGAAAAACTAACATTCCGAGTAATGAAAATAAGTTGAATGTTTGTTAAGTTGTCATTTAATTGAAAAATTTGCAATGTTGTCGGACCCTCTCGACCAACGGTAATCGGCATTTCACGTTTGACAGTCGCCTAGTAACCTAGAAGATTTTGTAATTAAGTTTGATTTATCGATCGATGAATATGGATTCCATATAGATAGACACTTCTGGTAGGGAATAAAAGTCAATTTGAATTTACCGCTAAAAATCCCCGCCATGTCAAACATGCAAGATATCTCATTTTGTTGAAAATTGGGTTAGCTATTTAGATTTAAGATTATTTATTACGTCTGGCAACAGTGTTCACGATCGACGTCATATACAATTGGTGACGTACACGCCAACGGTCGCTGGACAGACTATAGTCAGTTAATTGTTATTAAACTATTTTTAAGTTCTTAATGTATTCTCTAATGAAAAAAAAGGAAGAAATCAATCAATCAAAGGAGAAAATCGATTTGAATGTTTGATGAAAAGCTTGAATCTAAATAAATCTAAATGAAAAAAAACATATATAGATGAAATTAATATTTCGTTTAAGATGAGGTTATAGAATTTTGCAGATAAATAGAAAGATTAATATTATATTCGACCATCTCATTCTCTCAGATCATCGATATTGAATTCATTTTATTCTGATGAACAAAACATGAATTTACTTTGTTTGTTATCACAAAAATACTTCGAAAAGTATAAAACTGCGGTTGCAATTTCGTTCATATTGAGTTGAGAACTGTATAGATTTTACGGTTACGGGTAGGAAGGAATTATTGCAGGTACCTAAATAGACAAGAGGAACATATTTCAAGAAGGGCTAATCGAAGAGGATTTCCCAAATTGGTATAGTAAAATGTTCTCAGAAAAAGGTTATTGTTTGAATACAGTAAATATAGAAGAATATATCAAGTCAATGTGGTAGTTCAGCAAGATAACTTTTGCATTATGATTGAGTTAAGAAATTTTCAATGTAAGTTAGTTTGGTTCCTTTCGGTAATTTGTGCACAATTTGAAAGTTATCTATTTGTGGAAATGGGTGGTGGTTTTCACGGCAATGATTTGAAAACGTTGAATCCGTTTTATTTTTCAAAAAAGATTGTTAGTGTTCTTTGAATCTTGTCTTGAACGATCGACCAGTCTGTCCTATATACACTCCTTTACATACAGGACAAATCAACTTATAAACTCCTGAACGTTCAAATTTTGAAGTGATATCTTTAGTATTGAATCATTATCATGTAAGTTTTGTCTTAGGTTTGAAAGCAATTTTACTATTACATTTAGGTATGACATTCAGGGCCATCTTAACGGCAAGGCACGCGAGGCACGTGCCTTGGGGCATCGCCCTCAGGGGCGCACCCGGTAGCGAATTTTTCATGCTGAATATTTAAAAAAATTAATATAACACAAAAATATTTCAATTTAATAGGAAACACTGAAATACATGACCCTTTAGGCCCATGACGGTGACGTGTGAGTACGTACCATAGAAATCTTAATATAATAATAATCTGTAGTATATATCTATGGTACGTACATGTGATCGTAAGACATCTATCGGCATAAGAGCGCAAGTCGGTAAGTGTATATATATATATATATATATATATATATATATATATATATATATAGTATTACATTCCATAGACTGGTAACATTCGCGATTTCCGATCCAATTTTTTTCACTTCTTTTCAAATGAATCAACAATATTGTTCAAAAAGCAGAAGTGTGGTAGTGAAAAACGTAAACTACAAAGAGATAAACAAAGTTCTAGGGAGTTGATAATGGCAAAAATACCTGAATTATCACACATTTTCAAAATAAAAATGAAAAACTCGAAGTTAGTAGTGATTTTTGTATCTAACCGAGTAACATTTATTTCCAAAATTGTTTTCAATTACTGTGGAAAAGTAAGGTTAGAAATTCAATAGTTTTCATTAGAATAATCGATATTTTATTTGAATTGTTATTAAGTTTCGGTAATGCAAAAATATATTATGTCACATCTATTCATTTCAAATAAATATAGAAAGATATTGGGGCACTTGAAAATCCCCTCTCAAGATGGGCCTGATGACATTAGCAACTTGTTCTGTTAGAGTACCAAAATATGTTCATGATGTGCATTTTTCCGATGTGTCTACTTTCGATTGAGGATATATGTTGTTGTACTAGTTGACTACGTTTCTCTTCTTTATTATTTTATCTATCAAACTTTTATAAAAACCACTATTTAAAGCAATTATTTTTATAGTACAATCTTTTTGCTAATTTTGGTACCGATAATAAATATATTCTATTAATTGGACTCTTTTTATTCTTAATTTTTTCTATAACAACCTATATCATGTTTATAAAGTTAGCGTTAAATTCAGGAAAAATTGCTTGAGAACCGAAATTTATTTATCCTCAGTATAAAAGCTACTTCTCTAACTTTATCTGAAGTAAGATCACAAGTTAGCGAAATATCTACTCCAGAAAAGTTCTGTTCTCGATCAGCAGTCGTTTCATCGTTTCCACTAGAATGATATTGACCTTTTTACGTTCCTTTTCTGCTGCTAGATTGTTATGAAGATGAAGAATATGATGCTTCCTCATTTGAAAACAATAATCAGATGCTTCCGTGAAATTCTACGAAGTTCTTAAAATGTATCATCAATAAATTTTCAGTCGTATTTTCCCCGAAAATAATAGAGTAGTATAGTATATATATATATATATATATATATATATATATATATATATATATATATATATATATATACACTTTAGGTGTCCCAAAAGCGGACGTACAAATGAAAAGAGGTGATAGAGGAGGTAATTTCCATTAAAAAATAACCATATATATCATTATCCGATTGTTATTTTTTTATCATGCATAATTATTGCTTTAAGTAACCAGATTTTTTTTTCCAATATGCTCAAAATTCACAATGAATTTATCTACGTTTAAAGTGAAGAAGTAGCTGTGAACCTAGGAAACCTAAACATATGTCAATAAATTAATAGTAGGTACATAGGACAAAAGAAAGACCGTTTACTCTGATTCTTCTAAATTATTCAATTATTGTTTATTGTTCAACTGGTCAGAGTTGAAACTACAAATATATATATATAAATATTTTCTTCTGGTAGAATATAACTTCTCTAGAGACCTCTGTGAAACCAAATTTGAAATATAACTATTTATTCTAAAGATGTCGATTTATTTCTTTCATTATTTTGAAGAATTTTTTTGTTCGAATATGAGTAAGTACTTATTTTAATGCCTTAGTAGTCTATCACATGTCATTATATCCACTTTGTTGAGAAAAGATACTTCTACAGGCAAGTTTTATCACAAGTGCAGTGTTTTTCATTCTTCATGGTAATAATAACGGATAAATTATAATTTTTGTTTAAAATAGTTAAAATTTTGTGGATTTAATACAAAAATAGTGTAATGTGCGTTTTTACAAATGGAATACCTATTTATTATTAAATATTCTGAAAAAAAAATAATAATTCCTTGTAAATGATATGTAATGTTCCTATTAAGGTTTCCAATATAGAAGCAAATTTCTATAAAAATCGAATTACGATTTTCGTATCCGGTAGTGATGTCATTGTAAACATGTTACAATTAATGGGTTGATAGTGAAACAACTGCGTTAACGAGTATAACTTGAGAACAATTTTATTGATGAAAATGTTTATTATTCAAAAACAATGTGACAAAAGGATAGAAAGAACAAGGATAATGTTGTATAGAATATACCCTGATCTGCCAAAGAACAAGAGAAAGTATGTACTATTACAAAATAATTTCAATTATTATTAGTCAAAACCGAGAGTGGAACGATATTTACCGAAGCATGTTACTACAAATGAAGACTTCATATTGAATTAATAGGGGGTCAAAACTGGAAAACGCTATTTACAGTGTGCCAAATAAAAATTTTTTATGAGTTTATAAGTTTCTCCAAGTTCTTGCTATAATTGTCACATTATTATTATTTATTTATTTAAATTTGGGTTGAGAGACAATCCCTATGAGCCCTTAATTTACAAAATATAATGTACACACTTATGATATTAATTATTCGTAAATTACAGATCATATTTTTTTCTATAAAAAGGGGATGATGGGACACACGCCCAGTATTCGTCTATGTCCCATCTTCTAACCTCATGGGTTCGTAATCTAGTACATTAGCCAGAAGATAATTTTACACGTAGATATATAAGTTTAATTTGCAATAATTGGACAATCACAACATCCATACTTTTAAAAAAAAAAATATATATATATATATATATATAATCTCTTGATAATTATTAGCAATAACAGGCTGGTTGAATCTTAAAAAACTCGATTTAATTAATAAATTGACGTTTCATTATGACATTCATAGTTATTCAAAATTTTTGAACAAAATTGAAAATTCTTTGACATTTATTGACTTGATAAAATTGAATATTGATCTGTCTTGTTCAAAATTCTTTCAGTCTAATATTAACATTCAAAATTGTTTCATTAGAAGGCAAGGGAAACTACAGAAACCTTTACCTATGTAATGTTCGAAAATAATAATAATAGAGTACTATTTATTTAACAGAAAGAAATTAGTCACGGGAAAATATTAAAAAAGTAGAGCAGAATTATCGGTATAGAACGTTTATATGGAAGCAGCCGTTGACACGTGTTTCGGACTCTTTGGTCCTCATCAGAACGGCGTAGCTAAGTATTGGATTGAAAATTAGGAGATGAAAATAGTTTAATAAATAAAATCCTCTGTTATGGAAGAAAATCACTTATTTGTGGTTTATTGTTTGAACTCTCCGGTATTGGAGATTTGGTCAAACTTTGCCACGGAGGCGATTAATTCCATCCGAGAGATCTTAGAAAGAGTAAATTGATATTAAAAAAGAAAATTAGTGTTGGGAAATATTAAACAAGTAAAGCAAAAATTATCGGTATAGTTCGTTTATATGGAAGTAGCCGTTTTTAATGAAAATTTTAATTTATAATTTCAAATTTTTTAAATGAGAAAGGGTACTTACATATAAAACAATGTAGTTTGGGATCATTGCCATATTTTCAGCTAGCAATATTTAATTATTTATTCGAATTGTTGTTGCCTGTGATTTATTTTTAATCTCTTGATAATTATTAGCAATAACAGGCTGGTTGAATCTTAAAAAACTCGATTTAATTAATAAATTGACGTTTCATTATGACATTCATAGTTATTCAAAATTTTTGAACAAAATTGAAAATTCTTTGACATTTATTGACTTGATAAAATTGAATATTGATCTGTCTTGTTAAAAATTCTTTCAGTCTAATATTAACATTCAAAATTGTTTCATTAGAAGGCAAGGGAAACTACAGAAACCTTTACCTATGTAATGTTCGAAAATAATAATAATAGAGTACTATTTATTTAACAGAAAGAAATTAGTCACGGGAAAATATTAAAAAAGTAGAGCAGAATTATCGGTATAGAACGTTTATATGGAAGCAGCCGTTGACACGTGTTTCGGACTCTTTGGTCCTCATCAGAACGGCGTAGCTAAGTATTGGATTGAAAATTAGGAGATGAAAATAGTTTAATAAATAAAATCCTCTGTTATGGAAGAAAATCACTTATTTGTGGTTTATTGTTTGAACTCTCCGGTATTGGAGATTTGGTCCAATCAATAGTACTCTATTATTATTAGATTCAACCAGCCTGTTATTGCTAATAATTATCAAGAGATTAAAAATAAATCACAGGCAACAACAATTCGAATAAATAATTATATATATATATATATATATATATATATATATATATATATATATATATATATATATATATATATATATATATATATATATATATATATATATATATATATATATATATATATATATATATATATATATATATATATATATATATATATATATTTATATATATATATATATATATATATAAATATATAAGTTAATAAGTTTCTTAAACCTTTTTATTGAAATATGCTTAGATGAAGTGTTAGTGGGTATTAGGGTTTATTGATGTTCACTTAGAAATTATTCAAAATTTACTTTCAATTTTGTCTACGTTTCGGCTAGTTTCCAAGCCTTTTTCAAAGCATTAATTTAAACACAAACAAAAACATTTATTTTCACGATATACAATATATAACAAATAAATAAATAAATTGACATTATCTTAGATAATGATGGATACCAGATCATGTTGAAGTATATTATTTGCTAAAGTCAATTTATTTATTTATTTGTTACACATTGTATATCGTGAAAAGAAATGTTTTTGTTTGTGTTCAAATTAATGTTTTGAAAAAGGGATGAAAACTAGCCGAAACGTAGACAAAATTGGAAGTAAATTTTGAATAATTTCTAAGTGAACATCAATAAACCCTAATACCCACTAACACTTCATCTAAGTATATATATATATATATATATATATATATATATATATATATATATATATATATATATATAAATATATATATCTAATATATAAAATTCTCGTGTCACGGCGTTAGAAGTTAAACTCCTCCGAAATTACTCGACCGATTCTTATGAAATTTTGTGTGCATATCGAGTAGGTCTGGGAAGCTGCCAACATCTATTTTTCTTCCCTCTACATGTTAAGGGTGATCCAGCCCTTAATTTAAATTTTTCATTTTTCAGACAAAATTTTCTGTTCTATTTTTTTATGATACAGCATTCAAAAATACATACAACCCTACATTTTCACCCCTCTACGATCAACCCCTATTTTTTATTTGTTAAATTCTTCTGAAATGACTCGACCGATTCTCATGAAATTTTGTGTGCATATCTAGTACGTCTGAGAAGCGGCCAGCATCTATTTTTCATCCCTCCACATGTTAAGGGTGATCCAGCCCTCAATTTAAATTTTTCATTTTTCAGACAAAATTTTCTGTTTTATTTTTTTATGATACAGCATTCAAAAATACATACAACCCTACATTTTCACCCCTCTACGATCAACCCCTATTTTTTATTTGTTAAATTCCTCTGAAATGACTCGACCGATTCTCATGAAATTTTGTGTGCATATCGCGTAGGTCTGAGAATCGGACAAAATCTATTTTTTCATCCCTCTAAATGTTGAGGGGGGGGTCCACCCCTCAATTTTAATTTTTTATTTTTCAGACAAAATTTTTAGTTCTATTTTTTTATGATACAGCATTCAAAATACATAGAACCCTAAATATTCACCCCTCTACGATCAACCCCTGTTTTCTTTTGTTGATTATAAACTTTAATTATTTTGGCAAGATTTTATCTTCATTTTTTCATGACTTACAATAGAAATTCCTTCGCAATTTTCACTTTTTTCAATTTTATCTACAGATCCAGAATAGGGTTGCAAAATGGCAATCGAAAATAACAATAGTCGGTCTGAGAATAGATCGTAATATATTTTTCATACCCCTTGGTGATTAGGGTGGTGCACCCCAAACACTTTTATAAATTCTTTGGACAAAACTTTTATTTCTATTTTTTATGATGTTGCATTGAAAAATACATACATCTCCAAATTTTCTATCAACAACCCATATTTTTTTATAGCCATTTTAATAATTCAAACAACTTTTTCCGGATCAGATAGGTTGATAGATAGTTTGTTAAATAGATAGATAGAAAGATAGTTGATTATCTAGATAGAAAGATCGATAACTATCTAGATAGATAGATAGATAGATAGATAGTTAGATAAAGATACATCGGCAGATAGATGAATAAATAGAAAGATAGAAAGATAAAAATAATTTATATGGCAGAACAACGTTTGCTGGGTCAGATAGATTGATAGATATCTAGATAGATGGATAGATAAATAGATAAAATGAGAGACATAATTAGATAGTTAGATAGATAGAAAGATAGATAACTATCTAGATAGATAGATAGTTAGATAGGTATAAAGAGTTACATCGGCAGATAGAAGGATAGATAGATAAAAATAATTTATATGGCAGAACAACGTTTGCTGAGTCAGCTAGTATATATATATATATATATATATATATATATATATATATATATATATATATATATATATATATATATATATATATATATAATATTTTCTGATTTTTCAGAAGATGACAACTATGCTTTATATGCCTTGTCTAACTTACTTTGGAAGTTATAAAACTATTTTATTCATAATATATATTTTACTTGATGATCTTGTACAGACTGATCAATGATTATTATGGTGAAAATAATACGTTGTTGTGGTTATATGCCTGAAGTACGTACCTATTCTATTCTGTTATTGTTTATTGATGTTCATGATGTCCTTGAGATTGAATTATTTGTTTTCATTGTTTGTAATATTATGTTCTGGTTAACGTTATGTGGTGAAATAAGTAAATATCGTTCTTGGCGTTGCATACAGAATACAATTTTTTATTGATGAAAATTAATGTATATGTACATATTCATATATATTTCATTAGTAAGAACAGGGTATTAATATTTGAAAAACTATTTGAATTATAAATTAACATTTCCTCACGAAATTCGTGAATCTTTCCAAACTTGAAACAGCAAAAAAAAAAGCTGACCAAATAAAAATGCAACAAAGGCAGCAACATTTAGAACATAATGAATATATACCTATATATATACATATATATGTATATATATATATATATATATATATATATATATATATGTATGTATATATATATATATATATATATATATATATATATATATATATATATATATATATATATATATGCACATGTCACACTTGATAAAGATTATATAACTCGATATATGTCGTCTTTTCGTTACTGCTAAATACAGTATATAAATATTTTTTATATTGTGAAATATAAGCCAAGTGTTTTTATTTTAAAGTTTATACTTTATTCTTTATGATGTTTCACCAAGTGATGTGCGAGAATTCAATCTCAGTTATATATATATATATATATATATATATATATATATATATATATATATATATATATATATATATATATATATATATATATATATATATATATGAAATAAATATTGAAATTTTTGAGGAATATCTTTGTAAGTGAACAAAGGATATATACAGAAATATACGTAGATGGTCATAATTAATATTTTGATGATATAGTATATAGGGAGTTATTAAAAAGCATTAAATTGTTAACGATCAATTCGTATTCCCTTGAATTTCTTTATATGTGTATCTATAAAATATATTTATTTAAGAGCAGCTTTTGTTCCAGTATCAATTTATTATCTAATGAATAAAAATAAAGCACTTAATTATTAAAGGAATTATCATGCCATTGTTCGGATAGCCCCGTGTCAACTCGTTCAAATTGCAAATCAATTTAAACACAGATAAATAAAATTTATCGATAAAAGAAAGTGCATCTGAAATTATTGAAGGAAATTTTTTCTATTCTTGCTCAACAAATGTTCGTATTCATAAAGTGATTACTGAAATAAAAAACTTACAATTTTGGGGTGAATGTCCTCGACAATTCATAGTATTTTACATGACTAAATCCTGTTTCACTAACACTTCGATGATTTGTAGCACAAGTGCACAATTTTTTTTTCAAATTCAGTTAAAACTGCACAAATTACCGAAAATACACAGACACTAACCACCGAAAAATCAAATATCCGAACCGATTTTCGGTAGATTTCAAAGCTGCCCGAAAAACTCCAGGATCATTAACTTATTTCACGTCTAATTAGCTATAGAAACACGATGAATCGAAACGTGTGTGTGGATATTAGAGATACGCGGTACGGAATTGGAGAATATTGTGTATAAAATCGGGATAAAGCGGAGGCAGGAGAGAAACCATGCGCCAACATCGGCATGAGGACACTGGCAAGGACAGTGGGGGACTCGCGGGATTCATAATAGGCCAAACAAATAAATGATACTAATTAAAAGCTTTGAGTTCCTATTCAATAGTTGAATTAGGGATGCCGATACGTGGTGAAAATCAATAAAAATCGTAAACAATGAAATGTATAACGTCATATGACCGGGAGATGGTGACACAAAATATTAGGTTATTTGTACCAGTATGGCGGTTCTTCAGGGGTCTAATTACGTAAAGGCAAAAAGGAAAATGATGGTCATAGCGCTGGTACCGGCGGCCCAATCGCGTGGGCATTAATCGAACGCGTCGGATAAATAACGAGTGTTTAACGATTCGTTCCACAAAAATGCTTGTATTTTCAGATATTCGAAAAAAAAAGAAATAGGCGGTAGCGTAATCTCACACTTCTCGGGTGTGACTTACAGCCCGCCATACCGACGCGAATACATTTATTTAAATAAAACAATTCAACCATTTGTACCAGGCTAATTTTTGCATAGCTAATCATCGTCGGCTACACGACGAAAAAAAAAGAAATAGGCGGTAGCGTAATGTCACACTTCTCGGGTGTGACTTACAGCCCGCCATACCGACGCGAATACATTTATTTAAATAAAACAATTCAACCATTTGTACCAGGCTAATTTTTGCATAGCTAATCATCGTCGGCTACACGACGATTTTTCACGAAAATCACCTTGCCATTCTTTTCCGACAGTTCCCAATGGCCGCCATATCACTGCAAAGGAGTGTAACGATTTGTACCACCCTGAAACTTTTTTTAACAGTTCTCTGTATGATCATAAAGAGAAGTCTGATAATACCATACCTGTGGGAGGTGGCGAATGTGAACAATATTTTTTCAAAATCCTAAGATTATATTCGTAATTCGAACGATTTGTACCAGTATGGCACTAATTTTTCCTGTAAGTTTGAGGTTTAACGAATATAAATACAAAGTTTTAAACACCTAGGTGGCGGCAATCTTGTCTAATAAGCAGATGTTATGTTGTATAATATTCTGCGGCTCCCACTGCTCGAAATATTCCTCGAATTGTAGAGGTCTTGGCTCATCGTGTTCGTAAGAAATAATCTATGGGAACCATTGGTCTCGAGAAAAAATTACGAAAATTATTTTGGATGTTACAGAGGAAAAATCTTCAATCCCACAGCAGGAAAAGTACTAAACGATGTTTTGAAGAAATAAAGGAAACGTTACTACAAATAATTGTGAATTTATTGTAGTAAAGCCTTATCAACTTTTCTTACTGTAATATTAAGATTTAATTATGTTTGAAGCAATTTTAATAACATTGTAGAAAAATAATACCGATATAAAATATGTCAATTTTGTGATTTTCCCTAAATGTTTCACCTCATTTTGTAGAGAAATCTTACGCGATAGAAGAAAACCAATATTATTTCTGAAATCAGCCCTAAAAACGACACAATAAACCGTTATCCAAACTAAAACAATTTGAAAATTTGTTTTTGCAGGCCTGTGCAATCTGTCAATAGCAAAAAACAAAAACTATGTCACAAAATAATATATATATATAATAGGACAAAGTTATTTCAAATTCAATAAACCTTATTATCAACGGATTGATGGTTTACCTCTTTTATCTGCATTATTAAGTGAAATTTGTACGTCCCACTTAGAAATTAGTATATTTTGCTCTACTAATAATATTATAGAAGTTTGGCCCAAATTGCAAAGCATATATGGATCAAAGACAAGGAATAATTCTACAAGAATATACTTCCTCGACCAACGCCCAGTGTTTGGTTTAAAACATGGTATCGTATGGTATATAATAAGACGGCTGAGAACAGGCCAAATTTTATGTTACATAAAGTGAACAAGGAAAATTCTTCAATAATTTTAAAAAATTATCAAACAACTTTCCAAGGAAGCTGGTTATACGTATTCAGCAACGCAAAATCTGCATTCACAATCGAACGGTGAATTATAGAAATTGTCAAGTCACGTATACGTATAACCAGCTTCCTTGGAAAGTTGTTTGATAATTTTTTAAAATTATTGAAGAATTTTCCTTGTTCACTTTATGTAATGTATGAAATCGACCATGGTCGACTAGTATGTTTTTCATGATTTGATTGTTATATTTTGCGTATTAAGCGACTAGAATATTCGGAGCGCGCTCTCGTGAGTATATCCAAAGGTTTTAAATCACTATGTTAGTGTGCCTTGGAATCATATACATCACAGTTGTAGAGTAGATATCTTCATATCAGGAGGTACGTGTTTGGGCGACGAATTTCTGCATTTTCAGTCTAAGCGGTGAATTGTTGTTTCCCAATATCTTTGGTGGGATGGCGCTCTGGATTGTTATTTATCCATTGTTACTGACCACGATTTGTATTGGTGAACAATTAGAAATTTGTTAATTCACTCTGAGTCAAATAAGCTGCACTGATGAGATCTAATAATATCGAAACAGCTGTATGCAGATTTTGAGTCGGGGTGACTTGACAATTTCTATAATTCACCGTTCGATTGTGAATGCAGATTTTGCGTTGCTGAATACGTATAACCAGCTTCCTTGGAAAGTTGTTTGATAATTTTTTTAAATTATTGAAGAATTTTCCTTGTTCACTTTAT
Source organism: Cynegetis impunctata (assembly GCA_030704885.1). Taxonomy (NCBI): domain Eukaryota; kingdom Metazoa; phylum Arthropoda; class Insecta; order Coleoptera; family Coccinellidae; genus Cynegetis; species Cynegetis impunctata. The sequence continues at coordinate 1,234,468 of JARQZK010000003.1, forward strand.
GTAATGTATGAAATCGACCATGGTCGACTAGTATGTTTTTCATGATTTGATTGTCAAATTTTATGTCCTTTACCGTTACATAGATAACTTTTATAGGCACATGTGGAGAAATTGGTACTATAGAACATATTCTTTTGTCATGTAGTGAGTACAGGTAACATCAAAGTATGCTTCTGTCCCACCTCAGTGGGGTTATTGCCTTTAAACAACCCTTGTTTGAATTTTCTACTGGTACTCAATAGTCATGTGATATAAGAAATTGTTTGTGGTTACATGAAAAACTTGAAGGTATAAATTTGCTTTGTTCTTTTATCCAATTGTCTTTGCATATATGTATCTCCTTCTTTCCGAAGCCTATATCTTGTGTTTATAAGAAGAAGAAAAAACTCTTCGACGGGCTCCTTTGCGTCACGTGTCTGTGTTTTATTCTAGTTTCAACTGAAGAAAGAAAATCAGAAAATTAGGATATTACTAACATTAGAAAAAATTTTTACTGTGGAAACGATATGTTCATGATAAGATTTATTTTTAATATGTATATATTAACTCATATCAATCAAAAAACTTTATTTTAGGGATCGAAAAAGACCGTTATTAATCGAATTTCTTAGATTTAGAGATTAATTCAAATAGAATAAAAGTGCCATCTTTCCATTTATTTATACATAGATTGGTATTGTTAACGTCATCCAGAGAAAATTGGAAAGACTAAGATACTCAAGCTGATAGCGAAAAAAAAAGGTATAAAGAGTACAACTGAAGAAACTTGTAAGCAGCAGAGCTCCATCAGTGAAGTCGTACTTTCGCGCGAAATTCGCGGAACGTAACTCAACATCAATCCGATCTACGTACCAAATTTCAACCCTACCTTAAAAAAAAAATTCGCGTATTGCTTCGTGTACTTACTGATAGCGAAGCAGGTCTGAAGTCTGAAGTTGCAGAAATTTACTCAAATTTTGATACTTTCGTTCTGCAATGAGAACAATCCTAGGTACCAGTTCATTTGACTCGATGGGAGCCACTGGAGATGCCAATATATAACGAGAAAAAGAAAAAAAAAAAAAATATATATATATATACATATATATATGTATATATATATATATATATATATATATATATATATATATATATATATATCTATATATATATATATATATATATATATATATATCATTATATATATATATATATATGTATATATATATGTATATATATATACATATATAGGATTGAGTTTCGGGGGGGGGGGGGCTGAATCAAAATTTACCTCCTTAAATTTAAATAAAAAACGCACATCCCTTTTCCTGTAAATCGTAATAGATCTTATGGTTAACCGATAGTGAGTAGGCTCATTTTATAGTAGTAGTTGAGCTCATTTCACAATTATTATCTTAGTAATCTCAATTCTTTTGTTACTACAATAAATCTCGGGGGGGGGGCTGCAGCCCCATGGCTCCCCCCCTGGGTGCGCCACTGTATATATATATATATATATATATATATATATATATATATATATATATATATATATATATATATATATATATATATATATATATATATATATTTATTTTTTTATATATATATATATATATATATATATATATATATATATATATATATATATACATTTGATTGTTTTTCGTGAGGTTATGTTTGGCTCCTCGCTTCGAAATTATTAAATTAATAGACAATTTTTACTCCAAAAACAAGGAGCTGTTGTAGAGTTGTGTTATGTTATGGGCCTTACAACCTAACTGTTTATGTCCTGAGGAAGACTCAATAAAGAGTCGAAACGTCGACTGAGACAAATTTGGTTGTTTAGATCATAACTCCTTGCCGAATACCCAGCTATAATTAATATATTTTTTATATATTTTATTATATATATATATATATATATATATATATATATATATATATATATATACATATACAGTGGCGTAGATAGCTTTTTGCGATGGGGGGGGGATATGACTTAGTTTCAAAATTTTCAAGTTTTTCTTCGAAAGTTCTATTTTTGTTGATAAAAATCATCTTTTATGTAGATAGTACAAAATAAGCGTATTGCTTCGTGTACTTACTGATAGCGAAGCAGGTCTGAAGTCTGAAGTTGCAGAAATTTACTCAAATTTTGATACTTTCGTTCTGCAATGAGAACAATCCTAGGTACCAGTTCATTTGACTCGATGGGAGCCACTGGAGATGCCAATATATAACGAGAAAAAGAAAAAAATATATATATATATATATATATATATATATATATATATATATATATATATATATATATATATATATATGTAAACGAAACAAAATTAGAAAAACGATTCAATTTCTTGATTTATTATAATATTAAAATTATGAGTAGATATTTACTTTACATGATGTGCTAAATCTGTCCATAATTATAGCGAGCGTCCATTTCGTGACTCCTGATTGGTCGGCCTGTTCGAAGCGCGGAAATTATACAATACTCAATTGCACAGTCGTCACGAAAATATATCTAGATGATTTTTATATAATTGCACATACATAATACCAAAAGAGGTGCTAGTGCTTAACATTTTCATGAATACGTAGATACGAAGACTTTTATTCAATTCTATTATAATTTTCGTAGGCTCATGGGGGGGATTGATCCCCTTGATCCCCCCCCCCTATCTACGCCACTGTATATATATATATATATATATATATATATATATATATATATATATATATATATATATATATATATATATATATATATATATATATAAAATATCAGACATGAAAAATATTTCGAAAATCGTTGCCTTTGAAAGTCTAAAACGGATGAAAAAACCACTCCCGCACCTGACTGCTTTGCTTCGATATACTGCAATAATATGTATTTTATGGGATAAAATACGACTAAAAACAACAAAGGAATTACTCCTTCAGCATGAGTATCCGAAGATTAAGAATGTAAATGATACAAAATTCTTTTCAATTCACTTTGTCCACAATTTAAGTCACAAGATTTGCAATAGGTTGAATAAATACAATATAAGAACAATAAGTACGAATAAAAGAAATTTGGGTTTCATATTCGTCAATAATAATTCGACAAGCCGTATTTGAAAAATCTGGTCTATATAAATTCAAACGTATTGATTGTGATGCATTTTATATTGGTCAGACTGTTAGAAACATCGGTAGCAGATTGAATGAACATAAAAAATCGACCATCCAAAGTAAGAACGTCACTGGATTCTCGAAACATTGCATAAAAGAATAGCCATTTTATACATTAACATAATCCAGAGATATTGCATTTACTGAACAACGGAAAGAGAATAGAAGCTTTGGAGATTACGCCTGCCGGCAACAGGATGTTACCCATCTCTAATGTTCGAATAGACTTTAGGATATCCCCACTCGGTAAATGAGTAATATAAATAGATATTAGGTTGCATTTTCAAATCAGTTAGAAAACTCTGGAAAATGGGTTAATAGCCCGAAATAATATAAATTCCCAAGAAGCTGACAATTTACACGAACGTTTGGGATAACATTATAATGAAATTGTAAAATGTCCCTGTCGAACCCATGTATGTAAAAAATTTTATTCAAATTCGCAAAAATGGGTGTTTTGGTTTTTTTTTAGCGAAACGGTTAGTTTTATGATAAAAATAGCTCAGACAAAAGTTGTAGATCGAGCAATTATCTACTAATAATGACCTTATAGTTTTTCCCCTTAAATTCATTATTCCTGAGAAAAAACGATTTTAAAATTTACTAAAAATATATTCCCCATAACAAGCATTACTACGATGCTTACGTACATCATTGAACGCATAATATAAGTAAAACAATTAGTCTGCCTTGAGCAACAGCTGTCTGCTGCTCAATAATTGTCTACTTGACAGTTCCCTGGTAGTGAAAACACGTGGTAATTGCTAATATTTTGCGCTAAAAGTAACTGTAGTCTCCAGTCCCAACTAGCCAATTGGCGTCCGAAGTTAAGATCGTAGCGCCGGAACGGCTAATATCGGTACTAGAGCGAGCATGGGAGATCAGCTGTTTGTTTACATTGATTGGTAATGGTATTTACGCTCATTTCATTTTGAGTTTTCGAACGTTTAGCTTCGTAATTTGTGTTTTTTTGGACTTCGCAATTTTTGAGTATAATGGACAAAAGCCAAACTGAAAGAAACAACATGAAATAAAAGAAGAATTAATATGAATACTCTGCTTGAATGGTTTGAACGTAATAAGTTATTATATTTTTTGAATTTTCCTGACGTATAACAGCTATCCTAAAAGTACGGTGGACTTCTGAGAGTCTGGTTTTTTTGATAGAATCTCTGTTTTCCTGATTATATAGTTGAATATTTTAGTTTTTACCTAGCTATAGAGTCAAAATTTATTTCATATTCTTGATGTTATGATAAACTGTTATTTTGGTTGTGCAAATAAACATCATTTGTTATTAATTTAATAGTATATCTGGTTGTTACATGAAAGAAAATACAATAATCTAGAAACTCTGGATGATGGCCCAGGTTCAGATTCCGATAAAAGTGGAACATATTTCGTTGGAATAGCATTGGACTTCAAAAACTCTACGTTTTCGGTTAGCTGAAAATTGCACATCATTAGTTGGTATAATTCTATATGGAAAAATCCACAACCTTACTGCAGGGAAAATAATTATTCTCAGTAAACTGTAAAGAACAACTCTCTTATGTTCAGACATTTTTTTTTCAATCTTCAAGTTATGAATCCACATCTTTCTTCTGTCCATCATTTCCTTGTTTCCCAACTTTGTTTGGAATGCAACTTTGAATTGTCCAGCTTTCGGAAAGGTATGTAAGCTATATTCGGTTTTTTTTTGCCCAAGATGAACAATAGAATACACAACAATAGTGATTCATCTCTTCTGAACGTTTGCAAACGATCCAAAATACAATTAAAACTCAACAACTTGTCATATAAAATACACGTAAACAGATGTAAACAAAGCAATCTATCTCCCATGCTCTAGTAATATTCGACACCGGTAGGGGGCGTATCGCTTATTATGTTTTCCGCAATTCTTGTGAAACATTCAATAGGTTCATCACAATGCTAAATGAAAAATTTACCACTGAACATATTTTAGTCAAGCAAGCTCACCATGATGCTGATGTACTCATCATCATTGTAACTGCAATATATTAATTCAATATAACTGATGTAAATACTGTTGTTGTTATTGAAGATGTTTATTTCTTGGAACATTGAGGAACATTTTGTTGCTGAATGTTCTCCTTGTTGAAAAAAGTAGAAACTTATGGCAACATACGTAAACTTATTGTTTCCACTGAAGCAACTAAAATTGTCAATAGTTGCTGTTCTGGCCGGTATTATTTCAAATATGTATATATTGTTGATAGAAAACATAGTATGTAAAAATGAATTGAAGGACAGTTGTCAAAATATAATTTAACAGAATGTCAATCTTTATTTAAAATCAATATAAAATAGAATAAATTGGTCTTGCCATAACATTTTTTGGTCCTTCGAGCCATTAGGAATATTATAGTTGTGCTCTAAGCTGTGAGCACATATTTTTCTGGGTGAAAATAATAAATATTCGCGATATGTCAGATTGCGAAGAAGATTTGAGAAGATCGACAAGGAGAAATGCAGGAAAACCTCCTTCAAGATATAGTACTAGTGAAGTGACAAAGACCTCCCAACAAAGTAAACAATCTTCAAGTAGTATTCAATTGAGACAAATTGAACTGAAACGATTGAAAGCAATGAAAGCCATCCAACAAAAAGAAGCAGAAGCAGCTAGAAAAGCTATAGAAATAGAAAAAGATAAGCTTTAGTGCCCTATTTATTTAATTTGTTTTGTGGCCGCGGAGAATGTTCTGGCCGGTATTATTTCAAATATGTATATATTGTTGATAGAAAACATGTATGTAACAAAGTATGTAAAAAAGAATTGAAGGACAGTTGTCAAAATATAATTTAATAGAATGTCAATCTTTATTTAAAATCAATATAAAATAGAATAAATTGGTCTTGTCATAACAGTTGCATATTATTTAGTAGAAAAAATCAACATTTGTTGCCGAAACATAACGAAATTTTAAGGAACATTTAGGAACATTTTCGGAAACAAGCAACAGCAACAAAAATATTCCTCAATGATCCTTCGGTGGAACCGTAGCTATATATTTATTCGTTTTCGTACTTCACTGCACACTGAAAATCTGCGACACGAATGTTTACTAGTTGCGTTCTCGATACGTTTCCACTGCGACTGCGATAGCAACACAAAAATGTTCCTCCGGTGAAATCGTAGCTTGAAGGGTGACAAGTAGAAACATTCAACATTTGTTGCCGAAACATAAAGAAATTTTAAGGAACATCAAGGAACATTTTGGAACATTTACGGAAACACGGAACAGCAACAAAAATATTCCTCCGGTGGAATCCAAGCTTGAAGGGTGACAAGTAGAAACAGTTAACATTTGTTGCCGAAACATAAAAAAAAATTAAGGAACTTTTAGAAACATTTGGGAACATTTTCGGAAACACGCAACAGCAACAAAAATGTTCCATAATGTTCATCATTGTTCCTCCGGTGGAACTCCAATTGAAAAAATCATTAATTTTTTAAAACCAAGTGAAGGCGCGTTTTCCTCCACTTGCGCCAGTCGCCGACGACTGCGACTGAGTAGCCGCGACTGGTAGTAGCTGCGACATATTCATTCAGTCGCGTTTTCCTCCACCTTCGCCAGTCGCCGACGACAGCGACCCGCTAGCCAGCGTCAATCAGTATTTGTCCCTCGTTCTGGTCTGTTCAGCACAAGAAAAATAAATATTTCAAAAAAATCATTAATTGCAATGTTATTAAATTATCAAGTGCAGGAGGAAATTCCGCTTCTCATGTTAACGTTAGAATCTGAGAAACAGAGAAGCGAAGAATTAGCAACGTTCCGAAATAGACGATTGGAAGTATTTCAGGCAATATTAATCCAGAACCATCTGACAGATAACGAAACAAAATTTAAAGAGTTTTTTCGAATTTCCCGGCATCAGTATAACTACGCAAACTAACTTTCGTCGACGAATTATCGCGGCACCCCTTCCGAATATGAGCAGCTATTCGCGACTGGACGAACGGCGACCGGACGCTGGTAGTCGCGACTGAGTAGCGGCTAGGAAAACAGGATGATTTAAAATGCATTGGAGATGTCTTGACGAATTGGTCGACGCTACTCAGTCGCAGTCGTCGGCGACTGGCGAAAGTGGAGGAAAACGCGCCTTAAAGGCGCGTTTTCCTCCACCTTCGCCAGTCGCCGCGAACTGCGACTGGTAGTAGCTGCGACCTATTCATTCAGGCGCGTTTTCCTCCACCTTCGCCAGTCGCCGACGAATGCGACTTGCTAGCCTGCGTCAATCAGTATTTGTCCCTCGTTCTGGTCTGTTCAGCACAAGAAAAATGAATATTTCAAAAAAATCATTAATTGCAATGCTATTAAATTATCAAGTGCAGGAGGAAAATCTGCTTCTCTTGTTAACGTTAGAATCTGAAAAACAGAGAAGCGAAGAATTAGCAATGTTCCGAAATAGACGATTGGAAAGATTTCAGGCAATATTAATCCAGAACCACGTGACAGATAACGAATCAAAATTTAAAGTCTTTTTCCGAATTTCCCGGCATCAATATAACTACGTACTGCTGCTCATAGAAGATGACCTTGCGAAACCATCCTATAATCGTGTGAAATCTCCAATAACACACGTTTTTTCACGCGTTCGAATCCAAACAAAACTAACTTTCGTCGACGAATTTATCGCGGCACCCCTTCCGAATATGAGCAGCTACTCGCGACTGGACGAACGGCGACCGGACGCTGGTAGTCGCGACTGAGTAGCGGCTAGGAAAACAGGATGATTTAAAATGCATTGGAGATGTCTTGACGAATTGGTCGACGCTACTCAGTCGCAGTCGTCGGCGACTGGCGAAAGTGGAGGAAAACGCGCCTTAAGGCTCAACAACCATCGCAAATATATTCAAATTCGAGTTTATCGGGTTACTAAATATGAAAATCACATTCCGTTTTTTCATGCTATGACTGGCTGTGACACAACCCCTGCAATGCGCCAGAGGGGTAAAACAACAGGTTTTAAACTATTTGAAAAACAAGATTTAGAATCTGCTAAAGTTTTCGAATATATTAACTCTACTCCAGAAACTAAAATTACCCACGGAATTCGTTGTCTTCTTTCAGTATATGGAGCCAAAAAAAAAGTTACTTGGATAGATTAGTTACGTTACGTATCTTTTGCTAAACTTAGTCGTAAAGAAAGATGTGCAATTATCAAATCTTCCTCCAACCTCGGTTTCTGCTCAACAACATTTTTATCGAGTATACTATCAGGTTTAAGTATGGATTATTATTATTATCTTCTTTATTATAGGACATGCCTAGTATACAAAACATTTATTAGGTACATCCATTTTAAAATAAATTTCTTACAACAAATGGCATAACTGCACACAAATTAAAGCATACAATAAACATAGCAATATGTTAGGCCACAAATCATACAATGTTTAGGGTACCCAATCCACAACAGGACAGGGAGCACCAAAGATATAAAGTTACAAAATTACCGCATTCACAAGAAATATTATCTTTTCTGAGACCAATCACACTCTATCCCTGATGAGTTTTTTAAGTCTTCGTTTAAACTGACTAACGCTAACTGACTCTCTAATAAAATTCGGCAGCTTGTTAAACTCATTTAAACCCTTGTGGAATAAACTATTCATTCCAAACCTTGTATTTGTTCTTGTTATATAAAAATTCGCATGCCTTCTTACGTTGTAATTATGTATATCATGATTTCTAACTACAAAACCTCCAAAATAGTCGGGCAGCAATCTCTTACTCAGCAATCCATCATAAACCTAGTTGATAATCAACTGGACTAAGAAGAATGGGGTTGTAAGCTAATTGATAATGAATTGGAACCAATCCACACACTACTTCCACCTGCAGCAGAGAAGCTTCTTAATACTTTTTTTGCAACTGCAAAAAAGGGTGTAATTCGAAATGCGGCAGCAAAAAAGAAGGTTTATTTTGTTCTCCAGCATGCACCAGTTATCAAGGCCAGTCATGCTCAAATAATCCTTACATCAACGACGAAACAATTGATGTATCGCTGATAATGGAGAATGAGAAGAAGATGGGGAAATTGAATGAGTAGACCTTTTGTTCTACTAGGATTTTCTCAGAAATAATGAATTTTAGGAGAAAAAATATGAAGACAATTTTTGTCTGAACTATTTTTATCATAAAACTAACCATTTCACTAAAAAATTCGAAAAAAATACCATCTTTGCGAACTTTGACCCTGAATAAAATTTTTTGCACCCATGGGATCAATGGGGACTTGGAAGTTTATGCAATTTATTTTTCGGACTAACTTGACCGAAGTACTAGTTAATTTATAATGAAATATGTATTAGAATTCCAATTTAACATTCATGATATGTTTCGGTACACTGTACCTTCATCAGTTACAAAATGCAGTATTATTTAGAGACTGAAAACCACATGATTGATAGAAGAACACGAAATAAAAGAGGAGAAAATTATCGGGGATTCCAGTAAGAAAGTACTATGCAGGTAATATATTAAGTTATTAGTTGACTTCTTCGTCAGATTCTGACTAAACAATGTTAAAGTTTTCCAATATAGATATTTATATACAATCTTAATTATCTAGAAACCTAAGTACAATACTTAGGTAATTCAAACCGAAATGTTACCAGGAACTACAATGTTGAACAAGTTCAATGAGGAGCTACAGTAATTACTACCTGAACATTGGAAGGAATTTAAGTTTTAGTTCTTTTGTCACGATTTATTTATTTCGAAATTTTCGATTTATTAAGTGCAGGAGGAGGGAAAGAGCGCTTTCTGTAGCAAGAATTTCATGTTAAAATCAAATAAGTACTTTTCTCACATTTCTGGAACAATACTCAACATAGATATTTCTTGTTAGTGAATATATTGAAATTAATACACATTTACCAAACGAATTTGGAAAATGCCCGCCATCTAAACATTTGTTAAACAGAAGAAAGAGTGGAAATGACAAACTCTCTGCGCACATTCTAATAAAATTTGTTGAAAGGGCCCTTATTCACAAGAAATTATAGTTTAGCTTTGATAACTTTCTCAGGTATGTGATAGTTACCTATCTTTTGGGAATCACACAGCGAGTAGATACCCTACTTCCAAGGGTTTTCAAGGATTCATTAAATGCTGATTAGAAATGATCAGCAAATACTTCACACATAGTTTGGCCATCTGTCACAATATCATCGTTAATAATTATAGATGTTATACTATTGGAAGAGTTCTTTTTTGACTTTACATTCTGCCAAAATTGGTTGGGATCGGATGATATATTTTTCTCACATGAATCTATGTAATTTTTTTACTCAAGTTCTATCACATACTTGGAACGTCCACGTAAGTTTAAGAAGGTGAGATAATCCATGTCGTTATGGTATTTTTTCCATCTTGAGTGATACTTATTCTTCTCTCTAACCACCTTGATGGTTCTAAGAGAAAACCAACTAGAGAATTTTTTACAGGTAATTGGATTTTGAGGAACAAATTTATCCACAGCCACATTGATTTTAGAGTATAGAAGGTCAGTGGTCTCATCAACAGTTTTTTCCAGGAACATACTATACAAGTCAATCTCAGCAAAGAAATTGTTGACTAAGTCATCATTTGCCTTATTGAAGTTATATGTATGAAATTTGTTTTCCAGATATGTGTTAATTCCAGAAGGAATTCAAGGGTAGTACGAAACTTAAAGGCGATTGGCACAATTGCAACTTCCGCAAGTAATCACAGTTGTTGAAGACAAGGTCAAGTGTATTTCCAGATGAATTAATTTATTATGTTGAGTAAAATTACCGAAAGCGAGTGTATCGTTTAACAAATTACTATTTATATATAAAATGCCATTGTATAGAGGGAATATTGAAGTCACCACAAATTACGATATTTACATTCGGATTGCTAGTAATGATATGTGTTAATTTCGAGCAAAAGAAGCTCAAAGCTATATAATTAGATGGGGCTATATATACACAGCACAAATAAAATTTCATAGATTTTTTCTCACCTGTGTCAGCTACTATTGTTACCCAAAGATCCTCTGCATCAGATGACCATTCTTCTTGTATGTGATTGTTGATTGAGTTATTGACAGCAATCAATGTGCCACATCTCTCCAATTTGCAACAAGCTGAGGATGCTCGATCTCTACGATACACACTGTAATTTCCAAAAAACACTTCGCTATCTATCACACTATTGTCATAGTCACAAAGCACTGTGCCAATATATGGTGTTGATAACTTGGATTTAAACCTCGGACATTCTGGTAATATACTGATGAAGCCATTGGTACAAACAACTTCATGAATCTAGTTGGGCCCATAAAATGGAATTGCTGTAGTTTCAAGATATCACTTTCCTTTCCAATACTAACTACTTTCGATCTATCGTCTTTCCTTATTAGAATGTTTACATTTCTCATCCAAACAAACCTGCAGTTCTTGCTTTTGGCTGCTTCCTTGGTATTCTTCAGCAGCAACTTCATCTTACTGGTGAGATGTTCATTAATGAACAGCTTCTTAGATAAATTTTCAATAGCAATGCCAGAAGTATTACTTGCACGCCTTAGCCTTTTGGTTGCATCAAGAATAGAATCTCTTTTATGCTTGTTCAACAGTTTAACTATGATGGGTATCATCTGTTGTGCAGACGAGGGATAGGGGACAACACGATACACGTTGTCTATGTCTGTATCGACAATAGAACACTTGACATGCTCACCAATCCCATAAATAATGTCCAACAGATTTTCATTTTCTTTAAAGGTCACACCCTGTATCTCTAGGTTATTGGCTCGGCTCTGGTGCTCCAAGAGATCCATGTAGCTGGGATACTTCTACTTTCAAGTTAGCATTTTCTCGGTTCGCCTTCTCCAATGACGCTAGTTTCTCGTTCATTCTGTTCATAGCGGAATCGGAAGTGCTGATTTGATTGCTACAGAAATTGACAGAGTCCATCACGTCCTCATATTTCTTATTCAGAAATCGTAGGCTTCCTTGAGTATCTTTCAATATCAATGTTACTGAAGAAGAAGGTACATACTCATCAATATCATTGCCCTCGGTACCAATCACAATAGATGTGTTACATGTTACGTCCCTACTATTTGGGTATATCCAGTGCACTCCATGCATAAGAAATTTATTAAGATCTTGTTTATTACCTACTACACATTTACCGTGGTAAAACTTCTGGCAAGCACCTGTGCATTGCAACCCAGGTGATTTATTGTTTATATCTCAAGTACATGACTCAGAAACTGGCATCATGAAGAAAAAGCGTAATTCTTTTTTCTCACGTCGATTCGTCGGGAACCAGCTCAAATGAACGATTAAAATCACACCTGTTTCTTTCCAATACACTACACTATTGATTGTTGAATGTAATTATAAGGACTGGTAGACGTTTCACTGAATATTAATTTTCACCAACCTATCGGTATAATTATTGCACAGTATTTGTGAAAATTTCACGAAATTTGTAGTATTGAAGTATTTCCACTGTATTAGGAACAATTATACGGAGCGAACAAAAATGCTACTATCAACTCGACGAACATATGGAAATATAAATGAAATTAATCATCTCTAAATATAAGAATTTCACAAGCCTTTTTATATTCTCAATAATAACTGAACTTTCTGAAATGATCATATTATGTCTATTGGCTTGGACCAAGGTATACACATTATCTTAAAGCCTAAAGTATTGGCTAAAGCCTTAAGTATTAGCTAAGTTTTGAAGTAAATCAAATAAGTGAAATCGTTTCTCATGTTTTTCGTAAATTTCAAATAATAGAAAAGAATTCAATCACTGTGCTTTATATTAAAGCCTTGTATTAGTATTGAATTCTTGGCGTTCTTTTCTTTTTTTCTTGAATGAACCTAGCCTTACTGCCTCATTCGAATCTTCTCGGCCAATTTCAACACCCAAATTTATTTAATTACTGAAACTATTCTACTTTCTGTTTCATTCTAGTTTTCTTTTTTTATATCTACTTAACCTTTCATTACTATATTCACCTTCCTTAGCTCTTATTCATTTCTTACTTTGACTGAGTCATTCAATTGCACCTATTGGGTTATGAACACTACCCCAAGGACATCCAAGAGGAAATAATAGATCTGTTACAAGAAGGTAATTTGCTAAAGGACACCAAATACAACTGAAAAATAATTAACTAATGATAGTCAATTATAGTGGGTGGCCATATTATTAGGGACAGTACTCAGATTTCTGTAGTATCTGTATTCTATTGGTATCATGAAAATAACAAAAAATGTAGGCAATGCTATTTATCATTTTTCATATAAGTTATATTGCCAATAACAAAAATCTAATGAAATAATTTGCAATATTTCGTGATGCCACTTTTTCTGCAATAAGAGGTAATATGCGTCGGGGCATGCTCTCAACGCATGCCTCTGCATTCTCTTGTAGTTCGGAGTTGTGATGCCCTTCTCTGATTTGAGTTTTAATCTATTATACTGGCACTTCGTGGTCTTCACTTTTTTAGCACGCTTGGTTAGTTTCCACATGCTTTCTATGGAGTTTGGTGAATTCCTAGCCAAGACGAAATATCAACATGATTTTCCGCCAGGCATGCCGTAACATTTCTGACTTTGTGGCACAGTACTGAATCATGCATAAAAAGGTCATTATCATAATCATGAAAGCATTTTTGGAGTTGCGCCAGTAGTCGTTTTCCTAGTAGGTACTCGCTTGTACTGGTCTTGTTTGATCGTCCCTTTCACGATGTATAGGCACCCCATGCCTATGGCTGAGATGACATACCACCCTATGACACTAACAAGGTGTTTAACCCTCTTCACAAGGCAGTTTATATGGAATTGTTCCTCAGGGCATCTTCTGATAAAAGAAATTTTGTCGACCAAAACATGGAACGAGGTTTTTGAATAAACCTAATTTCAATAAGGGAGTAAGTAGTAAATCCTATATAAATATTTTCACAGATCAAATTCTCCAACGATAGAGGCTACAATAGGTTTGAAATTTTTCTAAGGGTAACTTCATATAGACAAATGATAATCTTATCCGTAACCTTGAAATTATATTAGCATAAACCACAGGAATGTGATATCATAAAATATTGTATGTAGGTATTATAAAAATATATGTACAGAACGAACATCAATATAATACCACTATTTTTTTACTGATAAAATTTCACTGAATTGAATGTTCGCTATCGTGAACACTTTTATCTGTGAAAGAATCTGGTATCGAGTCTCGATTACAGCACATTAAGTTATCTCGTGGAAACCCCAAAACGCCCATCTTGGCTGTTGAGTCCCTCCCTCCTCATGCTCAATTTATATGTCTCCCGAATGCACTCGAATGGCGAAATAAATCCCTGGTTTCATTTTCTCGAATATACACTTTCATTAATGAACTATTCTGACAAATAACCCTCCCTTCTCAGTAACGTGTTATACTCCTTACTATAAAAATGAATATGCACTAGATGAGTTTGTTTAACCGTTAACTATTGACGTAAGAAATATGAAACGTTGTCAATAAGTACAGGCTGTCCCATTTTCGATGTCCTCACGGGATAACTCGCTTATTTTTGAAGATGAAGATTTGCTGTTTTCGCGAACGTTGGCTATTTTTTTGTGAATCTCACGATAACGCAAACAAAATTTTCATAGCTTGCCCTGTGTTGAGATAATTTTCTTTTTTTTTTATGGTGAGCCAAGACAAATATCACTTTAACAGATATACATCATCTGCACCCAGGTGAAACTGAGAAGCGTATTGAGTTTTGTAGGTAGTATACACAAAAGACGGGAGAAAATATAAATTTTGGGCTTTTAGTGGTATTGTCCGATGAAAGCCATATAAGTAACGCTGGCATTTTCAATCGAAATAATCATCTATATTGGTCAAATGAAAATGAGCACGTTACGGTGGTTCGTAAAAAACAAGGCAGATTCGGCTTTAATGTATCTTGTTTCGTTTTTGAAGGAAGATTAACCTACCGCATTTTCAACGGTAGCTTGAATCACGAAAGATATTTCGAAATTTTGGATGATTTTCTTTCTAAACTACTAGACGAAATTCCGTTGGCTCAATATAGAATATAGGTATAAGACTCTATAAGGTCTTCAACAGAATGGGCAGTAATTTGAACAATATTGACAAAATATTTTCAACAAAAAATTATAGAGTTTTGTTTTGTAGCAGTGTTTCATATAAGTTTCTATTTTTGTTATAATATTTATTAAATGCATATCTGTTTAGTAACTTATATTAAATAATATTTTTTTAATGAATACTTTTCATTCTACTCTATATAAATGGAAGTGATATTTTTGTTTATTGCGACGAACGATGATCTATTAAAGTGATATTTGTCTTGACTTGCCATTAAAAAAAGAAAATTATCTCAGAATTATCTAATACAATATTATATAAGTATTGTATATTTTTGAAAAGCGCAAAACATTTGTGTTCTGAATATGGAAAAATATACAGTGTTAAAAAAAATTATAACATTGGGTTATATCTAAACAATGACAGCTCATTTAAAAAAAAAATTGTATAAAAGACAGTTTTTACTTTTCCTATAAGTTAAAAGACAGTTGTGATACAGAAGGGAGGCCAAAATGCAATATTTTCAACTTCACCCTGTATCTCAAAAACGAAGCAAACTATGTGAACTTTGTTTGCGATATCGTGAGATTCACAAAAAAGTAGCAGACGTTCGCGAAAACCGCAAATCTCTATCTTTAAAAATAAGCGAGTTACCCCGTATAAGGACATCGAAAATGGGACGTAATGACGGCAGCTTGAAAAATTTAATACTTTTGTTCTGCAACGACCAAATTTCAGCGCATTTGACTCGATGGGAGCCGCTGGAGATGCCAATATTATCCAGGAAAAAAATATATATATATAAACAGGGTGTTCCTTAAAGAGATGCTAATATTTAAGGGGGGAACCCTTGTGGGGTTGCGCCGCATGAATGCATTCTAGATCCGCTTTCTGGGGCGGATCAATCCCCATCATTCCTATAATTTCTCGCTTATTTTTTTCCATAGAGTCCCGTCCTTAGCTTTTTCTTTCCATCCAGCGACACTTGCCGTTCTTTAATCTTAGATCTGGATCTTCCTCGCCTTCTCCTGGTTCCCACTGCAGCACTGAGCAGACCATTGCATCTTCTCCTCTTCCCCATACATGGCCGAGCCATTCTATCCTTCTTCATTCTTTTCACTATATCTTCGCCGTTCTATTTCATAGTTCATCCATTGCCTGTACTCATTGTCGTCAAATTTATTGATCCTATGATTGTTCTCATTATTCTTCGTTCCATTATTCTTAGTTTCTCCTCTTCTCTTTTGGTCATTGTCATCGTTTTTGCTCCATAAATCATCACCGGTTGTGTTATAAATTTTGAGTTTAGTGGCCCTTGTTAATAATTTACTTTTTAGCTGTTTCTTATTGGCATGGAACGCCCTATTACTTGCCATTATTTTTTTTTATTTCTGATCTTCGTTCCCCGTTATTGCTGATCGTAACCCCCAGATATTTGAACTTTTCGACTTCCTCGAATTCGTATTGTATTAGGGTGATAAATTACGTAGAAGGACAGTGACGTGAGTTGAAAAGGAGGAATCATCGGACGAATCCGATGAGGTACTGTCTCTGAGACATATGATTAGTAGTTGAGGGTTAAGTTTATAATTTTACTTCGTATACAATATAATCATCTTGTTATCAGCTTATTAATTCTACAACTCAACATGCTATTTCCTTTTGAGTCAGATAATTATTTCAAATACTATAAAGAAACTAATTAATACTTTTGTCAGTTCAACGTAATTAGTTTTTTAAATAATACTATAGAATATACAAAGTTCATAGAAATTTTATATAATCGAATAATAGATTAATGATAAATATTATGAATTAGTTATAGACGATTCAATAGAATTTTCCTGATCAACTGTGAAAATTTTGAAATAGATTTCTTTCGAAAAATTAACTTCTCATACCTAATACTTTCTTGAGAATTGTAAACGACCAATTGGATGCACATTGAGTAAGTAACCGCTGAAGAATTATGAAAAGATAATTACTTAAGTAAGATTTGCAATTTGATAATAGACATCACTATTCTCCTATGACGACATAAAAAAACTCGTAAGCAGCAAAGCTTCATCACTAAGGTCGTATTTTTCACGTTAAGTGCCGTCAAAATGCGATTCTAACGGATTGAATTGTATTTTGAAAAATCACGCTCATAGCAAACGAATTCAAAAAGAAAAAAATAATTAATTTTACTGAAAAAAAATTCGCGAAATGAATAGTGGTTGAGGAAAAAAGTTGAAGCCAGAACGCACCTCAACATCAACTCAATCTACATACTAAATTTCAACCGTCTATTGTAAAAAAAAAAATTGCGAAGTGCATCGCGTACTCATGATAGATAAATAGATAGATCTTTATTTGTAATAAACATTACAAATGGTGTCGACAGTAAAATATAAGAAATATCACATCACAGTATAAATACAAGAAATATCACATTGGCAACAATCATGCGTACAAACACAACAAAATCAAAACAAACATTATTACATTTTCTTTCTTGACAAGAACTCTTCCACGGAATATATAGTTTCATTTAAAAGTAGTCTTTTCACTTCCCTCTTGAAGTTCATCTGGGACTTGTTATGAAACTCAGAAGGAAGGTTATTATATAATTTGGGGCCCCAGAAGTCAATGCCCTGTTGTGTGCGCCTCAGACGATGCATTGGGATCTGCAAGGAGTCTTTATTTCTTGTTTGATATACATGGTTTACAGAATTGGTAGGAAAATCCCCCAAGTTCTGATGCACATAACACAGTGAGTTGTATATGAAGAGTGATGGAACTGTAAGTATTTCATGATCTTTGAATGCCATTCGGCAAGACTCATTATACCCCAAGTTAAAAATAACTCTAATGGCTTTTTTTTGCAGAATGAAAATGCTTTTAGCTCCCGATGCAATCCCCCAGAACATTATGCCATAGTTGACGTGACTATGAAAATTGGCATAGTAGACCGATTTCAGAGCTTCCAAAGTGACCACCGTCTTGATGGTTCTCAGACTGAAAATTGCGGAGGTGAGCTTCTTAGTTAACTCTTCAACATGTTTCATCCAATTTAGGCCGCTATCAATGTACATGCCAAGAAACTTAACTGATTTCTCAGGTTTCTGATTGAAGATCAAACTTTGAGTTTTCTGATCGTTTAATTTTAACCTGTTAGACGACATCCAGGAGCTTGTGTTCTTCATAACAATTTGTTTTTTCTTCTGCAACTCATCAACGGTGGTATCCTTCAAAATCAGCGTGGTATCATCAGCATAAAGACAGGCATCAGCACTCTCTAAATTACAAACCAGATCATTGATATATATAATAAAAAGTATAGGTCCTAATATTGAACCTTGAGGGACTCCATATAATACTTCTCCTGTATCTGAATATCTTCCATTCCACTTCACGGTCTGCCTTCTATGTTCCAAGTATGACTTCATAAGATCCATTGGTACACCCCTGATTCCATAAAACGATAATTTTTCGAGAAGATTCCGGTGATCTACCGTGTCGAACGCTTTCGACAGATCACAGCATGTTACCATCAACTGCTCCATCCCATCCTGACCCATAATCGCACTCTGAATCACACCATTGATTGCAGTTATGACAGATGGCGAAGCAGATCGAGATGCAATTCGAACGGAATAGTCACCACGAAATGCAGCGCGGTTGAGAAAAAGATTTGAAACCAACAAAGGATCCCAAGTCAACATTAACACCATGTACCTACGTACCAAACTTCAACCCTCTATTCCAATCTTCAGAAGCTGGGGAGTTCAGCAATTTTTCAAAATCCTCGAAAAAACAATAAATATCTACGTGAAAATGACGGCGGTTGGAAAAATTTGATACTTTTGTTCTGCAACGACCAAATTTGACTCGATGGGAGCCGCTGGGGACGCCAATATTTAACTTAACTTTTGAAAGGGTGAAACAATTTTGAAAAAAAATAATTTTTTTAGTAATAACTGAGATAATAATTGTAGACAACTCTATAAGATTCGGTACATTTTTTGTACATTCGGAAAAAATCTGATCTCTTAATTTAATTTCAGGTGATGCACAAACCTTTCCACATTGCTCTTGATTTTAGAGGAATTGATCACGAAATAAAACGATTTTTATTTTTTCAAGCGAAAACCATGCGTCGGACAAAGAAAACCCTTGAAATCAAATTGCCCGAAAATGAATGAGGATCTGAAAATTTATTTTTATTTCAAGAGAAAGAAGTGGCGTAGTATTACTTCTCCAAAAATTTTCAATGCAAAACCCGTACGAACGCCACTGGTAGAGAAAATGAAAATTTTTATACATCACAAAATTCACCTTGATGCACAAGACATGTACCAAGTTTTATGAAGTTGTCTATAATATTATCTCAGTTATTATTAAAAAACTGATTTTTTTTCAAAATTTTATGTCCCTGTATCTGAAAAGTTAACACTTTCAGGAAATACTTTCATTGGTAGTTTTTTCCTTAAAATGAGTCGAAGAATCACCCCCTCAAATATTAGCATGTCTTTAAGGAACACCCTGTATATATTATCTATATATATATATATATATATATATATATATATATATATATATATATATATATATATATATATATAATATAACTTTTTGATAATTATTAGCAATAACAGACTTGGTGAATCTCAAAAAACTCGATTTTATCAAAAAGTTGACGTTTCGCCACGACATTCGTGGCTTCATCAAAACTTTTTTTGTCGTGGCGAAACGTCAACTTTTCAATAAAATGATGGTCTAGGTCTGAAACGGATGAAAACACTACTCCGGTACCTGACTGGTTTCCTTCGATATACTGCAATAATAGTATGTATTTTATGGGAAAATACAACTAAAACCAATTGAGCAGCAGAAGTCCGTCACTAAGATAGTATTTCCCCTCATTCTTGTTATTTTTTACATAGAAATTAGTGACACCCTAAGTCAATTTGGGGGAGCTGCGGAGGTCAGCAAAACCTCAAAACCCATGAAATCTCATCATGATCATCATCATCATCATTGGCACGACAACCCGGGTTTGGTCTTGGCTTCCTCTAAAATTTTTCTCCACTGATCTCGGTCTCTGGAGCCGGTTCGATAGATTGGCGCCTTAATTGCTCGTGCATCTTGGTCTATCCCATCGCTCCATCTGAGTCTGGGTTTTCCCTGTTTTCTCCGCCCTTCTGGTTTGCTTGTGTATATTCTTTTAATGGTCGTTTTTTCATCTGCCCTTATAACGTATCCAGCCAATTGCAGTCTACTCACTTTAATTTTTGTTGTGATGTCGTTGTCTTCATATAATTCGTATAGTTCTGCGTTGTATCTTCTTCTCCATTGGTTGTATACATTTATGTCTCCGTATATTCTACTAAACTCATCAACTTAATCCAAGTAAATGTAAATCCTGTAACTCAATCTGCAGTACCTACCTAGTTGTAAAAGTGCTCAGAAATAATGGGAAAATATAGGAAAGAAAACGGTTTTTTGCTACATACTGCAAAAAGCCCCAAAAAGCTTAGTTCGCATATAATTTCCAGATTTTCTACAGGTTCGAAACATTTTCGCTTTGTATCTAACCGCCACTCCATTCCCTCATGCCAAAATTTCGACTATATTTACCCAAATATTGATTGTTTTCCTCTGTTTCAAGAAAAAATTATTATTCGAGAAAATTACAAAGGAATTCCGGAAAATTCAGACCTACTATAAAAATTATAAATTTTGTATGCGTTCTCGACCATCTGAACCAATTTGGATTTTTTCAAAGTGCTTGTACTAGTATGAATTAGCTTTGAGGAAAAAGAAAAATTGATGAAGTTGCCGTCAAATTGCAAAATTGTGGAAAAACGACATATACATGAAGTTCTTTTCTAAGCACGTGGTCTATACTCACATTATAAATTCATTTTACGTAAATAAACACGTTTATTTTCGTATAGTTCGTAAATCTTCAATATTTTTATTATTATATTAATAATTATATTATAATGCCGAATCCAAAGGAGCTTCGTTCCTACCTGGTGTTCCATGACACAATTTCTTTTTTTTCTATTTTATCTAATTCTATAATTAATATAAGGGTTTTAGGAAACAAAACATACGAAATTTTGTCCGGAGATATGAAAAATTCGAGAAAAACCATAAAGCTTTTCTACAATAAAAGAATTTTTTTTGTAGATTCATTAATTTTGTCATTCATTAATGAATCCATGTATTCCGTTCACAGCTGCTTTTGGCGACCAATACATTCGTACAAATTGAGTTAATGCCGGCCCTGGATCGAGATGCGCAAACCGTAAAATAAGATTGTTCAAATGACAAAACGATTATACATCAAAGTCGTTCGCATTGTTAGTGTTCTAAAAACATAACGTTAAATTGTTTCATCAGCTACCAGGCTACCACCGATTTTTGTATAAACCTCCTGTTTTCTAATACCAACACGACCTTCGAATTCGTACTATAAGGGCGAATTGTTTAGAAAATACGAATCAATAAGTTGTTGAATGTTTGAATTCAGATGACGGAGGAAGACGACAATGTGCTGGTTGCCTCACGTTTTTCGTGGGCGGAGGTAATAGGTCTGTACAATTAGCTCGAAACGTTTATACACGTGACGTTAATACGTTCGTGTCTCCCACATACATTCGAGCGATTAAAAGTTTCATAAGAATATATTATGGGAATATTCATGCAGGATGTAGGTATAGTTAAAAGATGCAAAGGGTAGTTTATTTGTCTCACAAACACCTACAGTTAGGTTAACGAAGGGCCAATGGGCATTAATTTATCAATCAATCAATCATAAAAGTATATTGAACAAATTTTTTTTGGTGCTACATGGTTTTTCTAGCTGAATATTCTCTATTAGTCTAGTGCTTTTTTGTCCGACTTTTTTCAGCAGTCTCGAAAAAATATTAGCAAGGTGTCTTTCGATTCGGAATAGAATGTAGATATTTTTCGTAAACAATAAAGTCCCGCTCGCGAAAATTGTAAAAGTTATAAACAATTGACTGAAAGAAAAAAAGAGGGGTTTGGTTTTTTGCAAATATCTCAAAAACCAATTGAGGTTTTCGATATCTAAAAAGATATTCATAAAGAGAAGGAAATTTTCTGAAAGAAAGTTATAATTGGCGGAACTGTAGGATCAATAATTATCATTTTCTCAGAGGGGTAAAAATACGGCCGAAAACTGCTAATCTAGCTTGCGCTAACCACGCCCATTTAGGACACTTTAACAATAAACATTATTAAACCATATTAAATACGAAAATTAAGAAATGAAAAAATGTATGAACTAACTGGATAGTTGAATAAACAATAATTCGATGGCAAAAAATTTTCATCTCGATTTTTCATTTAGTTATACAATAGTTAATTAATAATTTTTTGCTGCTTGAACAAGAAAATTGCAAGTGTGATAACTGTTGAACTGTGAATCTGAGATTTTTTTTCGTTCCTGGAGCTAGTTTTGAGAGGCTTCTGAATAGATCACCGTTAAAAAAATCTGTGAAATTTTAGTTTTATTAATAATTTACTTAGATGCAAAATAAAAAAATTAATTAATCTTAAATTTTTTTTTCAACTCCCCTATAAACAACGCATTTGTTTATAAGAATTTTTCATACAATAGGACACGAAAATTGAAATTTTTATGCAGCTTTCGATTAGAAACAACGGTTCTTTGAAATTAATTTAAAAAAATTTCGTTCGTATTTTGCAATGACGTAAATTGTTGCTCAAAAACTGATAAACTAAAATTTTTCAATTTTTTCAACAGGGATCTATTCTGAAGCCCTTCAGAAATAGCTTCAAGAAAGGAAAAAATCTCAGACCAATAGTTGAACAGTTATAACACTTTTCATATACAATTTTCATGTTCAAGCCCAAAAAAATTATTAATTAACATTTGCATAACTAATTAAAAATCGTGATAACAATTTGTTGCCGCCGAATTATTGTTCATTCATCTATCCAGTAACAGCCTCAGTTTTTTCGTACATGAATTTTCGTATTAAATATGGTTAAATAATGTTTATTGTTAAAGTGTCCGAAATGAGCTTGACTTGCGCAAGCTAGATTACCCGTTTTCGGTCGTATTTTCACCACTGTGAGAAAATTATAAATATTGATCCTACAGTTTCGGAAGTAAAACTTTAATATAGGACATTTTCTCCTCTTTTTGAATATTTTTTTAGATATCAAAAATCTCAATTAGTTCTTGAGTTATTCGCAGAAAACCAATCCCCTCTTTTACAGTTTTCACGAGCGAACTGTATTTTTTTCAAAAAATATCTACATTCTATTCCGAATTAACTGGCAGCTTGCTCATATTTTTCTGAGACTGCTGAAAAAAGTTGAACAATAAAGCACTTGTTGACTAGATTATATGGGAAGTTAAAAGATTATGAATCCTTCTTCAGCCGTTTATGTAATGTTAAATATTAATTTACTTTCCTATCGTTTTACATTAATATGAAAATTCCTAATATCCTGACGGGGAATGCGGCGTAGACCAACTTTCTAATTATTCCATGATGATGGAGGAGTGATCAGTTCACACACCTCAAGTATTGCAGTTATAGAAATGGGAGTACCTCAGGGAAGCGTTGTAGCTCCTGTATTGTTCTCTCTTTATGTGGCAGATATAGTGTATTACCTGGCCGATTTTAGAGTTGTTTTATATGCTGATGACCTGTCAATTCTTGTATCTAAGGAGTCACATGATCAGAACCAGACAGCTTGTGAGGATCTAATGTCGAAAATTGCATACTGGTTTTCTAAAAACATGCTTTACATAAATACAACAAAAAAGAGTTCCTTATTTTTCATACAAAGCAAAAACAAATGGATAGTATATCTATGAATATTAATAACAATAACATCAATCAGAACAACAGCATTAAATTCTTAGGCATGAAAATCAGTGATACATTGGACTGGGAAGGTCACATAAATGATATAATCAAGGTGATTAATACCAAAATATTTCAGATACGGTGCATGTGCAGGGTACTGACGGTTCAAGCACTGAAACACTTCTATTATGCAGAGATCCAATCAAGATTGACTTACGGTATAATACTCTGGGGACATTCTACGGCTGCAAACACTCTTTATTGTTCAGAAAAAATGCATAAGAGCTCTGCTATGTAAAACTCAATACGAACCGAGTAAGCATCTATTCAGAAAACTTGAGATATTGCCTCTCGCATGCCTTTACATATTGGAAGTTGCATGTTACATCTATGAAAGGAGAAACAATCTGCTTTGTCGCAAGGACATCCATGGCTATTTCACCCGAAACCAGAATTTTCTAAATACTTCACACAATAGAATTAAATTAACTCAGAACTGTCATCTCAGCATTGGAATACGAATATATAATAAAATTCCTCAGGACATAAAAGATCAAATTAACCATTTCAAATTAAAAAAATCGCTGTTAAAACTTCTAAGGGGCGGCTTATTCTATACTTTGGAAGAATACCTTACCATGGCATAATGTAGCAAAATAGTCTATTGTGAATTTTATGATTGTGTACCCTGTTTATTTGGTTTGATAGCCTGTCTATATTGTGCGATGTTTTCAAATTTATAGTTGTAATTTTATTTTTGACGTGTTTTATACCAGTTTTGGTCCTTTTAGTGAATAAATTGATTGATTGATTAATTACGTCCATTCTTGATTTATGTCATTGCCAACATATTTATACTAATTCTTGAACAACTAATTTCATGGCACATTTACAATAAACTAATTCAAGGTGGGACCCGAAAACACAGATGAATTTCAAAATAGAAAATAATAGTTGGAGACGGTGAAACTTACCATTTTTGAAAAGTGAATATAAGGAAACTATCATTTATTTGAACTAGAAAATTCATTTGACTATTGAGAATCATCAACTTACCTTCAAGAGAGTTGATTTTTAAAACGATAAAGGTTTTCATATGGGTACCTTATTCAGAGCTTTTTAGTAGAAATACACTCACCCTAGAGTAAACAACACTGATGAGATATTTTGTAGAGTAGCATCAATTAGCTATTCGAGTAGCTCATAGTATTATTAATCCTGAGAGTGAAACAATGACCGGACCATCGATAACACGGGAAGAAATTCGCAAAGCAATACAACAATCAAAGAATCAAAAAGGAGTTGGTCCTGATGAATTACCATCAGAAATCATTAAATTAATTGATGACGATAACATTTCCTTGTTAGAGAACATTTTCAATAGAATTTATAATGAGGGTAAATTTCCTTTGAATTGGCTAAAATCTAAGTAAAAACTATTCAAATAGTTTAATTAATTTAATTCCATAAAGGTTTGAAAAAATTAAAGTTGATATTTTTATTTTCTGGAATTGATAAATTTATGTAGTTTTTTTGAAGAATTAAAAATATCTTCAAATTATGTATGTCTTTTTGATAACAGAAACTTTTATTGATTAATGAATTTTTTTAAAATTGGAGAATTATCCAATAACACTAATTAATTTTAATTAAAAAGAACAATTTTATATTTTTGAATCAAATCAACTGTCGACTACACATGCTGCCACCTACAGTCAGTATACAATATACAAATGTGACTAGGTTTCTGCAATATAGTTTCTTTTATATTTGACGTTTAGATTAATCTAACCTGCAAAGACTTTCAATTTTGTTGAGCATAAATCTGATCTACTTGAATCTACAATGGGTGCAAATAGATTCAATAGCTCAGCTATTCTATGCATTGAATCAGATGTGCTTCAACGTTTAGATTGTGAAGATTTAATCGACCAGTTTGCAGAAAATTGGCGAGTTTGCCTGTGAAAAAAATTATGCAATACTAATATAAGTCGTTCTTAGTGCAAAACTTATAATTCTAAGAAAAATACAAATATTTTTTTATATTACTATAGTATATAATAAATAATATATAATATATGAGTAAATAAAGAATAAATATAAATAAAACATAATGTATAATAAATGCTATATAATACATAATAAATTTCCTGCAATCAATTAGTTATTCTAATTCTTAAAAAATAAGATATCAAAACTATTAAAATAAAATTTAAGTCATAGGGCGGCTTTTCTTCAGTGCCCCAGGGCGGCACAAATTTAAATCCGGCCCTGTATATATATATATATATATATATATATATATATATATATATATATATATATATATATAATTTTTGCTTAATTTGAATTTCAAATGATTTGTATATATATTTCTCATAATTATTTACGTTACTTAATCTAATTTACATGTTGCTATGAGAACGCCTTTATTTGTATAGAAAATTAATGTTGTGTATTTTCTATGTATGAAGGTTGATTTTTCTTCTTCTACATAAAAATGGAGACGTGGAATAAAAAAAGGTTATACCGCCAAATGCATTTCCATAACATACACTAAGTCAACGTACAAAACTCTAACTCAAAAACTTCAGCATGCTCCAGATCATACCCTTGCCCGAAGTTTCAAAAAGTCAAAATTTTTACTGAATTTGTACAAATTTTGATAGTTCTGTTCTGTCTTAGAAAGAGCCCTAGCCCATTTGGTCTCACAGAGGCCATATATATACTTTAAAATATCAACTTTGCTCAATTGGGTTAAACTAAATAGCACAGACTATGTCAGCATAAATAAAATAGGATTGACTGTAACAGGTGAAACTAATAGAGTCAATGTGATAATTCCTCTCAATAACAAGAATGAATTTTCAAGATTTCTTTTCTTTCCATTGATTTGTTAGTTCAAGGAATCATACAAACAAATTTGTTCTTTATAGTAATACAAATAGCATTTGGTTATCACACTGAAATGTAAGAATTTTAGAGCGCTAGCATTGGGTCTTGTAGATCATTTGCTTTGAGCAACATATTCCACATCTTTCATTACCTCTGGAAAAAAGATTGTCCTAAGAAAGGTTTAAAGGAAGAATTTCGATGGCGTGAAAGATTTCATTTAAATGAAAATTTCAGCATATAAGATATATATATATATATATATATATATATATATATATATATATATATATATATATATATATTTTATATATATATATATATATATATATATATATATATATATATATATATATATATATATATATATATACATATATATAAACACACCGGCAAATTTAAAGGAACGGAGATGAATTGTATTATTTTTCCTCATAATTTTTTTTTGCGGCGCATTTGAAAAGAATCATTCAACAGGGATATTCAACGGTTTAGTTGATTTCAATTTGTTTTGCAAAACTTCATCCGCTTTTGGAACCTGTCTAAAAACTTAAGACTAAAAATTAAAAACTCAGTTTTATACTTATTGTCGTCTTAAACATTTAATGGTAACGCAAAATCACAAGGAACATTTTTTTTCAATAACGCGTGTGTCCTCCACGAGCCCTTATAACTGCAACCATTCGTGTTAACATACTTCTGATGACGTTGTCGATCATTTCTTGAGGCCAATTCTCCCATATTTCCATCAAAGCAGTTCTTGCTTCGAACAGCAGGAATTCTTGACCTAAGTCGTCTGCCTAGCAAATCCCAGACATATTCAATTGGATTCATGTCTGGAGAACATGCAGGCCAATTAATTGTCGGTATTTGAACCTGATTTAAATATTCAGTTACTCAAAGAGCTATGTGTGGGCGAGCACTGTCTTGCATCAAGAGAAAATCTGCCCCGATATATAGGCAAAAGGTATAACATGATCTTGCAGAATATCCCTCATGTACCTATCTGCCGTTAAAGCGCCGCCATCAATAACCACCAACTCTGTGCGTGCCCCTGAACACATGCCACCCCACACCATTATAGAGGCTCCACCGAAAGATACATAGGAGTAAAATTAAATTGTTCATTTTGTTCTCCTGGACGACAATACTCTTTGCCTCCCATAAATTGAATTTACACAGAAAAGGCTCTCATCCGTGAACAAAACATTACCCCTTTGATCTTTCTATTTTTGGTGTTCTCGAGCAAAAGCTAGTCGCGCTACTCGATGACGTCTCTGGAGTTGTAGTGCTTTTTTTGACCTATACGCCTTTAAACCAACTTCTTTGAGTCTTCTCCTCACTGTACGCTCACTTATGGAGGTTCCACGAACTTCCTCCAATTCGTTTCTTGTTTGAACTGTGATTCGACGCCTATTGCGGAGTGTTTGCAATGTGATAAATCGGTCATCTATGGCCGTGGTTGAGCGTTTTCTGCCTTAACATCGTCTCCTCACATACTCTCCAGTTTGCATCCATCGCATAACACTACGATGGATCGTCGATTTTGATTTCCCAAACATGTTGGCAACATCATTGTAAAATCGATCATTTTCGAGCATTGCTACTGCCCTAGTGATTTCAGTGGGTGCTAAATCACTCATTATTTACAGTTTCACAATCAAAGTGATGATAGTAAACAAAAACCAACTAAACTCAAACGATTACTTCCGAAAAAACTAGGAAATTCTACTTGGAGAAAATACGCGTTTCAAATATAATGTATCAATCGACACATATTTCCGCTTTGATTTGGCTTTGACGTTGACTAACTTGAGAAAATGTGCTTAATGAATGACAATTGTGTAAAAAAAGACATGACTTCTAGACCTAGGCAGCACAAAAACCGAATAAAGCAAAAGTACCTTTCATTTACGAAAGTATATCTCCGTTCCTTTAAATTTGCCGGTGTGTATATATATATATATATATATATATATATATATATATATATATATATATTATATATATATATAATATATATATATATATATATATATATATATATATATATTTATATATATATACACTCACCGGCACGAAAACCGGAGCAGTGGAATATTTTCAATCAAACTACAAATTTTAATGCTTTTGTGATGTTTCATCATTATAAGATCATACACACAAAGAAAGCAACATGTTTATGTATTATCCAACAACAATTTAACATATAATTGAAAAAAAAAGAGTGTTTTGTAACTATTTGAGAAACTAGGACGAAAAGCACAAACTGGTGTTGTGTAAAAATTACCTTAAATTAATCAAAACTGAAACGACTTGCTAGCAATAACTGGGGAGCCGCATTCTTAATAACGGGTGTTGCCCCCACGTGCTCGAATTACTGCCTGTATCCTCCTTGGCATGCCTAAAATCAAGTTGGCGAATGTCCACTTGTGGAATAAGTTTCCATTCCTCTAGAAGAGCTTGTTGCAACTGATTTAAAATTAAAGGAGCAGGAACACGACTTCGGATCCTTCGCCCAAGCCATGTTCCCAAACATGTTCTATGAGATTAACATCCAAACTCACCGCAGGCCACTCCATAACAGGAATATTTACCTCGTTTAAGTACTGTTGAGTTATCATCGCGG
The DNA here is from genome assembly GCA_030704885.1 of Cynegetis impunctata. Lineage (NCBI taxonomy): Eukaryota > Metazoa > Arthropoda > Insecta > Coleoptera > Coccinellidae > Cynegetis > Cynegetis impunctata. The sequence goes on from JARQZK010000003.1 coordinate 1,264,146, forward strand.
TGTCAGGTCGGACATTATCATGCATCAAAAGAAAGTCATTTCCAATAAAGCCAACATAAGGGACAACAAAATCTTGGAGAACGTCCTCAATGTACCTGGCAGCCGTTAAGGATCCTCTCGGAAGGATGTATAAATTGTGTGTGTGCTTCCAGAGAAATTCCGGCCCACAACATAACTGAGCCCCCTTGATATCCTGTTCTAGAACTGAAGGTACATTCTGCAAAACGCTCGTGTGGCCTTCGCCATACTCTCTCACGACCATCTGGAGACCGCAGGCTAAATCTGGACTCATCGGTGAACAACACGCGCCCCCATTCATTTTCACCCCAGTACTGATGATTTTCTGGCAAACTGAAGTCGCGTAACACGATGACGCCTAAGACGTTCTGGGCCTGTTGCAGGTCTACAACTGATAAGATTGGCTTCTCTCAGTCGTCGTCTAACTTTTCGTTCGCTTACGTTGGTTTGCCGGACGTGCTGCAGTCGATTTCTGATTTCAACAGCTGTAGCATGACGATTTCGCAGACTTTGTAAGATGATAAAACGATCATCACGAGCGCTGGTTCTTACGTCGGGGACCAGTTTCCAGGTCGTCTGGTGTGACCTTCAGTTTCCAGAAAATGTGTGAAAATACGGTGAACAGTGCTATTGGAAACATGATACTCTCGGGCAACATATCGCTCACTTCTTCCGTCTTGAAAAGCAACGCAAACAATAGCAGCCGCCGTGTCGGGATTAGCATCCATATTTTTTTATGCAGAACAACTTTCAAACATTTTTCGATCTGTCAGATTCCTCACAACAATGACAACAACAGCATTGTTGAGATGGGTTAGTGACCAACTATGCACACTGCAGTAGCAAGATCTATGGAATTTATGATTTTTACTCAAATACACTTTTTTCTTCATTTAAAGGTTTACTTGTTGTTAAATTATTCGTAAAACTTTTTGTTTTCTCTGTGTATAAGATATTATAATAATAAAAACATCACAAACCATTCAAATTTGAAGTTTATTCAAAAATATTCAAGTGCTCCAGTTTTTCGTGCCGGTGAGTGTATATATATATATATATATATATATATATATATATATATATATATATATATATATATATATATATATATATATAAACGAGCAGAAGACTGAAAAAACGTACAATTTTCTACGTTGTTGCGCTATCTACTCTCAAGGTTGCCAAGTTTATAGAATAATTGTGTGCAAGACAAGCTAGATTTCGAAACTGTTCGTAGAAACCAATGAAAATATATGTAAATTCTTTAGTATAAACAGGCTTCCAGGAACCGATTGTCTGTATTCATACAGTAGCAACATCGTTCGCAATATATTTATAGAAACAAGAGGCAACATTGATGAACATTATGACATATGTAAACTTTCAGTTATTCTTTGATTATTAATCTTAGGGTTCATATATCCATCAAAGAATATTTTAATCTTGAAAATATTGAGTGAATCTGATCAAAATTATTTTATGCCTTAACTGATGGCTATTTGCCAAAAAAAACATGTTATTAAGAAATACTAATAGCTTTGTAATAACTAATATATTCAAAATATCTAATTTTTAGATATTGTTTTTTTGTAAACAAATTTATCAAATTAAATCGTGCTGAAGTTTATAATAGCTCTATATAAAATATGGACAAGAAATATGGAATAAAATGCAGTGTCAAAGTCAGAACTTTAATAATCTAAACTTAAGTTACATAACACTCATTCAATTTGAGTTATTCTCAAGCATTCATTCTAACTAAAAATGGAAAAATATTTTACAAATATTCCTAACAATTTCTTAAATAAAATCAGTTTCATTAAAATGTACCTGAATTAGTACAAACAGAAAAGTTCAATTGAATGCAATACAAGTCACTTCTAATAATGCCTACATAACATAAAGAAAATTTATCTTTTTAAAATAATATTTAAACTTCAAAGTACTGCATAGCGATAAATGATGTGAATCCAAATTCAATTTTCAAGGATATTATAAGAAAAAACTTTTCAAGTGTACGAGGAAGGACTGAAAATATTTCGACACTAACGTTATTAGTCTACATGTTTTCCAGTCAAGTAGTTTTCTTTCTAATTGCAACAGCAGTCATGAAAACTGAATGATGGAAGTCATTCGTTGATGTATATCCAATATATAAAACTTAACAAAGCATTGATCGAAGGTGAAATCGAGATAATCAAGAACGTTTAGATGCTAAAAAATAGAAAATATGGACATAATGCATTTCTTCAAAATTATATTGGAATGAGAGAAAAAGGTTAAAAATTATTTTTTTGAATTTGGAACCTCAAAATTAGATGAATGGGAGACTTATTTCTTTGTGTATCCATTTTATTCAAACCAAGAGATCCACTCTAACGAATTCAATAAATGTATCGAAACAGGAGAATAGCTGAGAATTCAAAAAGTTATATACATGAATCGTGGAAAATTAGGTAATTTTGAAGTGTATATGCTTTCTTATTGTTAGTTCGATTACTTCTTCGGCCACCCTCGTAATGTAAATATTCAATTCACGTTGAAATTTTTCTGGAACTTTTGAATTCTTTGGTATTATCAAACATACAAATGAAGAATTTTATTAGCATTTGGGGCCATCCATAAATTACGTCACACCTTGAGGGGGAGGGAGGGGTTCGACGAAGTGTGACAAGGGGGTGGGAGGGGTCCTGAATTTCGTGATGTCACATTTCAAAATCTATGCGACTTGGTACGAAAATCATTTACGTGAATCTCAATATTTATTACAAATAGTAACATGCGAGGTTGTCCCATGTTGTGGTGTACGACGATCCAGTCTTTGGCGACTATTGCGAGAGGGGTTCTTACCCCGAAGGTAAATTTGATCCAATATATTACTTCAGTTAGCTTTGGATCTCCGAGCGTCATCACATTTGATGCAAGTTCCGTATGATGGTGTATATTTTGCATCATACAAGACCACTAATCAACACAAGAGGCAACAAGAAGTTTAACCCATCGCGAAGATTCGTCCTTTGCTGCTTGACGTGCCAGAGAACTTCTTTGTGTGGATGATGATGCTGTATGGTTGGATGAGGAAGATGTTGACCAACTAATGTTTCTGACATTAACAACTCAAACGAGAACGAAGTGGCTGCTATGCCAGTTATAAATAATTCAAAAGAATGACCTCAAGATTATTAAGTTTGTATCTTTAATTAATATAATTCTTTTAATATTTTTTGTTTTGTTAATTTCTTTAATTCATATAATTAATTGCTTTTTGTTTTGTTGATTTGATGTTAATTTTATTAAAAAATAATTTAAATGTAAATAAAACTGATTTCGGAACCGCTGTTTTCCTTCAATAATTTGTAAATGTAAATTTGCAAAATATGTGACGTCACACTAGGGAGGGGGAGTCTCACAAATGTGACCAGCTGTGACAAGGACGGGGAAAGGGGCAAAAAATCATGAAATTCGTGTGACGTAATTTATGGATGACCCCTTTGTTGTAGTGCGTCACTAATGATAATATGGACGATAAGCTCCAAATTCGGAGGAAAAGAAGAAACTTAAAAGGTTTTTCTTAGATGTAAAAAATTGATGTTTCTGATAGTACAGTAGAACCCCGAATATCCGTGCGCGCTTTATCCGGGCGGCGGATTCTCCGGCGGCATGTTAAATTGGTCATCCGTGCGCGGATTATCCGTGTCTGTTGGCCAGAGGTTGGCGCGTGAACATTGAATGCACCGCGCAGACGCTCGTCTCGTACAGACGTTCGTTTCGGGGAATCCCGAATTTACATACTTGTATGTGTTTACTTATTATTTTCGTCAACTATTAACAGTATCAACCCGACTCTTTAAACACGCACAAAATGCAGCGTACCGGTGCTAACGAAAATGTATTATCTTTAGAACAAAAAATGGAAATTTTAAAACAATTTGAAAAAAAGAAAGATGTTGCTCTATTGGCTAAAACATATAACATTGGAAAACAAACGGTTCGCGACATTGTGAAGAATAAAGCCAAGTTACAGAGCTTTGTAGCTAAAGCTGATAGTGCAAAAGCTATTTCTGACAGGAAGTCTCTAAAAGGATCTACTTTTCCTAAACTTGATGATGCTATGACCAAGTGGTTCTTACAAAAAAGATCGGAAGGGGTTCCAATATCAGGATCGATGTGTGTTAGGCAAGCACAAAAGTTTCACGAGCAATTGAAAATTAAAGGAAACTTCTCTGCTTCTTCCGGTTGGCTATACAGATTTAAAAAACGTCATGGAATACGACAATTAGCTATTCAAGGGGAGAAATTAAGTGCCGATGATGTAGCTATGGTTGAATTTTGCTATGATTTGGAAAATCTTATAACGGAGCATGACCTAAAACCCGAGCAAGTGTATAATGGCGACGAAACTGGACTTTATTGGAAAGCAATGCCGAAGAGAACACTTGCTGCAGGCTCAGAAACTAGTGCACCAGGTTAGCTTTATTTTTGTACTGTACTTGTTTTTTTTTAAAGTTATTTTTTTATTTAGGTTTCAAGGTAAGCAAAGACCGTTTAACAGTGTTATGCTGTGCTAATGCATCAGGAAGCCATAAGCTTAGGCTAGCTGTCATAGGAAAATCAAAAAATCCGAGGGCTTTTAAAAATGTAAAAACACTGCCAGTTGATTATTATAATCAAAAGGCTGCTTAGATGGATCGAGTGATTTTTAAAAAGTGGTTTTTCGAAAAATGTATACCACAAGTTAAAACTTATTTGCAAAAAAAAAATCTTCCACCCAATGCTGTACTGTTACTGGATAATGCTCCATCGCATCCTGATGTAGAGCAACTAAAATCAGCAGATGGGAACATATTCGTAGCATATTTTCCTCCTAATGTGACATCTATTGCCCAGCCCATGGACCAAGGTGTTATAGAGACCATGAAGAGGCTTTATAGGAAAGACCTTATACTCCAATTGTTGGGAGAGTGTGACTTTATGGGATTTTGGAAACGTCTGAATTTGAAAGAAGCAATTTATGCTGTAGCTCGCGCTTGGAGTGAAGTGAAAGAGACTAACATTAAAAGAGCATTTGATAAAATTATGATCTTAACAGCAGATGAAGAAGATTGTACTGAAGATGAAAATGAGTTATCAATCGAAGACATCGCATCTATAGCCTCACAAATCAAAGGCTTGGAAGAAATAGATAACGCAAAAATACAGGAATGGATAGAATGTGATCACGACGAAAAAGGGTATCAGAATATTATTGACGAAGATTATCTAAATAACCAGACCTCTGCAGAAAGTTCTGACAAAAGTAGTGATGACGATGAAAATAATGTCATCATCAAAACAAGTCATAGAGAAGCAGGAGATGCAGTAAATGTACTTATCCATTACTTTGAAGAACAACCTGAAACTGATGACATTCATCTACTTCAACTTAGAAAAATGAAGGAAATTATAAGGGATAGAATTTACGAAGCCCAAAAACAAACAAAAAATTACTGATTTTTTTTGTAAGTGATTTTATTAACGTTTTTAGTTATTACTGTTCGTATACGTTGTATTATGTTTAAATATTAAAACTTTTGTTTTTTGTTACATATATGTATCACGTTTCTTTTATTCTTTTGATATGCATTTGTGTAAATAAATTATTAAAGAAATAAAAATGAAGTTTTTGGATTATCCATGTTTTCGATTATCCGACAAAGGTCCGGTCCCGGCAGGCCCGGATAATCGAGGTTCTACTGTATCGAAATTCAATGAAATTATAACATTATTATTCCTTAATTATCATTCGTGATGAAATTTCATTCAGGTACCTCAAATTTTGTTGTAATTTCATTGAATATGGAAATTTTTCAGTTTCGAATCATTTAATTTTTGAAATACCACGAGAAAAATTGAGAACTTATGTTATTCATTCATTCTATAGCGACTTATTGCAATGTGGTAATCGATTCCTCCTTATTGATCAAATAAACAAATGGAACATACCTTCCTTCAAATGAAGAGTGGAAGTAACAAAGGTGCTAAGTGCCATAATTTCCGAAATTCGGTTTTTGCCGTAGAAAGGTGTTAAACGACATGTTTTATGCCCTGACAAAGGTGGTAAGTGCGGGGTTTTAGATTAAGCTTCATACAAGCAAGTTTAGATGGGTCTACCGGTAAGCGCCGAGCTTATTTCTTAACAAAGGGGACAAGTTCCAGAATAAAACAGCTGTTTTGGACAGTGCATGGTGGGCGTTGGAACGTGTTTTGTTTGTCCCAAAAATTCAGAAAATGAGTGAATTGAACCAAATTCAACGTAGAAAAACTGGTAGTGGTCGTTTTGGGTATGAACAAAAGTATCTGAAAGAGGCTGGCAAGGCTTATAAAATACGTAAACTTAAGGATGTGGCAGAAAAAGCATTGCCGACTGAACAGGTTCGTTATTGTTTTAACTACTCAAAAATATATAATTTACGGATTTTATTGTTATGTTTAGGTCGCCTGTAAATGCAAATTCTCATGTAAGAATTTAGAATATCCATGGCGTAAAAACTTATTTGACAAATTTTATACCCAATCCTCAAAAAGCCAGGCTTCCTATCTGAGGAACCTCATTCATCTGGAACATATTAAGAGGCGAAGACATGGCAGTTTTGATGATCCTATGGAGAGCAGACGTCAAGTAACAATAAGGTACACCCTTCCAACGAGTAGAGAAAACTTTGTTGCAGTTTGTATGGCAACTTTCATGAATACCTTTGCAGTTTCGAGGAAAAGGTTGGATGTTATCGTCAGTAAAAAGAAGGCTGGCGATGCGTTTTATGTTGATAGAAGAACATGTCATAAGAAGACAAAATTTTCTGAAACTGACCGAGAAGCAAGGACTAAGCAGCGAATGTTTGTGTTTTTTTTTATAAACGGGCAAATTTGTATCAAGATTCTATTCCTGTTTTTTGGAAAACTTGTTTATTTTCGTCATTTTATTTTCGATTTCTGTAATTTCTGTATTAATTACGATAATATTAGTATTAATTTAACTTCAACCTGTTTTTTATTATTAAAAAAAATACTAAAACACTAAATACTTTTTCCGATGTCAATTTACTAAGTAGTAATAAATTTTGTGGCACCCTTTAATATTTTTTATTATGCGTTTGTTTTTTGCTTTGTTCAGAAATCTACATTTGTTTGAGTTGAAATTGGTTTTCCGTTAACCATTGTCATGATTTTAAATAATAATAGACAAAAATCACATATTTTCAAGGATTTATTACTTTTTAATTGATTATCTCTAAACTTTGTTTTTGGCACCTTTGTTACTTCCACTCTTCAAATATTAATGAATTAACATTAAAATAGCATAATGACAGAAATGAAAATAATAATTCTGCAGTTTTTCAAATAAATTTTAATTTTTTTAAAACTAAGCCATTTTCACATATATTTATAGTTCTCCGACATTTTTTCTTCAATTCTGACTTCAACCGATATTGTTTATAGTTTTCTCCCTGCTCTATTTGGTTGATAATACAAAAATGATACATTGTTAATAACTTTAAGCATGCATGCAGATCTAGTCGTATTTACTTACCCTTTCGTAGTAACCTTACTAAAATTCTAGAGATTAATTCATCTCATTCTATCAGAAATAATTTCCTTGTTTCTTGAATTCTTCGGCTTCTCAATTAAAAAATATAGGTTAGAAGAATAAAAAAGATCAACATCTTAACTACACCATCTTTTTATATTTTATATAAAAGTAATTCAAATATTTCACGAAACAGACAAAAACATTGTTTTGAACCAAGATCGTCATTCAATTGTGATAATTCGAAAAAAATTAATTTCAATCGTAACTAAAATAACATTTGAATCAGAAATTTATATTTGTTTGTATATTGGTCACAACTGCCTATGTATGTATCAAAAATTCGATATAATTTCATAACAAGATGATTCAGTTTCGTTAGTTTTTGAATAAAGAACATGCAAACATATAAACGTGATTCGAAACTGAATATCCCATATAATGAAGTCATAAAAATACGAAAAACTTGAAATCGTAGGAAAACGCTCCCCGAAATAAACACATTTACAGGATACAGTGAATACCTTTCATATTGCTGGGTAAAATCCAGATTTAGATTTCAAAACAAGCCAAAATATTCAGACTAAAACGAAATCATTAAAATTTCAACTTCATATATACGCAGGAACAATCTTGACCGTCATAACCCAGTCGTCTTGTTTGTTTCAATATTTCGTTAGCTATGGATGCCATCATCAGGGGTTGTTTAAGATTGTCCGATAGATCCATGCATAATTTGATATCTTTCTGCATGTACTGCAGCGCTTGTTCGGGTTGCTGAAAATCTCGCTTGATAATTTTCTGGGCTTTACGTTCTAGATACGGGCATGCCATGTCGGTCGCGTTCAAAATCTCCCACACGTTCTTGATCGACAGACCCGAACTGTCGGCCAGACTGAAGGCTTCGGAGAGACCCATCAATGATATGCTGTTGACCAAATTGATCACCATGTTCATTTTGGCGGCGTAGCCGACGTTGCCGAGGTAGAAGGCTGTTTTTCCCATGGCTTTAAAGCACGTTTGGCATTTCTTGAAAAGGGACTCGTCCCCAGCCGTCAGCACGACGAGGTTTCCTTCCTCCGCCTCTTTTTTGCTTCCCTGAAGTTGCGCTTCGAGATATTGGCCACCCTTCTTCTTTATGGCTTCACAGAATCCCTTCGACGTATCTGGCCCAATTCCAGTCATTTCGACGTATCCTTTTCCCTCCAATGCGCTGTCTACAGATAGAACTCCGAACTTGTCATATATTATCTGAAAACAAAAGTCTATATTGAAGATCACAAGTTGAATAAGATGATAAAGAGTAATTGGAAACCACTATTAATTACTTCCATTTCATTAATATTTCGTGTGTTTTATGAATTAAGAATAATATAAAAAAAACATTTGAAGAACTATTGTTCAGTATATATTGAAAAAAAACCTACACTCCTATCAATTAATGAGTTTATGATTTCCGCTTTTAAAAGGGATCCTTTTTTAAGTGTATAGCTTCAATAACTTCTGGCGTGTATAACCAATAATAAAGGGTTGTTATATAGCAAAGAAAGACAGAAAATTAAATTTATTGCATACTCTTCGAATAATCCTGACATTTGCAGAGCAGTGTGTAAAAACATGATTTAATATAGTTACAAAAACTTAATCAGTGGTACTCTATCCGTTGACGTCTGCTGACCACTAAGCTAAAAATCAAACCATGTTCATACTACCAATTTGCGGAAATAGAATATCCCCCAAGCAAAAACGTGAGCCTAGAAAATTCAGATCTTCCATAGAGCATATAATTTTTCAATCGGACTACCTCCGAGACTCTTTTGGACCACTGGTTAGGAACCACTGCAAATAGTCTTAATATTCCATATCGTAAATATAGAACATGGTTGGCTTGTTCGATATTCCTTATCCTGTATTCGAAGATGTCAGTAAGATCAACAAAAATATTATGATAACAAGCGATCGCCTCCCAAAATTAGAAACTCCATTGTTCAATTCGTTTTGCATATAAAGACTTGATTATTCAGTTCACATCACATAGAGACTGACTTCAACATGATTGTAATGTCAGAACTGTTCTCGATAAACTTTGTTATATTCGCAGAATTTTTCGAATTTACGAAAACACAAATAGCACATTAAACAGTAGTATGGAAGTCAATTTATAAAATGAATATAAGAGTACGTTTTTTGGTAGATAATTTTTCTCTAATTGAGAAGTATATTGATAAAATTTAAAATGGAATTAAAATATTTTTGAATATTTGAAGAAGACTATTTTCAGTGTTTGTAGGTAGTTGAAATGAACCATCTGTGAAGAGGAAACCCCGATTATTAGAGCCGCCTTGGAAAATTGGATAATTCGTTTAATAATTGTTTATAGTTAAGATACAAAATATATTGATATATGCCCCAGGATGAAGAGAAAAATACTACAATGGTTCAAAGAACACTAGGATCGGACAATTGAGTAGATAAGCTAGGCCGGTTCTAGACCACTTTTGGTCATTTTCAAATGTAAACTCCCATAAGGAAATCCAAGGTCCAGAGTAGCGAAAATGGTTTCCTTTGCTCATGCGTACTAGGTCAGATTTCAACGGAGTAGAAATGGTTCCCTTTGTATAGGGTCCAATGACCTTCCTGATTTATGCATAGTATGATATGTTGATATATAACAATGAGAATTTGTTTGTGAAATTATTGAAAGTGGTTTAGAAATCAGCCTAGCATGTACTGAGGTCAATGATCTTTCTGATATAGCACCTTGCAATTCATCAGTTTGCCATGAATTCTAAAATGACAAAATATTCCAGGCCTGGTTTTCGGACGATTCGACCGTGCAGATCTCATGGACAGAGCTGAAGTTTTGACCAACATATACAAGAAGAAATTCATCGTGAGTACGCTGAAGCACCCTCAGTATCATGGTGTGATCAATCAAGGAACATCGTTGAAGGAACTACGAGGCAGACTAGTATGCTAGAGTTATGCAAACAAAAATGCTTCCTCAGTTCCAGGAGCGGTTTCCGAGTGACCACTACACGTTCATTCACGACTGGTCGCCTTGTCAAAAGGCAAAAAAGTCACAATATTCCTTTCTGACAACCAGGTAAAGCCGCTCGACTAGCCTGGCAATTCGCTAGACCTAAATCCAATCGAAAATCTTAGGAAGTTGATGAAGAAAGAAATATCAGAAGAAATTATCACTACCAAGCGTCGGCGGATCGAGCGCTCAATAGAAGTGTGGCACAGAAGTGAAACAATCAAAGAAAACTGCCTGAAATACATAGAACGCATGCCAAGATACTGCCAGGCAGTCATAGATGCGAAGGTTTTACACTACCTACTAAGTATTAGGTACAACGCAATTCTTTTCGGTGCGAAAGTTTTTAGGGCTTGATTCCTTGTCGAAAATTGAAGGGGGTCTTTCATGTACAAAAAAAACTCTTAGGCCTGTCCTTGTAAAGTACACGTTTCCAAAAATGAACGTTAGTACAATTATTCATATTGAAGGTTTAAAATGCGGAACTGAACTTTGAACTAAGTACGACATAAAAATCAAATCGAAGTGAACTTTGAATTATCACATAAAAATCAAGGCGACTTGACAGCCACCTGCTAGATTTTCATCGATTCCATTTGCCGTTCATGGTCGATGTATTTTCTTTTTTTATTTAGAAACTATTACTTTCACGGAAAAACGCAAGAGTTAGAAAAGTTTAGCACCAATTCATTCTTTTCAACAGATATTTTTAAATAAAGGAATTTTATTTAGTTAAAAAGTTCTAGTAAAAAATGGAATAGGTGTTGCAAAATTCAGCCCTTCAAAACATCCCAACAAAATCAGAAAAATATTCATCAGTAGCCTTTTTATAGATAGAAAATGTCCTCAAAATAACATTTATTAAACACTACAGTTTTTTTTCTTGGACGTTAAAAAAATAAACAAAAATAACAATATAACACAGGAAAAAATAATTAATTATAATCAAATCATGAAAAACATACTAGTCGACCATGGTCAATTTCATACATTACATAAAGTGAACAAGGAAAATTCTTCAATAATTAAAAAAAAATTATCAAACAACTTTCCAAGGAAGCTGGTTATACGTATTCAGCAACGCAAAATCTGCATTCACAATCGAACGGTGAATTATAGAAATTGTCAAGTCACCCCGACTCAAAATCTGCATACAGCTGTTTCGATCTTATTAGATCTCATCAGTGCAGCTTATTTGACTCGGAGTGAATTAACAAATTTCTAATTGTTCCCCAATACAAATCGTGGTCAGTAACAATGGATGAATAACAATCCAGAGCGCCATCCCACCAAATATATTGGGAAACAACAATTCACCGCTTAGACTGAAAATGCAGAAATTCGTCGCTCAAACACGTACCTCCTGATATGAAGATATCTACTCTACAACAGTGGTGTATATGATTCCAAGGCACACTAACATAGTGATTTAAAACCTTTGGATATACTCACGAGAGCGCGCTCCGAATATTCTAGTCGCTTAATACGCAAAATATAACAATCAAATCATGAAAAACATACTAGTCGACCATGGTCAATTTCATACATTACATAAAGTGAACAAGGAAAATTCTTCAATAATTAAAAAAAATTATCAAACAACTTTCCAAGGAAGCTGGTTATACGTATTCAGCAACACAAAATTGTTACTGACCACGATTTGTATTGTGGAACAATTAGAAATTTGTTAATTCACTCCGAGTCAAATAAGCTGCACTGATGAGATCTAATAAGATCGAAACAGCTGTATGCAGATTTTGAGTCGGGGTGACTTGACAATTTCTATAATTCACCGTTCGATTGTGAATGCAGATTTTGCGTTGCTGAATACGTATAACCAGCTTCCTTGGAAAGTTGTTTGATAATTTTTTTTAATTATTGAAAAATTTTCCTTGTTCACTTTATGTAATATATATATATATATATATATATATATATATAATATATATATATATATATATATATATATATATATATATATATATATCTAATATATAAAATTCTCGTGTCATGGTGTTAGAAGTTAAACTCCTCCGAAATGGCTCGACCGATTCTCATGAAATTTTGTGTGCGTATCGGGTAGGTCTGAAAATCGGCGGGGAGAATTTTCCACAAAATTAATAAAAATGTTTGGGGTGGACCACGCTAATCACTTAGGGGTCTGAAAAATATATTACGACCTATTAAGAATAGGTCGTAATATATTTTTATTTTTATTTTTTTATGATGTAGCATTGAAAATACATACAACTCTAAATTTTCACCCTTCTATCAATAACCCATATTTTATAATAGCCATTTTAATAATTTAAACAACGTTTGCCGGGTCAGAGAGATTGATAGATAGATATAATGATAGATATTTTGGATTGATTGGACCGATACTTGGTGTAAATTAATAAACATATTAAAACAATGGTTAATAATAACAATTTACACATTTATTAAAAGAAATAACGCATGACGCACGTTTCGGTGTAAATTGTTATTATTAACCATTGTTTTAATATAATAATAGATAGATAGACGGATAGAAAGATAGATAGAGATACATCGGCAGATAGATGAATGGATAGAAAGATAGATCTGTAGATAAAAATAATTTATATGGCAGAACAACGTTTGCCGGGTCAGCTAGTATATATATATATATATATATATATATATATTTATATATATATATATATATATATATATATATATATATTTAAATATATATATATATATATATATATATATATATATATATATATATATATATATATGTATATATGTATATATATATTATATATATAAATATATATATATATAAATATATATATATACATATATATATATATATATATATATATATTTATATATATATATATATATATATATATATATATATAAATATATATATATATATATATATATAAATAAAAATAAATATATATAAATATATATATATATATATATATAAATATATATAAAAATATATATATATATATATATAAATATATATATATATATATATATATATATATATATATATATATATTATTTTTCACTTGTATATTACCCTAGATATGGTTTGCTATAAATACACTCATTATGCCCTAGGCCGTTATGAGCGGGCATTATGGATCATAACGCCCGCTCATTGTACGAGGACAACTGAAGTAACTTTCATTGATTAAATACTTCATAATCCTTGTCGTATACGACTCTGGATTTCTCGGACAATGAATTATTCGCAGCTTTGGCTGCATTTTCTATGATATTTTTGGGTAAATTCATTTTCATTTCAATTATTTCTATAAGACTATATAAAGAAAGTAGCAATGACATTCACTAAATATGATGACAAAAATATTCACAAACGTCAAAATATCAACAAATGACATGCCTACTATGAGAAGAAAAATGAAAAGTACTGGTGCAAAAGAACCGATTTTAAAATCGATTTTTCATTATAATAAATTAATTTTTTCGTGAAAAATAAAATATTGTATGCAGCACGTGCGTAACTGATCCTAATGCCCATCGGGCAACATTCATCCATCGGGCCGAATGTTACCCTCCGGGGTTAGGATCTATATAACGCACTTGGTACATAAATAACTAATATATATATATATATATATATATATATATATATATATATATATATATATATATATATATATATCTAACCATTTTCACCAAATATTCACATTTATCTTTCAAAAACAGTTACAGAAATGTGTGGAATCGTTGGAAGTATTTTAATTATTCAACAAAAGCCGCGTATGAGATGCGAATACAAACATTCTGAACAGTTTCTGAACATCATCCTACTAAATTCTTAAAATGGGATGAATATTCATGATTTTCCTGAAACCTATTTATTTTGCAATTATCGCAGAAATGTCCGCAGAGTGAGGGAAAACACATGAGCCAGTATTTAAGAACCCAAGTCCGATCGAGTAAATTGCGAGCACTGCAGAACTTTCTTAGGACGGTATCTTGTTTTTATTTTCAACATATCAAAACAAGAAATGTTTGTCGTCATAATTCAAGTTCAGCATGTCATCAGTGAACATTGCTTCGAGTAGGTTTGTTGAATATGATGATCGCAACCCTTGAAGCTATACCAAAAAATTTTTTTTGTGAACGCGTTTCGAAACGGCAGTTTTCAATATTTTTTTGAGTTTCGAAATGACATTCTTTTAGGTACTAGTACCTAAAGGTGACAGTTTTAGGCACTAGTGCCTAAAAGTTGAAATGAGACGTTAAAAACGATGATAATATAACATGTTTTTCTTTAAACCAGGTTTCAAAGTTGTTATAGGTGGTCTCATATAATGTTTTCGATTTTTCGGGCACCAACATTGATAGCGCAGTTTCAGTTCAATATCCAAATAGGTACTCGTCATTATCACTCAGTTTTTGACGATATTTTTACAAAACTTTGTAGGAAATACCGCGACGTTTCAAAGTGACAGAACCTTAACATTAAACAATGCCTTAGAAACAGATTACTAGCTCACTTTTAGATGTGTTTAAAACATAAATAAACGCATGAAAAAATCCGAATTCACAAAAAATCTTGTATGAAATTCGTTGCGAAAAGAGTGTTTTAAGCACTCGACGCACTGTCCAACACATTCGAGACCAGACCACCGAGGAAGCAGCATCGCCCTGGGAAAGCGGTGAATTCGACGGCAAGCGACTGAAACTGAAGACGACGAGGAGTGAAGAAGGACCTAGATGGGCTGAGAGATTGTCCATCAGACACGTTCTTCATCGGTTCGCTAGTAAGGAGCAGCGCCCAACAGAGGACGGCACGGTGGGATGGAAGCGGATCGTCAGGTTCGAAGACGAATGATGCTCGTTGCAGACGACGAGAGTGAAGATGGATATTGGATCTCGATGTCGGAGTAATGGCCATTGCAGACGACGAGTGTGAGAATGGATGTTGGATCTCGAGGTCGGAGTGACGAGCATTGTTCAAGTTCGAACCAACCTGGGATGAAGCGAACATACTTCCAGTCGACAGAGAATGCCACGGGCAGTCGTCAGGTATGTTTACTTGATTTCAAAATTAATGCGACGCGACGCAGAGAGATATACACTTGGGTCTTGAAATATAGACACAAGGAAGGGAACAGGTTCTAGTGCTGACCGCAGCACGAGAGTCCTAATCTAAGTGTGAGACTGGAGGTTTAGTAGGATTATGCCCGGAAACCGAAAGAACAGAGGTGTTTTTAGTGGGCAGGCAATGTTGATATATATTTATATATATCAACTATTGAATCCCACACAGGCCGGGTTCGCAACCGGTATCGCTTTTGAAGTTTTCACCTCGATTAAAAAAAAAAAAAAAAAAAACAAAAAAAAACTGTCCAACTCTGCTTTCGCCTCGTTGGACAATTTTGCGTCCCGTGCTTAAAACACATTCATTTCGCAACTTGTTACATAAATAGCTATTTTATTCAATAATATCCGGTTGGGTTAATATGTTTTCCATATTGGTAGCCTAATTTAATTATACTTTCTTTATAACGGGTTATTCCAAGTTTTTCATTTTCACGAAAATGTGAAAATACTGGTCCGGGAAACTGACCTGAAACTTTATATACAGGGTCCGTCAAAAAGTTGGAACCAAAAGTCATTCTACATAAAAGTTGGCGTGAGGTTAAGCGACAATCGGCTGAAATTTTAATTTCACTATAGAGTAAAGTGGCATTAGTATACAAAATATCGAAAAATGTTGATTGCAATTGAAATAAATTTTCAGTTTTTCAGTTTAGTCTGCCAATAACTAATTTCAATAATTGCTCATGAGCGATATATAAATATGGAGCCTCTTTTTCACACTTAAATAAAGACGCAAAAAACTTGTACTGTCTTTCACAAGAAATTTCGTCGATGAAAACCTTGCGTCGGCTCCTGCAAAATGAATAACATGTTATAAGCTATAATTAAGACATTATTGAAATTAGTAATTAGTAGAATTAACTGGATAATTGAGAATATATTTTAGTTGCAAACAACTTTTTTCACTAACATTAACTTTAAGCACTTGTGCAAGAAAAAGGAAAATAAAAATCGTCGCCGAATCTGGTCTGAAGGTTGGCTTCTAAAAAAAAAATTATTCGTCTATATATAACTATTTGTAATGATTACTCCAATAATAACACGTCAAGACCTACAGTTTAACGCCGGTTCCGAACGGCCAATGGGCTTGTAAACGAAGTACATTACCCAACAATTTATCTTTATAAATAGAACCACTAAATTCCTGACATACACTACACCCAAGAGCAAGGTGGGACTCGAACCCACATCCTCGGCTTACAAGCGGTATACCTTACCGCTGGTCTACCGAGGCCTCTACACTATAATATCTCCGAAACTCTCACCGTATCACTTCTCTACGAGATCAAAACTTTTTATTTTCTTTCCGAAACTCACCTCAGACTACTGATTCTAGAAACAACTGTAGGTACTATTTGTAGCATTTGATTGAATTATTCGCAGCTTCTTTATCAATATTTTGTATGCATAATTCTTTTATTTCGGTCTAAATAGTGTTTTGATTTTGTCTGCCACAAGTAGGGTAGGCCGCTGTACAACTCAACAAATTCCCATAGAAATTCCCGGGACATTGTTCTGCAGTCAGACATACTAATGAAACTATCTGCAATCATTTTTAGTAAATAATATACAAATCTATTAAATGTTAATATTGGTTTTAAAACCCAAACAATGTGCAATACATTGAGTGATCTGAATTTTACTTATTATTTGAAATACTGCCTAACTAAAACGCTGCTAAGGCTTCAAAAACGCACACACCACGGTAAATCGCCTCCACACGTTGAATTCTGCAAGTGTTCGTTAAAATGCGCATCCAAAAATTCAAGCGATTTCAGAAAACATCAACGTTCATCCGGGTTGTGCATTCAAAAACGTGCGTGTTTTGCATCCACATTAACGTTATTAGGCCCCACACACAAGAACGTGCAACCAATAACGTTAATGTGGATGCAAAAAGACCCACACTGCACACTCCGGATGAACGCCGCGTTGATGTTTTCTGAATCGCTTGAATTTTTGAATGCGCATTCAAATGAACACGTGCATCTCTCAACGTGTGGAGGCGATTCACCTATGTTTGTGCATTCTGCAGTGGTTGCGGTTAATCTTTATTTTTATTTCTATTTTTCTTTTCAAGAGCATAAGTACACGCCACTGTCACAAGAGCTAAACATTCTTCTTCGAACAAAACTATGGTTTTGTTCGAACGTGTGTACTCAATCTGCTTGCACATTTTTGGTTGCGCGTTGATGTATCAAGACATCGACGCCCGTGTGTGGGGGCCTTGTGAGTTTAGAATGTTGGTCGATTCCAGCTTAACCGCACGCCCCTGATAAAAACGGCTATGCGCGTATTTAGTCTGATTGAAACCAAGCTAGTTAGTCGAGTATGTTAGGTACGCTGGCTAGTATTTGGGAGGTCTCGGGTTCAAACCCCGGGGCCGACTGGTCTGCCATGAGTTTTTTTCAGAGGTTTCCTCGTGGTGATGTAAGTCACTGCTTGCAAACTTACAAGGCGAATGCTGGGCCAGTATTGATCCTCTGAACCCTACCCACACTTCCTATGTTCCATAAATATCCGGTCTCACCTATCCTTAATGCACTTGTACATACAAGTGTATCCTCTGAAGGAGTTAATCCCAAACTCAAGCTGCCCGCCTCCCTGACACATACTTCAGGGAGGAATTAAACACGTGTGTTTCCTTTCCTTTTCCTGATTGAATGCACCAACTTTCATGTAGAATGAAATTTTTTGAAAAACAATTAAAAAATTTTTCATTTGGTTCCAACATTTTGACGAGCACAAAATTTGGAGTGACGACGCGCCATCCGTTTGTCAGATCCGGAACTTTAAGAAGCCACCCTGGTATCGAGTCATATTGAATAATTCAGTAATACAGAATTTAGACAACCAATGATTGCACAAGCAACTTCTGTACTTGCTTTAGTTTAGAAAATGCATTTGACTAGTTAATGATATCAGTTCGAAATAGAAGTAGACAAGAAAGACTTGAAACAATTTCGCAACAAATTTAATTTCTCTTATCTAATCTCTCGGAAAAATACACAATAAACACAATGTATGGTTTCAAGATTATTCATGTGTCTATATTTCCCCGAAAAATGTTGATTAGAGATATATTTATTATTCAAAATTGCATTAGAAATATTGCAGAAAGATTAGATAAATAGATAGAAAGATGGTTTATTTGACCAACAAATAGATAAAATGTCAAAATATAAAAACTCATATACAATTTGATCAAATTGAAATAATCCAGTTAGATTTATTTATATCTCAAGGAACTTTACCCGGAATCAATACCGTGCCAAATTTGACTGAATCAATATCTCTCAATTCATTTTCTGTCAATAGCGAATATATAGATTATAGAACATCTGTTCATAATCTCAATATGAGGTGAGTATTAATTTTCAACACGTTGCCAAGTGTATATACAAATTAGGGATATAGTGAATAATATGAGAGATAAGACATTAGTGAATTCTGATAACTATGACCAGGTTTTCTAGCATACAGACGTTTGGTCTGATGAAAACAAATTTGATTCGTAAAAACTTCATTGCCAATAAAAATGATGTTAATGATTGAGCGTAGGTATGTATTGTGCCCTACAATTGGAAAATTGTATTGTTTGAGGTGGGCAATTCGAAACTAGACTTTTACGGAAATAGATCCAAATTAGTTGAAATGGGCAGAGAACAGAAAAGAATGGGAACAATAAATTATAGAGATGATCGAACTGATTCATAATATTTTATGCGGGCTACACACGGACGTCGATGAATTAATACATCGACATGCATCCAAAAACCTGATTGCATACACACGTACGTACAAAACTACCGTTTTGTCTTGATACATCAACGTGCATCCAATCAATATAACGTTAAATCGCATCCACACGTTCACACCTGCACGTGTTCGTTGAATCTTCTTTCTCAGCCTTTCTTCATCCACTCCCGGACATAGGCCTTTCCTAAACCCTTCCATCCGTCCCTGTCTTGAGCTTTATGCCACCAGTCTCTACCGGCGAAATCCCTAAGGGTACCTACACAGTGGAGCCGAGATGTACGCTGGTAGACGGGATTGTAGCTTACTCGCTTACTAGTGAGTACCTGGCAGAATGAGAGGGGGCACACGTTGAAGCTTAGCGCTTTCTAGCTTCAGTTGCTTGTTGTCATTCAATATGTGGCAGACGGGACTGGCGTAATAAAAAGGCGGTTGCAAAATGCGCAGAAAGATTGTTACATCGCAGTAAGCGAGTAAGCTACCATCCCGGCTACCAGCGTACATCTCGGCTCCACTGTGTAGGTACCCTTAGGGTTCCTACACAGTGGAGTACCTGCATGGGCGCAGGGATCCTGGATGGATAGAAATATAATTGCTACCCCGATTTTTTACATAGCTCAAAGCTATGTGGAACGGCTAGCGCCTGCGCATTTTGCAACCGCCTGTTTACTACGCCAGTCCCGTCCGCCAAATATTGAATGACAACAAGCAACTGAAGCTGGACCTGCTAGAAAGCGCTTAGCGTCACGTTCTGGCCAGGTACTCATCTAGTAAGCGAGTAAGCTACCATCCCGGCTACCAGCGTACATCTCGGCTCCACTGTGTATGTACCCTAATATCATCCAACCAGCACAGTAGGGGTCTACCCTTACCTCGCTTGGTCTCTCGTAGTTGCCATTGTATAGTGTCCACCGTTCATCTTTTTGTCGCGCAATATGTTCTTTCCACCGCCATTTCAGCTCAGCGACCTTCTGGATAACATCCATGACTCCCGTTCTCCTGCGAATCTCCTCGTTTCGAACTTTGTCCCTCAGGCTTATACCAAGCATGGCCCTCTCCATTGCCCTCTGCATTACTCGTAGCTTGTTAGCGGTTGCTTGAGTTAGAGCGATTGTTTCAAGTCCGTAGGTGGATACAGGTGTCAAAAACTTTGCGTTTTACGTTTATGGGTATGGAGTTGTTCCTGAGGATATGGGATAGTTTTCCAAAGGATGCCCATGAAAGCTGCACTCTTCTGCTAATTTCTCTCGACTTGTTCTCCTTCCCAAATCTTATGAAGTGTCCTAGATAGTTGTATTCTGTCACATTTTCGATATAGGTGCCATCTATTGCTATATTCAGAAAACATCAACGCGGCGTTCATCCGGGTTGTGCATTCAAAAACGTGGGTATTTTTGCATCCACATTAACGTTATTGGAAGCACGTTGATGTGTTAAGACATTAAAGTCCATGTGTAGGGGCCTTTAGACGCAACTACGAAATTGAGATAGTAAAAACGTTTGATGGCGTGCAAGTCAGAAAATGAATTTTGCGAATTCATCAGCAGGGTGAATAAAAAGATGTAGGAAAGATTATTTTTTCGACAGACGTTGCAAAACGAATACAATGAAACAAAAACGTAAAGTATAATTCTTGAAGTAGAATCTCGAAGCAATTGAGAGTTTGGGGAAAAAGGGTCTATAACGAATTATGACTTATTGGGTCTTCCGGGAAGTTCGTGCCGATTTTCAAGAAAAATTGATAATTTAGTAAAGTAGAAGATTTACAACTAATTCTCGACTGCTTTGTTGAATTTCTGTCTTTAATTAATCTAATTCGGAACAATACATCTCTGAATTTATAGTCTCTTGTTTGGTAAAAGCTTATAAAACAGGATTTCTTTCCAATACCACCAGATAAAGAGCATTCTTTAGATGGAGGCCGGCTTTAGGAAAGGCTAAAGGCTTTTAGATTGGCTGAAGGCTTCTGGAGAGGCGAAAGGTGGACGATTTCGCTTTTCCCAAGATCTTTTTCGCTTAACATTATTCTAAATGATTCTTTTTTTTATTCTTCGACTCTTCGTCCAAGGAAATACGATGCCTCTGATTTCTCTCTATTAAATCGTTGGAACCCATACATCAAATCAGTATATGTAGCCAAACTTTATAAAATGCTCGTGGATGATAGACTTTGACAAATTCAAAATTTCTGCTAATGGCGGTACATGTCATATAGCGTGGATTATTCTCAATCAGCGTTTCAATCTGATCTTCATCTGTGGTGGATGGTCCACCCGGAACCTCTTGGTCTCTAAGGTTGAAATTAGCGGAGACTTGTTTCCACTTGTATGGATGTTTGTCTTCACGGTTAAAGATGAGCATTAGATAAAGGTCTGAAATGCACTTTGTTTTCTTCTATATTTAAAGACGTAAAGAGTGAACGTATAGTAACCAAATTTCTTTTCAGTTATGCTAGAAGTATCTTCTTTTACAATATGTATTATATTATTATTACAAAAGCTCAAGAATTATGGGTAATAGCACCCCATAAAACTCTAAAAAGGTACAAAAGAGATTTCAGAATATTCATCTTAAAAGCCGTAACAACGTCAGCTGGTAACGAGTTCCATCGATGAAATACTCGGTTAGGAAGAAAAACATCTTGTAGGAGATTCTAAATGTTTCTCGCTTCAACTTATTTGGGTGACGACGATCTTGATTGAGGTGAAATAGGTGTCTAACAGGAGAGTTATCTTCGTGTGATGCAATGAAAGTTGTAATTAAGTCATCTCTCTCATGCCGATGCGAGAGGGCAGGAAACCTCATTGTTTGTAGTCGTTCTTCATACTTCGTCATACACGCCCATATGAAAGTCTAGTAGCTAGTCTTGAGTACTCCCCAACATCAGTTAGTCTCGCAGTAATATTTCCAAACTCTCATATTCGGCGTAAATATGATTTATGGTTACCATATCAGAATATAGGTTAGCAAAAGTACGAGAGAGAAGATAAATTCTTGAGTTGGTTTTTTTTAAATGTTCACCTCATGATAATTCCGAGGTTATTACCATACCAAGGTCACTATATTTGTCCGTATGTGACAAAGCAACATTGTCAATGTAATATTTATTACGGAGATTTTTTTCCCAAGATGAAGAACTACATACTTTAAAAGATTCAACGGTAATAACCAGTCCTCCGCCCATTGAGATATCCTTTCTACATCTTCTTGCAACTTTGCATAGTTCTCGTTGGGACCACTGTAAATGTTGGAATCGTCAGCGAAGAGTGAGCAGGCTGAGTTCACCAAGAGAGGAAGGTCCGATATAAAGATAACAAATAGGAGGGGACCAAGGACCGAACCTTGTGGTACACCTCTCAATACTGGTTTCATATCGCTATAATATATTTATATATTATGTGTCCATTTGTTTTCAATAGTACTGATATGTTCGGAACTACACCTACAAAAATTTGCACGAAGTTTCCGAACAACCCAATAATTACGTAGAACAGCGAAACTTCAAATTGAATAACTAAATTTGATTAAGAATTCTACCTCGCGATCATTAAAATATATTTCAGTACAACCGTAAAACTATGTACTTACCGAGCCAGCAGCGATGGCATCTGAAACGCAGGAGAAAATAACATCCGAATTATAAACCACATCGCAGGGTACATCGTAAACTTCTACGAGACCAGATTGGAAATGTTTCTTGATCTCCTCGCACTGTAACAAAAAGATAAATTGAAATAGAAAATATGTATATTATTCTCAATTCACGTGAGACAGAAAAAAAGGTTATAAAATAAGTATATAGTAATGAAATAACATTGATAACAATTTGCACATTTAGTTTTTAAAAATGCAGGACGCACGGATCAACAGGATTATTTTTCAGGTATCTTGCCTTGATTGTATTTCATTTGAGCCTTTATTGGTATATTTTTTCATTAAACTTCTATGAAACCACACACTTATTATTTATTATTCAATATGGGGTTTACACTCCACCGCAACCATAACGTCTATTCTACTCCCAATCAGAGCTGTTTTCTGTACTACGTCATCTACCTACAGCTCGCCTTCTAGTTCCAGAGTATTAAGACTTCAAGGAGGTTATGTCCTTACTCCTACAAGTTTGTTGCCAAAGCATTCGTTTCATTGGCTTACAATGGCGAGGCATTATGTAACCAGGTGAACAGGAGTTTTCTCCTCCTCCCCACAGAATCTAGACTCGTCCTTTTCTGATAAACCTATTCTTATCAGATGCTTCCTGAGGCGAAAATATCCATTGAAGACGCCAGTGAGGAGGAGTGATTTGTTCTTACTGAGATCCAGATATCCTTTGGAACTTGCGAAGGAACTTTTTCGAGTGATCCATCCCTGGAAGATTCCGCCAGAGTGTTTCTCTTTCGGTTTCCTCCTTCTCCTGAAACTCTCTCTTATAGGTGCATTTTAATATATAACAGAAATATCCCTTTCTGGCAACTATATTAGCCTCTTCGTTTCCTTTTATTCCCGCGGGAACCCAGACAAAAAGGAACTAGTTATTCTTGCCTATTTCACTAAATTTTCTTTCGCACTCCCATATCAATCATAACATCTGAGCTCAGTGCTTTAATATCAGCTTGACAATCAGAATGTATCATTATGTTACATTTCTGATAGATAAGTTTTATAATTGCTTCTGGTGGATGAATCGTCGTCAGAAAGGTATAGTGCTCGTCCGTATAATGGGAATATTAAAAACAAAGTATCAAATATGGGAATTGTTCACATATTGCTCCAACCAATATTACACTAAATCTAATCACAATAAGTTATAGAAAATTGGAGATAAATATTTGTGGACATATTTATCTTCACTTGTGCGAAGTAAGGATCCAAAAAAGTTATGGTCGGACTCAAGAACATTTAGAAGAGCCTTCTGGAGGTTCTCTTCCCGATAACATGCGGGATCCTAAAATTATTAATGACTATTTAATGTCAATTTATGACCCGGCGTGGCTTCGGGTGATATATTGCTGCATTACAATGAGGACACATTTGTTGATGGTGTTCATGTTAAATATTATTAGTTTGAAATTCAATGCTGCTGGAGCTGACGGTTCAGATGTCAGTATGCTCAAAATAAGCCTACCAGTTGTACCATTACACATATTGTTAAAGCCTGCTTTGAAATGGGGTATTTTTCTGTGAGCTTGCGACAGGAAACCGATTCCTAAGCTCAGATCTCTCAGAGTTTTTTGATCGATTGGTCTGCTATCTTTTTTGTCTAAGGTGTTGGAGAAGAGAGTGATGCCTATGCAGGTAGTTGACTTCGTTGAGAAATATGACATTTTGCCTAAAATTCAGTCTGGAATTCGTAAAAACCACAGTAATACATCGGCCATGTAGGACCTTGTTGATTTCTGCGGCGACTGATATCAAGAAGCTATGGTTTTTGGTAAAACTTGATTGTTTCCCTGCATTTGATAAAATCATTCAGAATCTTCAGTGTGCCAAACTAAAATTCTTTGATTCAGTTGGACGTAGTGTTGCCAGGTCCGATTGGTTTTGAATCGGGACAGATGGTGAAATAAATCGGTATTTAGGGTTGTAGATCAGGACAAACCAAAAGCAAGGTTTTTTCAAATGAAGGTTTAATTTATTGTGTTTCGCAACTGATATTACTAGTAAATTTGAATTTAATCTCACATAATAATAGTCAGACACAGTTGGACTAGTAGAAATTACAAAATATCACAATGAAATCGTAGTTTAAGTATTGATTATGTGCTAGTGTGCAAGTCATGTTAAAGTTGATTTTAATTTGAAATTCTGCGTTGAAATGCTCTAGTGTCAAACGGTTTTACCTCTCAGTCCAAATTAAGTTAGCCTGGGAAAATACCCTTTCCGTTGCCTCGTTTGATACCGGTATTGAAGTCATAAAAGAAAATAACTTTTGAAGATTTGCAAAGTCTTGACTGTCTTTGAAAATTGTGCCATTTTTGTAGCGGTGTCAAGTCTTTGTTTTGCACGTTACCTTCACTACTCCTTTGACTTTTCACGTCCTCATGAAGCAAGATTAATGCCAGATTATTGAGGTATGAAATAAATTTTTATCATGTCTCTAAACCGTTCACCATTGACAGTAACATTCTGACCATCATCGTTTTCAGGAAATATAGACCAATGACTCCGCCGGCACGTAAAGCGCACCAAACAAAAAATTTATTTGGATGCAATGTTGTTTCGACAAAAACTTGTGCATTATCTTATTTACGTACCCATTCAACCAAAAATGAGCTTCATCGGTGAACAAAATTTTGTATGGAAAATCAATATCAATATCAATTTGTGCTTCAGCCCATTGGCTGAATTGACAGCGCATACGGTGGACGTTTGGTTTTAATTCCTGCAGAAGTAGAATCTTAAAAACTTTTGAACCAAGATTCTTTCGTAAAATCTTCCATAAAGTGGATGGACACAACCCCATTTGCTGAGAAAGGTGACAAATTAATTGATTTGGGTCTTCTCCAATGCTTTCCTGAACGGCAGCTACAGCATATATATATATAATTTTTATTTATATAATACGTAAACAGTACAATAAATTTCAGACCTGATATAACAATAAAATGCTTATCTAAATGAACAAGATAGGCAACATTCATCCCTCGGGCCAGAGGCCCTCGGGCCGAATGTCTCCCTCAGGGCATAAGGATCTATATAACGCACTTGGTACATAAATAACTAAAATAATACTCCAAGTTTGCAGAACTGGAATTTTTTTCACAAGCATAACGCAAAATTCAATGTTATTGCAATTTTAACAATGTTCCGGACGGAAAAGGTTGCAAAATTTCATAGTTCGTTTTTATCTCTTTCCCGACCCTACACACTAAAAGTTTGAAAACTTTTGGAATTATTGTCAATTGATTATCTAAACTGACTGGCCTAGTTGCCTACATTCGATGTTGAGGATTTGTGTAATTGGATTTTAATGATCGAAATGAAGGGGAGCTTTTACGAATTCCCACTCATCTTACATGCGACTATGCTTTCATTCTCAATTATTTCACATGCAATGTAAATATGAAGATATAAATTCTCTGAATGTCTAAACCTTCATTTTCAAGTTCAACATAAAATCTCATCGGAAATTCAGGAAATCAATATCATATTCCATCAAATAAAAGATGCTCTGGTTTTTCCAGAATATGGGTTAATTTTGCTGTGCTGTGCAGTGAATATTTCGCAATCATACAAAAAAAATACAATTTTCGTTCACGTTGCAAAACAAACGAAATTGAGATAACTTTGTGCGAACATACACTTCGCGAATTTATTATATGAGTGTGATTGTAGAGTTGAATATCCTACCAAGATTTTCGAATATTTTGTTACGCTTCGTGAGTCTACTTTTTGAGTGAATGATCGCTTTTGATTGTTTCCTGTTTTGACGTGCTTAATATCTACATTTTATCGAATATTACTTTGTCTTAATCTGAAATTATCGGCTCGATTTATTCGCTATGAGTGGGATCGAATTACATATCGATTCGATTATTTTTCACTACATTGACGTTGGATGACGGCGTAATACGATACGTGAGGAGACATAAGAGAATCCTCTGATTTCGTTCAACATTGACGAGGACGATAAAGTTGACTAGAGTGCTTCAAAATAAATATTTGAGAGTGGTTTTTTTTTAAACAACTCTGGGAAAATCGAAAGATTATATATAACATGGGCGTACCCAGCTTCTGGCGGCTGTTTTGTCATAGACACTACACAAACACACCCACATGAAACATGAGGTTATGTAGTGCAGTGTGTACGGCAAACAGCCGAAAATGATCCTACTTTATAGGTAGTTGAATGAATAAAAGTGCATTTGACTATGCAAGCATTTTTATTTTATTTAAATCGCTTCTACTTTGAAGGTAATTTTCGAGGATCTTCTGCAAAATAGTATATAACGTCTTCTGTGAAAGAATCGCCCATACTGTTCACAAGTTTTTTATATGCACTGAGCAAACAAAGTCCATTCAACCTGTCTTCAATCATTGTTGATCTCAGCCACGTTTTCACGCGTCTGAGTGTACTGAATGATCTTTCAATTGTAGCCGTGGAATAAGGCATTGCCAGTAAAATTTCTAGGACTGTTTTCACTTTCGGATAAAAACATTCTGCTGAGATTAATTCCGTTATCTCCAAATCTTCGTAGTCCTCCTGCTTGTTAACCCGAAAAGTGCACCATAGTTCAGCTTCAGATGTGATCCCATCGAATTCATAAGATTTGGATACTTTGTCCATACATTTTCTTAATTTTGAAAGTGTAATTTTCATTATTTTTGCAGGGTTTAACAATGAAAGGTCCAACGCTGGTGAATGTTCTTTACCGAATCTTGCCTCTAAGGAGGATAATAATGAATCCAAATAGGGCACGTACACAGGGCCATCTTAACGGCAGGGCACATGAGGCACGTGCCTTGGGGCATCGGCCTCAAGGGGGCATTACGCCAGTCCCAAGATGGTGAGTTTTTGATGCTGAATATTTGAAAAAATTAATACAACACAAAAATATTTCAATTCTGTAGAAAACACTGAAATACATTCGATTGAAAACAGCTCATTATACATTTTCGATGGCCTCTTGGGCCATTGATGGTGACGTTTGCTGCAGTGGCGCAGCGTGAGGGGGGTTTTATGAGGTGACCATAGACTGAAAATTTATTTCCAAGAATTCATTAACTTTTAATTATAACTCAACTTTACCAGCCACGATATGTTCTTGTGAAATATTGTTTTCTTCCTTAAAATTTCTTAAAAATTATTCGAGGAATTCTACTGGTGATGTATAAATATTCAGCTATGCCTATTCTGGAAGACGAAATTTTTGATGTCCTAGCTTTTCAATCTCGCCGTCCTACTATTTTATTATAATTAATGAGTAAATTTTAATTGGCATTTATTATGTAGATGTTTTTTTTGTTTATTGTTTTAATTTCATGCGTAAACTAATACTCACTGCCTTGAAATTTTTTTGTCATTGTCATTCATGATTTTTAAATGTATTTTATCTGGATGCTATTTGAGACTTGAGTATTCCCACTACCTGACAGATATTTTCATTATATTTTATTAAATGTGGGTAATTTATATGTACGTTACGTTTTCTGTTCCATAAAATATTCTCGTTTTTTATACTATCCTCAATTTTTTCTGGAAACCCTCCCTAATGAAAAATTCTGATTGGCCACTGGTTTGCCGAACTCAAATCAAGAAAACAACCTTATTAGGTTGTTTTGTGATGTTTGTATCTTTTTTTTTCAATTACTGTTAAAAAGTTAGGTTAGAAATGTAATAGTGTTCATAAGAATAATCGTTATGATATTTTTGTTGAATATTTTAATCGTTATTTAGTTTTGTGAATGAAAAAATATATTATTTCAGATAAATATAAAAAAGTTTTGGGTTACTAAAAAATCCGGAGCCTTGGGGCACCGAAACTCTTAAGATGGGCCTGCACGTACGTACAACGTAATTAGGCGAGTTCATACATGTTCTGCGAGATTTCCAGGGGGGCAGGTGCCCCTCCCCCTGGATACGCTCATGGCTTATAACGATTTTCAAGTGTTCTGAGGCGATTTCACTAAATGTCGGTTCGTGCTGGATTTGAACAGTTTGAAGTTGAAGGCTATTGGAAATACTGAGGGTAGAGCGATTCCTAGATTTGAGGTTAGGTTTAGAAACACTTTCTAATAAATTCATGTTCTAGTTGTGAAAATGTATTCGGCAAATTGATGTGTTATCCACATACCTTTTGACGAGTGAATTGGGCTCCAGGTGAATGGAGACAAGAGTTGCAAAAAAAATATGAGCCGTCACGGGACGCCTGACAGATGTGAAACATCGAAATAATTTTGTATAAGTTATATGCATAAAATAACAGATTACGACAGGATTCAGATATGGCATAATGAAAAAAAGCATTACAAATTTGCTCCATAAAATAATGACTACGTCCCTCTCTCTCTTGTCCGTTCACTCTCGTGAGAGTATGGTGACATCACGTCTCAATTGCTCGGATCGTAGATATAGACGCACTTTCGAACATTAGTATGTATAAGAAAAAACGTTGGTGCTAAAATAGACCCTTGAAACATACCAGCGTTTACAATGTGCACGTCCAAGAATGCACTATAGACTGCAAATAGTATATTACACTACATTACTATATTACTACTCGGCTTCGCCTCGGGCATCATGGTGCGCAGTGCAGGAATCTCAAACTTTCTGCCCGTCTGGTGTATACTATTTTTCTAACTACTTGGTTGGAAGTACGTAGTGTCGGCGCCGTTTCCACGGCAGAAACGCTAATTTTTATGCCTTGGTCAAGGTGTGCGCGCGCCATCTAGACCCGAGGCAATGCAGAAAAATTAGAGTTTCTGCCGTGGAACCGGGGTCGAAAGTACGCACTTTCGACCGAGTAGTAAGAAAACTTATTTAACTTTCATGAAGAAATCCATCAATCAAACCGCATAGCAGCTATCGGGAAGATCTTAAGATTTAAGCTTCAACAGCAATGCCTTACGCCAGAGTCTGTCCAAGGGATTATAGATACCTAGGCAACTGTCAACTCCTCATTCTTTTCGATAACCTTTGTCCAAAGATGTGTGACAAAGGTTATCAAGCCAACCGTACAGTAAATTCACGTACCTACTTAACAACTCGACAATAGCTTTCGTGTTTTTTTTTCATCTTATTGTGGCTATAACTCTATCGATTGTTGTTATTCTTCAGTTTTTTGATAAAGCAGGCTCTTTTTTCCATGTTTTCATACTTAACTCTTCAATTTAGATTATACTGAGAAAGCATAGGTAATTAGAAATTTTAGTAATAAATGTAATAAATGTTGAACAAAGTTATTATCTCATTTTCTCGTGAACTCATTTCGAAAAAGACGTCACAACTGAAGGATTTTAATATAGAACAGTCGCCACGTGACAATCAACTGCTTATTTATATAAGGGATATTGTTGAAAATGATTCAAAATCTCATACGAAAAATTGATGGTTGATTGAAAATTCAGCGGAAGTAACAATTTCACGGAATTTATAATTACGCAAGTGTAAAAATCGTTTATTTTGTTGGTACACTTTCTCAGTACGAAACCTAACAACCTTGATTCAGTATCATAACATTAGCAGACATTTTGAATCAATTTACTTTTATCGACGGTTGAAAATAATAAACATATTTTCAAGTGCAACTTGTGCAAGGCCATTTTCAAGTTGGCGAAAAAAATGCTATCAATCAGGAATAAATTAGTCGCTTGGTATTAATCAATGCAACAATTTATATTGATGATTACTATTTTGTCTCTTTTTGCTGACACAATGTGTGGTTTTTGTTCTCGTACGCGATTTTCATTCGATTCAATATAATAATGTTAACCATTCGTTATTTTATGCATACTGAACATATGTACGAGGGTACGTTCAAAAGTGGCCGAAGTAACAACTACAGCATAATACAACATAGTATCCTTTTAGCCCGATATAATAGCTTCGAAACTTTAGCGAAAACGTAATCTCTTCTAACTAAATGTTATCAGCAGATTACATGTCTTCATTGTTGGCAAGTATTTTACCACAAAGCCATTTTTCTAGTTTGAAGAGGGAAAATAATTTTGATGAGCCAGATTTGGCGCGTGAGATGCGCGAGTTCGAAATTTTACGCATTCATTATATTGGTCATCGCGATAACGATGAGTGAACTCTTCCATTGTCTTGATAAAACAAAAATTTTTCTTCAATGTGTCCAAATGTCGAGGTGACATGCGAAGTACAGAACGTTCCGGAAAACCTAACATGTGTGTTAGCTCGTGAACTTCAATAGACCGCTATCCATCCAATACCATTTCGAGGATTTTCTTCATTGTTTACGTTGCTTTAATCTCATTTGGTCGACCACTGCAATCTTCTTCATGGTAGATTGCCAACCAATATTTTATTATTGTAGACGAAGAAACAGATCACCGCAATTAAGACGGGATCGACTACAACCGACGAAATAAAAATCGACACAGGAATAAGACAAGGAGATAGTCTTAGTCCTTCACTTTTCAATTTGTTGATGGATAAAATCATAGACTGCGTAAGGAGGGTGATTCAAGGGTACAGAATGGGACATAAAATCGTGAAGATCTTGTGCTACGCAGATGATGCAGTGCTGTTTGCGGACAGTGAAAGTGGTCTACAGTGGTTGCTTCAGGCTTTTAACAAAGAGGCCCGGAAGCTTAGCATGGAAATATCAACTTCTAGAACAAAAAGTATGGCGATTGCCAGAGAACCGCGCCGATGCAAGCTAGAGCTTAACAACAAAATAATCGAACAAGTCTCCGAATTCAACTATCTGGGCACAATGATCTCACCATATGGCAACTTGAAAGAAAGTGTGAGACACCAGATGAATAAAGCGGCCAGAATAGCAGGTGCACTAAGAAGCACAATTTGGAAGAATCACCATGACAACCAGCAGCAAGGTGAGAATTTACAAAGCATGTGTAAGACCTGTAATGACATACACGGCGGAAACACAAGCTGACACGGCCGAAACAAAAAGAATGGTACGCACGAACGAGATGAGAGTACTCAGGACAATTACTGGAAATACGCTAAGAGGAGGAGGAGTGAGATCAGAGAAGAATGCCAAACTGAGGATGTAAGGTGGATGCGAGCGAGAAGAAGATTCTGGAACGAGCACGTATCACGAATGGGAGATAACAGGCTGGCGAAGGTGGTAAGAAATGGAAAACCAGCATCACAGCGACCTCCAGGAAGACCGCCAAAAAGATGGAAAGACAGTTGGAACTCGATATCGCAGGAACTAGATTTGGGGGGGATGAGATTGGGCGAAACAAGCTATTAGCTTTCGCAAAGAAGAATAAGAAGAAACAGACTCCTTCAAAATAGATTCTTGCTAGGCTTCTAGTTCGACTGGAACCTTTCAAATGACTGCCAGATCGGGTACTAGATATAGTTCAGGAGCTAAACTCAAATTCAAAAGATAAACCACTAGCAGGAAATTATGCATACTTAACTGTTGTTACCTCGTGGACTATTACTTTCATAAGTTTGACAAAGTTAATTGAATTTCATGAAAAATTTTTGAGATACTTCTTCCTAATTATTCAATACCTATTATTATCTCTAACAATTGGTACACCAGTGAATGCACATAAAAGCTTTCCGTATTTTCCAAAACAATTACGGATCCCATTATTGTTACAGTACGTTCTATTCGTGTTTTTCACAAAATTTCTAGGTTCCTCTTTTGGCACTGTTCTCAGCTTATTTGGCGCATTGAAATCGATCCAGAAGTTGACATTTCCATGAGCAATGAATAGGGGTATAAGCGATAAACGAACGTTACGCAACATTTATTTCTTTTTAGTAAAACTACTCCTCGATAACGTATTGTAAAGTGGTAATCACTTATCATATATGACTGAAACTTTCATTCAACACTTCATCGAAATCGCGTGACTTAATATTAATCTCCAACAAATTTATTATAATTTCTGGTGCTTGGTTAAAACTATTTTTACTGGATAAATGGTTCAAATGAAGGAAACACGTGGTGTACATTTCACTCTTATGTAACGATAACTCTTTTCAACTAACTACTAAGCGAAAACTGCTTGCTATTCATTGATTATAAGAAAAATTTCACGCTTTCGTCCAAGACAATTACATATATGACAAAAAAACAACTGAAATTAGGCATCGCGTCTTGATATATTAGATGCGATATAATATAACGAATGGAGAACGGAAGCTTGCTATGCGATGCTGAAAGAAATACCTAAAGTTAAACTACCCTACCGTCCACACACTACAACTAGTGATTTGTACTACCCAACAAAATTTTCGATAGACCGGCGAGAAATGAAGGTGAGACAGGAAATAATAGATTAAAAGAAAAGGAACACCTGTAAAGAGCGCGAGAGCAAACTCTATTTTTAAGAAATGCCAGAATTTCGTCCACCCTACAACCCAGACTTTGCAACTAGTGAATTGTACTAGTCAACAAATTCTTCGACGATAAAGATCAAAAAGGTATAAGAGAAATAAAGGTGTG
This sequence comes from Cynegetis impunctata, assembly GCA_030704885.1. Classification (NCBI taxonomy): domain Eukaryota; kingdom Metazoa; phylum Arthropoda; class Insecta; order Coleoptera; family Coccinellidae; genus Cynegetis; species Cynegetis impunctata. The sequence continues at coordinate 1,297,765 of JARQZK010000003.1, forward strand.
TCCGCAAATATTGAATTGAAAGGAATGAATACATTTAAAAGGTGCGAGAGCAAACTTGGGATTCGGAGCTTTAATTCTAGAGAAATACCAGAACTTTATCCGTCCTACAACCCAGACTTTGCAACTAGTGAGTTCTACCAGTGAACAAAATCTTCGACGATAAAGGTCGAAGAGGTATAGAAGAAGTAAAGATTTACCAGAGAATAGTAGATTAATATAAATGAATACATGTAAAACGTTCCAGAGCAAACTTGGGATTCGAAGATCTAATTCTAAAGAAATGCCAGAAGTCAGTCCGTTCAACAACCCAGATTTTGCAACTAGTGAGTTGTACTAGTCAACAAATTATTTTACGATAAAGGTCGAAGACGTACAGAAGAAGTTAAGGTTTGCCAGAGTATAGTAGATTAACAAAAAGGAATAGGTACATGTAGAAGGTGCGAGAGCAAACTTGGGATTCGAAGCACTAATTCTAAAGAAATGCCAGAATTTTGTAGGTCGAAGAGGTATAAAAGTAGTAAAGGTTACCCAGAGAATAGTAGATTAAAATAAATTAATACATGTAAAAGGTGTGAGAGCAGCCTTGGTATTCGAACCTGTAATTCTAAAGTAATACCAGAAGTTTGTCCGCCCTACAATCCAGACTTTGCGACTAGTGAGTTGCACTAGTTAACAAATTATTCGACGATGAAGGTCGAAGAAGTGTAAGTGAAGTAAAGGTGCGTTAGGAAATAGTAGTTCAAAATAAAAGGATGGAGTTTAAGGTTGCGAGCGCAAACTTGCTATGCGATGCTCTAACTGTGGAGAAGTACAAGGAGCTGGTCCATTCTACAATCCATACTTTCCTACACAAATACGTACTGGATCTAAATATTTTCTACCCTGCTTTGCTACTAGCGAATTCTTCTAAATTTGATAAGAAACATTTTCGATAATATTGGACAAGAAGCTTACCATTTTGAGTCAGAACAATATATTATATATATATATATAATATATATATATATATATATATATATATATATATATATATATATATATATATATATATATATATATATATATATATATATATATATATATATATATATATATATATATATATATATATATATTGCGGTTCAGTAATTTATAAGATCTAGATCAAAAGTTATCGCACCCAGGCAGCTAGTTATATGAGTCTCAACATCGACAATTTGACCTTTATTCACATCGTACACACACAAGTGTTCAAGGGAGAAAATAAATTTTTCAAGATGATATCGTGAAATGAAGAGAATATTCATTCACTCATGTTCATTCATGTTATTCGTCAAAATAATGGTACAACACCACATCTATACAACGAAACAGACGGAAGTTTCGATTTTATAAGATATCATCAGTCTTGTACGTCTTAGATCAACACGTAAATTTTTTTCAAAGCAACAAATATAATCAATCATTCGATACGTTAAATTAGATCAACACAAAGAATTTTCCTATTGGAATAAAATAAACTTTGGTTTCAAAAAAGTTTCCACTGATTACTTCTAGAACACAATTGGATCGATTGAAATTTATTTCAGATAGATCCGACATTCTGAAACATGGAACACTACGAAAGGAAATTTCTTGTATTCGATCGACTCGATGAAAATAACTTATCACTCTGAATAACGGTTATCAGGAACAGGAATTATTCTCAACGGAAATACCCCATATTGCGTGGAGATAGAATAAACGAAGAATTTATGTAGCTTTCAAGGCAGAATGAACACTACTATAGTCAATGTTTCCAAATATAATTTTCCTCTGAGAGTTGTACAAGTTTTTTTATTTAATTTTCCTTAATATGGATAGGTTTCTAACTTGTACCAACATTTCTTCTTTATTTAAATGAATCTATTAAAGATGCAATATTAAGCTAACAGTGCAGCTCTAAATTGACAAAATTCTCTCTCAGTTTTTATGCCAGCTAATTCAATTTTACCCAACCTTTAGTTTCTCCAATTAATTGAATACTAACTTTAATTCTATTATTAATAAAAGAAAATTGCGAACGAAGGCAACACTACACACACACACATATAGAATTACTTTCAAAGCATAGATTAGGATGACAATTTCTATCTACCACAAAAAGGCGATGTGAACTATGACTCTGTGACTGAGAAATTAAACAAACAGATTAGTTATTTATGTACCTAGTGCGTTATATAGATCCTAACGTTAGGATCTAGTAACGCACGTGGTGCATACAAGATTTTATTTTTCAGGAAAAAATTATTTTATAATAATGAAAAATCGATTCATTTATATATATATATATATATATATATATATATATATATATATATATATATATATATATATATATATATATTATATATATATATATATATATATATATATATATATATATATATATATAATATATATATATATATATTATATATATATATATATATATATATATATATATATATATATATATATATATATATATATATATATATATTGTGAAGACTAATAGAAATAATGGAAATGAAAATGAATTTACCCAAGAATATCATAGAAAAAGCAGCCAAAGCTGCGAATAATTCATCGCCGGAGAAATCCAGAGTCGTATACGACAAGGATTATGAAATATTTCATCAGTGGAAGTTGCTTCAGTTGTCCTAGTACAATGAGCGGGTGTTATGATGCATGATGCCCGCTCATAACGCCCTAGGGCATAATGAGTGTGTTTATAGCAACCGTATCTAAGGTAAAATCAACATAGTTATTTATGTACCAAGTGCGTTATATAGATCATTATGCCCTGAGGGAAACATTCGGCCCGAGGGCCTCTGGCCCGAGGGATGAATGTTGCCCGATGGGCATAAGGATCTAGTAACGCACGCGGTGCATACAAGATTTTATTTTTCACGAAAAAATTATTATATTATGATGAAAAAGCGATTTTGAAATCGTTTCATTGCTCCTATCCATTTTCCTTCTCATAGTAGGCATGTCATTGGTTGATATTTTGAAGTTTGTGAATATATTTGTCATCATATTCAGTGAATGTCATTGCTGCTTTCTTTGTGTAGTCTTATAGAAATAATGGAAATGAAAATGAATTTACCCAAGAATATCATAGAAAATGCAGCCAAAGCTGCGAATAATTCATTGCCGGAGAAATCCAGAGTCGTATACGATAAGGATTATGAAGTATTTAATCAATAAAATTTGCTTCATTTCTCCTAGTACAATAAGCGGGCGTTTTGAATCCATTATGCCCGCAAATGCGGGCATAATGGCCTAGGGCATAATGAGTGTGTTTATAGCAACCGTATCCAAGGTGAAATAAACATATTATATACAAGTGAAAAATAAAATAATATACATGAGTGTGTTTATAGCAACCGTATCTAAGGTAAAATCAACAAATAATATACAAGTGAAAAATAAAATAATTATTACTTGAAACTTTAAACACAGAATACAGTTTAACTGTACGAAAAAGTACAAACTTATGAGGTAACAATGTATATGTGACATGATTGCCTCCAACTAAATAATCTAGATATAGCGAGAAGAAAATCTAAAATATCTTTCAACATACAAGCATATATGTTGTTTGATACTCAGGAACATATTCTCTTCATGCAATTGTGTCTCAATTTCATATCTTTCTGTATATTCAAATACAATTTGTCCAAAATAAATGCAAACTGGACAAGCCTTCATCTTCGCTTCGAACAGGACAATTTATCATTTTACAATTGACCTAGACCTACGTCGAAACAGGGTAGGTCGCGTTGTCCTTCGTGACGAATCCCCTCCCAAACGTAAAAAAAAACAAAAAAGATGGAAAGTTCAGTTCGACAGAAAATCCATCCATCTCCCACAACCACGGCGTCGAACAAACGTACGCAATCCATTAGTGACTTCCTCCCCTCAACCTTATCAACATGGATCGATCCATCCGTACCCGGTTGCGACCAACCCCACCACGCGCAACGCCGTCAGCCCGCTGCGGTGTTGCCAGTGTGGCGACAGCTGTGCTAGAATATTCTACTAGGCGAAATCGAGTCGACTCTGCGTAGACCACAACGGGCGAGTCGTTCGTTATGCCCGTCTTCGTTTCTCGCTGTCAGTTTTCAGTCGGTAACGTAAGCGTGTTTGTTGTAGCGCCACAGAATAAATAGCCGTTTCAGAATCAGTGCTCCACACGACGTTGCTTCGTTTGAGGTGGATTCCATCAATAAAAATTATTCTTCCAGGCAGTTTCGAACGTTTCCTTGGATTACTTTATTTTATCTAGATTATCTTTTCATATGTAGTAACAGTACAGAGATGTGAGTGAAAATGGTATGTACCGTGAGGTTAATAATATTTTACTGTAGTACTCTGAAGTAGTTTTGACCAACGAACAATGCTTTATCTGGTTACGGGTTGCTGTAGCGTAAAATGCAGCGAAAGTATCTTACAATTTCACAATATTTCCAAAAACTAATTAGATAACATACTATTATTCGGAAATCATGTTTCTACAATAAAAATGCATTGTTCACAAGAATTGAAGTGAATGTTCATTCTCTACTTTACCCAGGAACAAAATATACTGTCCAACTTATTGCCAATGAATTTATATTCAATTAGTTTCAAATTACGAAATACCTACATACTGAAAAACCCACTGACTTAATTTCATTATGATTTTCAGTTATATTGTTCTCACAAATTCGTTTCGAAAAAATATGTCCATTTGCATACGCAAAATACCTACTAATCAGTAATCTATTAAGCATAGAGGTAGATAAGTAAAAATATGTTTTAATTATTAACTTCAATGTATACTTCAACTCATAATGCAATAACAAGGAAATGTATGCCTGCCCATACAATGCCCTAACCTCCTGGATTCACATTCCTTGAAGTTTTTCGGATCAAGGTTACCAATTTTGAATTTGGATTAACGAAATAACAGGTGCATTTCAACTGTCAATTAGGCGGAAATAAACAATTTACCAGCTAAATAAATCAACCACTATTAGGATCTGTGTAAATCGTCTTCATTGAAAATATTATGGATTTTTGTTTATTACATACATATATATATATATATATATATATATATATATATATATATATATATATATATATATATATATAAAATGTATTTTAATTCGAAAAATAGACGATAATGTATTTTTGTATTACATACAGAATAATTTGACTAATTATCGAATTATTTATGTTAGCCTATGCAATCTTGGCACAGATAATAGACTTAATATCTTCAATATGTACTTTTAACCCCGACTCGTTTATTTAAGAACGAATATGTGAAGCCAAAAAACAGGTGATTGAATTCCTTGAAATTTTCAGGCATATTTGCGTTAGTTTTGTATTTACGATTTAATAGCGAATTGTTATTTCGAAAATTTATGTCGTCCAAATATTCCGAAAAATAAATCGACACAATTCTGGCGCGTTTGTTATTCAATAACAATGTTACTGCATTAGAGATCACTTAGTTAATGCAATAAACAACGTCATCAAGACAATATTAACTAAGCTAAGTTCATTGTGATTTGAAGGTCAAAGTTTACTTTCTTTGGGCACAGTATCTTTTTATAAAATAATTTTTTTAACTTAACTCACTGGACCTACAGTTCACTGTCTTTTTTGAACGGCTAATGGGCTCGATACAAGTCATTACCCAATTATTAATCCTATTAAATCACGGAAACTATAACGTTCAAAAATTATATATATATATATATATATATATATATATATATATATATATATATATATATATATAATAATAATTATCAACCGGTATGACACACTCTAAGAGGGGAAAGATTTTTTTATTGAATTTGCCAAATCTGTAAACATCAGATCACCTATGGAAGGAATGAATAAGAATAAAAGAGATACAGAGATTACGTTAATCTTTTTCGAAACCGGAATACGTAAACTTATTCCTTGCTTTAGGCTGCCTGACGAACTAGTTCACAAATGATCCACTGGATGAAAAAGTTTTTTCAACTGAACTTGTATCACCAGCCGTCAGATGATACCCTCAGGAAATTGTGATATAAAATTTCATCAAACTTGGCTGCCTTACGAACTAGCTCACAAATGATACACTAAACGAAAAAAGTTTTTTCAACTGAACTTGTATCACCAGTCGTCAGATGATACCCTCAGGAAATTGTGATATAAAATTTCATCAAACTTGGCTGCCTTACGAACTAGCTCACAAATGATACACTAAACGAAAAACGTTTTTTCAACTGAACTTGACTAAACTCAGGCAATTTTAATATAAAAATATAAAATTTCTTCAAACTTGGAAAGTAAATAAACTATTTATACTTTGTGATAAGAATACCACGTGATATACGAGTACGAAGGACAAACTTTAAAGCTGTCACGATCTCGCTAGTAAATATTTATTAAAAAAAGTATTGCGTATGGCTTTTGGATACGTGAGAAACTGTTCTAACATCTAACCATAATATTTGGTTGAATTCATGATGGTCCAGTTTAGAAAAGGAAACCGTTATAAATAATCTCAATGTCCAGAACAATTATTTTCCTCGTAAACAATATTATTTCTTTATAAGTATACAAGTGATTAGTATAGTTTTCATAATTATTCGTTCCATCTCCACTACTGTAATAATAGACACCGATTTTTGTATCAAATTAAAACACAATTTTTCAGGAGAGATGATATTAGATACAAGAAATTCATATCTTCAAAACATTATTTTGGATGGTAAAATATAATTTCAATTGTGTTTCGTTATAGCAACAACCATTTCCTTTTAAACTATGGTTTGTACAACCGGTTGAACAAAAATAATCTCATCGATGTTTCAAAATTGAACAAAAAAAGATTGATTGGCACAAAAATCTTTTTGTAGTCACTGTATTATTTAAAACAAGAATACTTTCTTAACGTATCACATAAAACCAAGGTCAATACCACTCATAACGTGTTTTTATGATTCCTTAATCGGTCGATTTCCCTTTGAATCAATTGTTATACGTATGGCACTATATTATATAAACGGCAGTTTCGAATTTTAAATTGAATCAACGTCGATAGCATCAACTAATAATTGATTTATAATACACTTCAATTTTCCTGATAGAGATGGAGAATTTTACACCGAACACGAATTAATCAGTTTTGTTCATTGCCTAAACGAATTTTCAACAATTTTCGCCAATTTATTAGAAAACAATGAAGTCATTTTAACAGGAATGTTTATTTATCGTACCATAATAAAATTGTCAAGTTATATCTTCAGGTCGAAATAAGAACGTTCACGTTTTTTTCAAAATAGGAAAACATAAATTCATCCATTTGAAAAAAGAATACGTGAATAGAATGAGTAACTGAGACTATATATTTTCGTTTATAAATTCGGCTTATTGTTGAGATTTGTTAATCAGGACCGAGGTTAAATCGTCGACCCACATCCATGATGCCGGTATTTAAAATTATTTGACACTTTCATTATCTCGTGAACCTTATCTTACAACTATAAAATCGCGCTATGAGATTAACAAAGCGAACGTGTCATATATTTTTGAGAAAAAGTTGGACAGCTCACTTGAAACTTTTTCTATAATTCAAATAAAAACACATCTGTCGACAAAGATGACTACATCCAAGAAATATATGTTTTAACTTATCGCAAATATATTTTTGAATTTTCTTAAATGCCCTCGACAATTTAAAAATACTCTGGATAGAAATTAGTAAAAATAGTGACCACAGGATCTCACAAAAAAACTAGAATTTTTTAGGGATGTCAAAGTTCGAGTACACGTCAAAAATTCATTTACATGGAAAATTACGAGTGGAAACCATTGTCCATTTTCCGCAATTTCGTTTACTGCCCTACTTCGAGCAAGTTGTTATATTATCTCTATATTTTTTGCTTAGATTGATCGACCCGATTCCGCTGTTCTTGTCGGTATAAGCTATGGATGTTCCATTTTTGATTTGGCACGTGATAATAGTTCGCAGAGAGCAATGGCTTTTATGACTAAAATATGCGAAGATGGTAGCCTATATATCTTCGAGCTAAAAGGTTCACTCCCGTTTTTATAATTCTTCTAGTCTACTGTTGAAAACTATCATCAATCTAATATTGTGCATCAATATTCATCATACAATAAAAAACATAGACATACGTCGCACAATAAAATTTGACCACAATTCAATTAACAAAATAAGTATTGAAGAGGCTGCGGCAACTGATACACTGAAGAATACAACCATTCTATAAATACAATTTCCAAAATTTTAGAATTGTAGTCAAATGAACAAATTCTAAAAAAAATAAAGATTAAAATAAGCGAATGGACAAACTCGGTTTTTCCAATAGTCGAGTAGTCCTTACGCTATTTTAAGAACCTAGATTCAGCTCAAGCAAAAACATTCTGTCAATTGAACATGTATGTTGAGGACGGTTTGTCTCTACAAGATCCAAAATATAGAAAGTAGAAACAATATTGTTCTAGAATAAATCGGAGCGAAAATTTCATTATACTCTACTTAAATTTTATGAAGATCTATTTTTATATTGTATAAAAGCCCAGAAGTAGAAAATATCACCATTTCGAAACAATAATGTGCAAATATGCATCAACATCGTATTGTTTAATCGCACATTTTTCAAAATTGCGAAAAGTTAAGAGCACAATAAAAACTCGGCATAATGCCGGCTAGTTTTCTGATACGAACAAACCGCCGCCAGATTAAACACTAACCGAATTCCCCAGAGAAGAGCAGTTTCATACACGCAACGTATGCATAAAGTAGCAATTAAATTTATGAAACCGCCATAACTAAATTTACGAAGGTTATTTCCGGTAAAACGAGAGCTTTATTGAAGGATTAATTTCTGCAATATATCCCAAATAAAGGATGAAATTCATTCGTATGGAGCTTCACCTCTCAATCCGAATTAAATTCAGATATTGAGTAGAAACGTTCTATATCATAATGAATGAAAATTGTCGCAAATGTTTTTTACTTTTTCGCTTTCAGTCAAATTTGTCGAATGAACAGTCCGGTAGCACTTAATCAACATCAATTTCACCTTACAAATACAAGGCAATTTCTAAGCGTGTGACCTTCAAAACAAAAAACCACTTAATTTTTCAATGAACTTGATATTTCAAATTATAACTTATTCTTGACGTAGTTTTGTTCTCTGACGAGTCAGCTACATTATTTATCTATACGCCGACGTGCCGTAGAGGAATTTTCATCGACTGTGAAGAAACCTACTTTCTACTGTGACGTTTGTGCTTCGGAAGTGTATTTCTCCTAATTTCTCAAAAAGAAGCCATACGCAAAAATGATCTGAACCTAAGATTTCATTTTCCAAATAATGTACATACAAACACAGGATTGTTACGCTATCAACATTTTATTTTTGCAACGAGCGGTTTGGTATTTCGTAACAGATCAATAATAGCACATAACTCTCGTTAATGTCTTCATTTCAGCTCGTAACTGTTTAAGATGATCGAGTCATTTGGAGGCATGAAGTCGATTTAATGGAATGCGATGAAAAACATCCCGATAAATAATTAATACCAAAATGTTCTCGAGTAATACATCACAGAAAATTATTGTAGTTTTATGTATGTAACTATGTATATATTGAAAGAAGCAGCCTGTAAACAAAACTGCATTCCCACGTTTCCATAAATTTAAATCAAATACTCCGCCTCGACACAAGTAAAAAATTTCACAAGATGATATCTGTATGTCGTCTTTCGTACTTTGAAGATTATACTTCAAAAGTAAAAAAACATATGTGAATCGTGTTTTATTCTTCTACTTCACTAAACTAGAACTACCATTGAAAGAGGTAAAGTATCAAACAAAGCGGAGCTACAAAAGCATTTATGTTGAGTTTGTATAGAGTAGAGATAAACTAGTAAAAACTTCAAAGGTTGAATGGCAAACAAATGCATTCGCATTCCTGGAAAAGTCGGCACTTGTGAATTATCAGAGGCAGAAGAAATAATTGTATGAAGCGTGGTGAAAGCGTAGAAAATAGCACCTACGACTTCTTGAAATCATAAGCCAAGGAAATTAATTTTCGTAGATTCCCGAGTAGCATGTTTAACGTTATTTGTTCAATCATTAAATTCGTGTCTCCTCAAATGTTTAACGAAGTGAAACGTGTTTTTTTGCAGATAGCTGCGTTATAGATTGCATTTGCGAGTTGAGAAATAAATAACTATGACGTGTTGTCAACTTGAATACCACTTTCTGATTATTTCTGAGATACTTTTCTACCTTACCGTAATACAAAATTGAGATAAATAATGACTTTTCACCGATATTCAATAAAAAATTATAACCAATTATTATATTACTCTTATATTATTATTACTTAACTATTAAGATATTTAAAAAAAAGCATTATTCAACTTCAAGAAGATAAAAGGCCAATTGAGGCCTATTTTTTTATGGCCAGAATAACAAATCATGTATATGAATGAATATTGTTGAAGTATTTTTAATTTACATTATTATCCTTATATAGATAAAAGTGGAAAACAGCTAACGCATATAATCAGGCGACTAGGAAATCATGCTTCTTGAATTTTACTTTTTCATCATATCTCCACAGTTGAAAAAGTAATTCTTATAAGTATCAAGTCTAACTAGAAAGAAAAAGATGTGGACGACGATGGAACTCAGAGAATGATCGAATATCTACAGTCAACTGAAATAAACTATTCAAACTACATTTTATGTGATAAATTCTTCAATCTAGCCGCGGTGGCTGTTCAGTATTCACCCGGACAGTTCGGTTTTTTAGTGTCTCGTCCAGCGGAAAAATTGGAAAAAAAAAGACCATAGAGCGTCTGGTATTTTGAAAAATCTTGGCAAATTTGATTTTTTTTAAAACTTACTGAAATTTAAAAAAAAATGATATATTATTTTTTATCAAATATTTTATCTCTATATGCATATTATCTTCCTTATATGTAGGTACCTTATTATTTTTTCTATTTCGACAGCTTTTATGGGATTTAATTAATGCTGAAGTCTTAGAAACTTAAAAATTACTTGAGTCATGTGATTAACATTTCAAATAAATAAACGAAAAATTGAAATAAAAAATTTCTATTCAAGCTTATATTATTTGTAACACCATTTATCATTTCTCTATCACTTCTATCAAGACCCCGACTGAGTCAGGTTTTTTCTTCTAACACATCTAGGCAACCCTAAATGTAGCTCACATATTTTACTCCATTCCAAATTTAACTATATCAAATTAACTAAAATATGATCATTAAACACCATATTCTGTCACTTTCATGTCACAATTTCTTTTGACACAGTTATGACTTAATATTGCCGTTTCTCCAAATATTTATTATTCTGCGTGATGAGGATGTGAATTATGTTGCCCAAAGGTTAGTTTACTAACGATTTTCTTAGAAAGATTTAATATTTTCTAACTGTGCGAAACGATTTCGAAATTGTACACGTGTTGTCCAGCTACACTTAATTTTTGCCATAAAGTGAATCTAGAAATAGAATTGAAGACTTGATATGTTCAATAAAATTTTAAAATAAGGGTGAGTATATAAAGTTCCTAATTTCAGTGATTCACATCAGAATATTCCTAGAACGGAAAAAAATTCGTTATATTTCAAATTCTATACACCGTGATATGAACAGAAAAATTTGATGTACCGGAAATAACTACCTTACAGACGGTGGTTATTTATATACCGGAATCGATTGATGCCAAAAATAAGTCTAATTTGTCACGAAAGGGCGAAACGGATGGATTTTACTACATTCCATACAAATTTGACGCAGTAAATTCTTTCAGTGTTCACAATCTCAACTAATTACGACGATTCCGTTACTAAATCAATTTTTCATAATATTCAGTCGTGAATGTTCTGTAATATCGGTAAACGTACCGAATCAATTGTTGATATGACAATTATTTCTACTCAATGAACACTCATAACAATAAAATATTGTTAAATATGAATCAGCTAAGATAACCATCAAAAGATGTTTATTTTATATCATCCTCTTTGTTTCAGACTTCTCCAAAGTAAGATGCCAGACGATGACGCTTAAGAGATGGGAAATTTTAATCGGCTGACCCACGTTGGTGTCGTCAGTTTCACATGTATCGTAGTGCTCATCCTCATAGACTTTGCGACTGCCACCAACCAACTACCCGTCAATGGCGCATCCTACGTGTTATCTCAAAATTGCAAGATAGCGGACCGTCACCTAATCAAGTGCTCAAATGTAACTGCAGAAGAAATATCTTTTCCACCCAACATAAACAAAGCGGAACTGGTAAATGTTACCATCCGCGAATCAAAATTAGACGCGCAAAACCTCCGTGCATTGTGGTGGACTTCCAGCGGCATACAAGATGTACGAAGCGTTATCGTCAACTCGAGGAATCTTCAAGTTCTGGATGTGTCTTTGAACCAGATGGCCAAGTTGATGGACAACCACTTCAATCAGTACGAAAACTTGAAGACCATGAATCTGTCATTCAACCATATCAACGACATTCAAAGACTTACGTTCAAGGGACTCGACTTAAAAGAACTATACTTGTCTCATAATTCCCTGATAGCCATTCCATACCAAGTCTTTCATCCAATGCAGAATCTAAGGATACTAGATCTGTCGTACAATAGCATCGTAAAAATACTAGACCATTTTTTTAAGTACAATAAATACATCGAAATATTACGTTTAGATAACAACAAACTAGCCACTTTCACCACAAACGCTTTAGCTGATCTTCAGAATCTATGCATTTTAGATATCTCTCATAATTCGCTCCAGTTTTTTGCCAAAGGCATATTCGATTCACTAGAAAATTTAGAGTACTTAAAGGTGGCTTATAATCCAATCATCAGCATTCATAGTGGTACATTTCGAGGTCTCCACAGTCTTCGATCTTTAAATCTCAGTGGTACGAAAATTAGCAGTTTTCCATTCGGAGTTCTTCACTTCAGCCCCCAACTGGATACTCTTATCATCGATGACACCAACATCGAAGAGTTACACAATAGCGAACTATTAGGGGTACCGAAACTTCGTAACTTATACTTGAGACGAAATAAAAACCTCAAAAAAATCGATAGTTACTTATTCGCAGATACGCCGCTGATAGAATATTTAGATTTGAGCGGAAACAGTCTAGATTTTTTACATGAGTCAATAGCTAATTTAACGCATCTTAAGTATTTTAACATATCAAACAATCCTTGGTCATGCGACTGTCGAATGTATTGGATTTTACATTGGATTGAATCGAAAAAGAAATCCAACCTGACTTTATCGGATTTATCATGCGGACCTGATGTCTATCAAAACGAAATGAAGGCAGTTTTAGAAAGTTTAAATTGTACCGCTCCAGTAATTTTGTCGAAGTCACCCACCAAGCAGTACAGGTTGAGATCCAATGCCGTTTTAGAATGCAGATATCATGCCAAGCCACTGCCCTCGATAACGTGGATAACGCCTACGAGGAAAGTGTTTCACTGGAGAGAAGACTCACCCGCCCCAGATATTTTCCAAAATCATCCACATGCACATGACAACTTCATGGTACCGATAAGAGAGATTCCCCCGAGAATTGAAGTGTTAAAGGACGGCAAGCTACTTATCAAGAATGTGACAAGAGAAGACTGTGGCAGGTATATATGCTATGCCACTAATCCGATAGCCAATGCCACAGATAACGTCCTCCTTCACATTGATCCTGCCGATTGGAATTATGTGAGAATCGTCAGTCTTATAGTTGGCGCACAATGCGCAGCTTTGTTCTTGGCACTCACGCTCATTATTCAGTTCCTACGCTACTTAATCAATAGGTATGTCAAATATCTCAAATATGGATAATTTTGATATTTTGTACAATCATATAAATATTAATAATAAAGATAAATTTGTTTTCCGTGCATGCTTCATTGAACTCTTTTATGCTTTCTTCAGACAAATTTTTTGAAATATAATACTCTCTAAATTTCACTTAATTTGAAAAATAACTTGCAAGTTTCAACAATTTTTTTTTATTATAACTTGGTCTTTCCATGGAAGTAACCGCTTGTTAGAACCCAATTGAATAATATTTTATGGCTATTCGAAAAATGATAACTAATAATTTTTTTCGCAGATTTGGGCTCTTCAATAATTTCTGCAGTTTTTGCAAACGTGACAGGGTGTCTCCTAGAGCTAAGCAGATTTACGCAATGTTGGATAACATTGAGCAATACAAATCGCAACAATTGGAGAAACTGAAGGACAATTACGCCCAGCAGGTAAGGAACACATACTAATTTTTAATTTTTTACGACTATTACAACTATTCAATTCAGGTTACCAGAATAAGAGACAACTGCAACCAACAGATTGATTGGATTCAAGGTAGTTACCAGTCTCAGGCCAAGCATCTAAAGGACTTCCGGGACATCGGATCCGCCCATTTAACAACGCTGAGAGGTCAATATCAGGATCAGGTGAGTGAAGATGATTGGAAGACTTATTTTAGCAATTTCGGCTCATGCCTGACTCCAACGATCGACTTTTCAGGTGAAAAAGGTGCGGGATTATTCCACTGGTCAACTGAACTGGGTTCGAGAGAACTACGTTTTTCAGCGCAACAAAATTCGTAAATTTTCCACCCACAAAGTTTTACAACTGAGGGAATCCTATAAATATCAACAACAGACCTTAAACAAAGTGCTCGAGAATCTTCCAAGCCTATACTTTGAAAATTGTAGGGCAGGTAATTGTGGTAGGGCGGAGTCTCTTGTGCTCGACAATAACGAGGTAGAGAGTCTAGACGTGTATATAAAGGCGAAAATCGAAAAGCTGGCAGAACTGAACGAAATAAATACTGAAGTGAACACGGACCTTACCCAGAGTAGGTTATCTTTATATTATACACCAACTGAAAGATCTATGAGTTCTAAGCTTACTTCCCCCACAAGTCCGTTGGCAGGAGTGCACATCAATTACATTAAGGATACGCCAGATCCTATATTTTTGGAACAGCCTTGCACCTCGAAATCTGCTTTGTTACGAGATCTCCAATTAGAAGCTGCAATTCTACCCAACGGAAATATAGCTAGCGCCCCCTCAAGCAGCAAGCCCGAGCTGAAAGTTCTAGTCGAAATAGAAAAAAGTAACACGCAAGCAGTTAAAACAAGGAGAGCAAAGCTTAGATTTTTGTCTACTGACGTAGAAGAGAAGAATCTTCAAGTAGTTTTAGCGGAGTCGTCAGCACCTCCTTCATGTAGTGAACAAGAGACCGATTTTGAAGAAGGTATAAGACTTGAAACTGTGTTGTAGATTTGTTTGCCTAGATAAACTGTGATATTGATATTTATTTAACTATCACAGTGTAGAATCTGCGCGCTCCATTAGTGCCAATAAATAGTCAGCGTAATTGAAATGAATATCTTCATATTTTTAGAGTTGTTCTTGTGAAGAGTCAACTGGTCAAGAATAACAAGACTCAGTATGCCGAAAATCTAGTCAATCTAGACAAGACTGAGGTTCGCTATAATCAGATAGTAAGAGATATTTCCAGTTGAGAAGTTAAAATGAAGATATAGTATCGTCAACATCTGGAATTTCTGAACCTGAGAAATCTTCCACAAAAAATTCGATTAGCTTCTAAAATTATACGTTTCGTCTGACAGTCAATAGTAATTTTCAAGGTGAGGAAGTTTAAAAAATATGTAAATAATTGGTAGGATTACTTAAATAATTAGTTGAAGTAAATTCGGTGTTTTGAGTCGTACATATTTTTCTGTACTATGGAATGATCTACACTGGTATAGGACTTTGAAGCGGGTACCAAATAAGAATAAAATCTATTTTTCAATATAAAAGATGTATTGTTGAATGTTCGTGATTTCTTCCCTTTTTATTGTATTAGAACGTATTTCCAATTCAGTTGAAGCATTTCAGATCTGTCAAGCAATCATCGTTGTTAATGTTACATTTCAACGGCATTCTCTAGTGTAGGTCTTCTTTGAATAAGAAGTAGATTTTTCTTTTGTAATAAAACGTTTAATTAGGAATATTTTGAATTCGACTGTTAATATTTATATTTCTAAAGTGTTATTATTCAATAAAAAAATTTATGAGAACCATTTTTTCATTTCCCACAGTTCTTCAAGTTACTGCTGAACAACTCTTCAAAACAGATAAGTGCACTCAAGTGCATAATTAAATGTTTTCAGTATACAAAAATAATTCCAACAGGTTTAAACTGAAGCCAACTTAAATCATTATTGAACAGTTGTAATGTAGAATTAGAAACAATCATTATTATAAATATATAATAATGAGTTAAATAAAAGACAATCTGTCCTGAGAAAAGCTAGCATGAAATCGATGTTTATCCATATTTGTTAAGATATAACGATACTGTAACCTTCAATTCATACAAAAATATTTAGAGCCTTCTGGGTTTAACCGCATTCTCTCATCTTGGACGTTCAGATATTTTGAAACGCCTATGAAGACATCTTACGATAGATAGAATAAGATACAGGTGATAGGGTTCGAAAAATTAAGGAGAAATGGAATTATGCAATAAAGTGGTATCGAGATTAACGATAAATTCAAAGTAAAACAATATTTAACAGATGAATTTATATTATAGTCATGACAATTCGAGGTTAAAGAGAAACATAATCAAATACAATTTTTCGAGTAACATTCAACATTTTAGTTACAATTGGGGGAAACACTTGAAGTGTAAACTAGCCTAAATTAAAGATTGACCACTGATGAAGAGGACGAAAAGTAGTTATCGAAAAAAATTATCATTGTCCCGATGATTAGTCCGAAAAAAAATTTCAGTCAGCTGATATAATTCAAAATATGGGAAATTTTTGTAATCGATGGCAGATTAAGAACTATTCATTTCATAGCCACATACATCACCAGACTCGAGTCAATTGAATTAACTCATTGGGCTAATAATAAATAAATTTATTAATCAAATAAACCAAATTGAATACTCCTCAAGACAGTGCGTAGTACCTTAATTTCCAAGAAAATAATATAATTCAACTGTTTTATGACGTTATTCATCCGGCTGTGAAAACAGCAATGTTTGCTGAATTAATTTCACCACCCAGTTAGGTAGGATGAGTGTTTTTACATTTATGTGATAACTTAGGTACCTAGATTTCAGTGTATTATGGGATTGAAATGTGCAACAGTGCATTAATGAAAGAGCAGCGTCCTGGATTATATGATCAATTTTTTTCGGAAAAAACACTTTGTCTCCTCAAAATGAAATAGAGTTTTTACTGTACGAAGTTTTAAAACGTTTCAGGCTCTGAGCAGCTAGGAATACCTACTTCTTCGTTTCACGGTTGGACAACTGCATGCAACTTCCGTTACAAGGAATTTTGACAGCGAATTATATTTTAGGGAGTAGTACCTCTATATTGTAGATGGAGCGAATAATGCTTGAGATTTCTCTATTTATATTCGATTGATAACTAAGCAGTATTTTTTTTTCGGATGACTAGGCATCGCTTACATCCTACTTTTCTGCGACTCTTAAATCATCCTCCAATAAAAATACTTCATTTTTTAAATTAAGACATATATGAAGACCTCATGTCTTATAAGAAACCAGAAACGAAAGATATTACCACATTGGTTTAGTTTTGAAGTATTTAATAACTGCGATGTCAGCGCAAAATATCTTAGTGTAAAAAGAATTATTAGGACACTGATATTAGAGGATGTTTCTAAGATATTTCACAGGTCGATTTTCACCAAAAATTAAGGGGCTTCTTTTATAGAAATTTTCGTTCAAAACCTCTTTCCTCGAAATTACAGCTTTTTTAAATTTGGGGAAAAAATTAATGTCTTTTCTATGAAGGATGTTGAAAGAATGAAATTTTGTATGCCTGTAATCTCTATACAATGAGGTAACAAAATTCTGTCTACCTTCTCCGATACAATAAACCAAATATATCATTTCTTGTCCAGTGAAATCCATTTCAACTGAACAATTACTAGAAAAGATGACACAATAAACAAGTTTTTGTTTTTGATATCCATGGATACGTCAAAATCACTCGCTTGTCCATTACTCAGGTCTGTTGATACCTAAATTATTACAAAATTGTGAAATATTTTTGTTATTATCAACTTTAGGTATAGGGAATAGTTATATCAATCGAAAGGTAATTCCAAAGCAAACTTAATTATGCTGAAACATACACAGCATTCCATTTGAAATAAGAAAGTTATCAACATTCAAATTTTGCCAAATACATTCAAATTTTTATCAAGTAATTGGTAGAAAATATAGCAAAATTTAACACGAAATATTTAAAACAATATTTTAACATTCCGAAAATCCTAACCGCATACTAATATACCTAATGGTAATGAAGTTATTGGCTATTTTTGTTGAAGAACTGTCAAAATTTTACGAAAAAAACTCGAAAAATGTTACTGGCAATTTTATCAGGAGTTAAATAGGAAATTCAAAAAAATACAGGGTGTTCCGATTGAAATAACAAAGTTGATTTCACTTCCGGTGAAATCGGAAGCGGAAATATGTTCAAAATAATTTTGAGAAATAGACCTAGTCATGAAAATTTCATATCTTTAATCGCAAAATAATTATGGACCGAATACGGACCTCTGGGTCACCCTGTATATGTATGTATATATATATATTTCAGAAAATTTTATTCTCGATAAAAATTGCTGCTTTGCGGAAAACTTGCATTTGAGATGTAAAAATTGTGAATTTTTGAACGTTGTACAAGGAAGACGAAGAATAGAAATTTGGATAAAAATTAAACTACTCTTATTTTCGACATCATTGAAAAACTTTTGTTTAGAAAAGTTGTTAAAATTTTAAAACACAATTCAGATTTCAAATCACAGCCACCTACCCAACAAAACAAAGAACATTTTTTTTATGGTTACAGCCTCATAAAGAGTAGGTACTGTTAAATCATATACACCTTAGGCGTCTCCCTAATATTACTATAATTAATAATTGCATATTATTATTTCTTATTATTAAATCATACTAATAGTTACTATCAATATACATACAGAGTAAAATATCAATTTTGCACTAAAAAACTGGTCAAAATTCAAACCATTTTCAAAAAACATCGATATACTAGTTCGAACAATAAATTGGATTAAATTTCACATTCAAATATTACTATAGTAATATGAGGGACTCACCCAAGGCGTACTCTTTATGGGGCTTGAACAATAAAAAAAGGATTGTTTTCGTTTCTTTGAGTACGTGGCTTTGATTTCGAATTTGAATATTGTTTTCAAATATAAACAACTTTTCTAAATAAACTTCTTTGATATTATCGAAAATAAGAGTAGCCAAATTACTTTTTTTGGATCTCCCCGACACACCGTTCTGGAATTTAGAATTTTGATATCTCAAATCGACTTTTTGCAATGCACCAGTTTCAATCAAGGATGAAATTTTTGAAAAAATGGATAGTAATGAAGTGTCCCATATTGTGCAAGCTTTTTGAAACTCACTGTATATTTATGTTTATATATATATATATATATATATATATATATATATATATATATATATATAATAATAATAATAATAATAATAATAATCTTTATTGTACGTATGGCTTATACAGCGTGTACTCGTCAATGTAAATATAATAAAAATGTGTATAATATGAAAATAATCGTTTTTTATACATAAAATAAAACATGCAATGTAAATACACTCTATAATGTAACATTCACAGACAAAAGACATTATATGATAAAAAAAAATCAGCAGGACAAGTATTCGGAAACTGAATAGAATGCTCTATTCAAAAGAAAATCTTTTATTGCCGTCTTGAATCTGGGCATGTTCAAATTCCTCAGATGTACAGGTAACTTATTGTATACTACGATGGAAGAGTACTTTGGGCATCTCTCGTAAAATGAAGATCTGTGTCTGGGGATCGACATAACATTTGCATTCCTTGTGCAATACCTGCTATGATCACCCAACTTCTAGAACTCCTGGTTGTGCTTCTTGGCATGCAATGCTGCTTTCAATATAAAGATACTCGGGAATGTGAGCAGTCTTTTCTCAATGAAGTACCCCCTACAGGAGTCTCTTGGCTGAAGCCCAAAAAGCAACCTCACAAGTCTCTTTTGGGATACAAAAACTCTTCGCCATCCCACCGAGCAACCCCACAGGAGCACTCCAGAAGACAGATGACAGTAAGCCAAACTGTAATATATACCAATCAGATCCACCGGGTTCAAAACAGATTTCATCTGCAAAATAGCAAAATATGCCTTACCTAGGCATCTACAAACATGTTGAATCTGCGAATCCCACCGCAGTCGAGCGTCCGCAATGAAACCCAGATATTTTACCTCATGTGCAAAATGTATGGTATCAGTGTTATCTAATGGATATCTGATATGAAAATTCATGAATGTGGTCTTAGATTTATTCAATATCAGTCTGTTCCTTTGGCACCATTGCTCCATCAAGTCACACACTCTCTCAACGCGAGCGGAAACCTCCCGAACATCATCCCCCGATACCACTACTGCTTCGTCATCTGCGTAGAGGACACTTTTGCCCAAACTAATAAAGTCAGCCAGATCGTTTATAAAAAGTAAGAATAGCAGTGGCGCAAGCGTAGATCCCTGAGGAACCCCCATCGGGCTTCTTCTTTTCGTTGAATAAACACCATCAACTCTGACACTCAAACTCCGATCATTGAGATATGTTCTCAACCAGTTACTGCAGTTACTTATATATATATATATATATATATATATATATATATATATATATATATATATATATATATATATATATATATATATATATATATATATATATATATATATATATATATATATATATATATATATATATATATATATATATATATATATATATTTATATATATATATATATATAAATATATATTTATATATATATATGAATATATATATATATATATATATATATATATATATATATATATATTATATATATATATATATATATATATATATATATATATGAATATATATATATATATATATATATATATATATATATTATATATATATATATATATATATATATATATATATATATATATATATATATATATATATATATATAATATAATATATATATATATATATATATATATATATATATATATATATATATATATATATATGTATATATATATATATATATATATATATATATATATAATATATATATATATATATATATATATATATATATATATATATATATATATATATATATTATATATATATATATATATATATATATATATATATATATATATATATATATATATATATATATATATACATATATATATATACATATATACTTATATATATATATATATATATAATATATATATATATATATAATATATTATATATATATATATATATATATATATATATACATATACAGTGAGTTTCAAAAAGCTTGCACCATATGGGACACTTTATTACTATCCATTTTTTCAAAAATTTCATTCTTGATTGAAACTGTTGCATTTCAAATAGTCGATTTGAGATATCAAAATTCTAAATTCCAGAACGGTGTGTCGGGGAGATCCAAAAAAAGTAATTTGGCTACTCTTATTTTCGATAATATCAAAGAAGTTTATTTAGAAAAGTTGTTTATATTTGAAAACAATATTCAAATTCGAAATCAAAGCCACCTACTCAAAGAAACGAAAACAATCCTTTTTTTATTGTTCAAGCCCCATAAAGAGTACGCCTTGGGTGAGTCCCTCATATTACTATAGTAATATTTGAATGAGAAATTTAAATTCACTGTTATATGTTTATATATATATATATATATATATATATATATATATATATATATATATATATATATATATATATATATATATATATATATATAACGAAACAGTGATACTAAACTGAAAGATACGGACTTGGATAACTTTCAATTTGCAAAGCTCAATAAGTATATTTTCAACAATATTAATTGTGATTGTAATAATCAATCCTTAGGACGAAGGAGGGACAATATTTTTTCATGCTTCATAGTTCCAACAGCGATCAAATACACATCAATTAAATTATACATCTGACGTAAGCTCAGTGTTGCGAAA
>JARQZK010000003.1:1325000-1427500 GCA_030704885.1 Cynegetis impunctata
GCTAGACGATTTCTTAGGTGTATTGATATATAAATTATTACAAAATTGTGAAATATCTTTGTTATTATTAACTTTAGGTATAGGGAATGGTTATACAAATCGAAAGGTAATTGAATAGCAAATTTAAAAATGCAAAAATATACATAGCATTCCATTAGAAATAAGAAAGTTATTAACGTTTGAAATTTGCCAACTTCACCCTAGATTTTATCAAGTAATATGTTAGAAATATAGAAAATTTTGACAAAGAATAAATAAAACACTGTTTCAAGGTTACAAAAATCCAAACCGCATACCAATAGACCTACTAACAAAGAAGTTATAGCCCATTTTTGTTGAAGGCGCAACTGTCAAAATTTTACGAAAAAAATTAATAACTCGAAAACTGTTCATTTTAGGTATAAAGAATGTTATGACAATTTTATTATAAATTACATAAGAAATTCGAAAATCAAAAAATATACAGGGTATTCCATTTGAAATAACAAAGTTGATATCACTTCCGGCAAAACCGGAAGTGCAATTTTCTTCAAAATAATTTTGAAAAATAGACTTAGTCAGACCATATTTGCTCTGAAAATTTCATATCGATATCTTTTATGACAAAAAAGTTATGGACCGATTACGTAGCTCTGGGTCACCCTGTATATATATACTCATGCATAAATTTGACATGTGAAGTGAATAGTGCGAAGAAATTACCAACAGCAGGCTGTAGACCTGTTTTTCATAGAGAAAACATTTTGATTACAAAACTTCCTATCAGCTTCATAAGAAAATCACCAAACACTATTATTTCCTACAAAATAAAATTTTTGGCTTACTTTTTCCAATTTATCCCTTGGTCAACTCTAGAGAAGAACTATTGAAAATGAGAATGTATGGTATGTAGTTACTAATAATGTTTTATTAGGAACCTATAGTTAATGAATGAATAGATTACAGCATTTGAATACTTGAAATATGCAATATTAAAAAGAAATAGCAATGTTAAACATGTTGTTTTCAACAAGGAGTGCTTCCAATTAGAATATTCTTATGTTTCTGAAGAACTGATATTTATTTAATATACATCATATTCTATGTCATGTCCCATTCTCTAGCTGGGTTATTCTACACGAAAAATATGATAAAACTGCAGACGTATTGGTGAAAACATCATCAGAGCTTTTTAACGCTTACAATAAAGAGTACAAAATTGGTTTTTATTGAATATCTTCTATTCAGATTTAGAAAGAGGTAATCACATTGATTCATAATTTTTTCGAAAATATATCAACGTAATCTAAAATCCATGTGAAGAAAAGCTGTAGATTGAATCAGAATGTCCTAGCAGAAGTTACAAATTGATTAAATAGTTTTGACAGAGTTCTGAAAATTGACAATTTGACATTGTATAGGCTTCACCTGTGCTTCTCTTCCAATATCTTCATGACCTATTGCCTCACTTCAATTTTACATACAATCGCGAAGTTTAGATAGAAAAAATTACCAGAAAATACACCACACTACAACATTGTTGAAATACGTAAAAAGCTGATTTTGGGAATTTTTTTTGATTTTAATGAATTTTATTTATATTCGACAAAATTAAGTTCACCAAAAAGGATATATCAAACGAATGTTGTCAATTGGGAAACATTGATGAAATCAGTGAAAGTTGAACAGAAACATCGAAGAATGTGTGAGAGATGATGGAGAACACAAACGAGATTTTTCTCTCCATAGTTTGTTAACTCTATGAATAATTATAAACATAGGAAATATGCATGATTATTTTCTTAGTATAATTTTCAACCAATCAGAACGATCAATTTAGTTAAGTTTCCTTGTATAATTTCGATAATACCTGATTATACATAGAATAGCTCTACCAATCGAAAACTAACAGGACCGTCAAATTTTGACGTTTATCAATAAATGTTCAAAAATTAGTCGATTCGGAGATTTTTACTTAATTTTATGGAGGGTAGAGGTAAGGAGGACCATCTCTGTGTATGAAAAAGTGTCCGTCAAAAATCGTCAAATTGGTGGCGCCACAATAGCAAGTGGGTACATTTCAAATGACGCGCTGTTGTCATATTGAAGTCGTTTTTCCTTTTATTTACCTCATTAACAAATTCTTGTGGAAGACAAATAAATTATAAGAAGTGTTTAAATTGCGCTTCAGTTTCAGTTTTAAGAGTGCCATATTTGTTTTTAATACATGTAGGCAACGCATGACTCACGACTTCATCGTGACACAATTTTGCTAACGCAATTTGTTGAAACACTAGGTTGTGTTAGTGTCATTGTTTCAACACCCAATATTTCATTGTGTTACCCAGGCCTATTCCCGACACTTAAAAACCAACAGATTCATCGTACTCTGTAGATTTAGGTTCAATGTTATGCGCATCTTTTATGGCGATTTGAATATCACGATGAGTCGATTACAGTTTTACACATTTTAAACAGAAGAGCGGCATTTTTGGACTAGTAGGTATCTTGAAAAAATTTAAGAAGACGAACTGAGTTCTATGGAAAGAAAATACAGTGACTCAAAAATAAACTGATTCAATAAACTAATAAATAAGATAATAAAAGCACCCATTCAAAAATAAACTACATAACCTAGCTTTCAAACTTCAAAATCCCAATTACAAAAGTTGGCAACAGCGCGGCATGGAATCCCTTCCTATTTCATGCTCTCTTGCTATTCTGGCGCCACTCTGGAGGGTTTTGGAACTGCAATTTGCAGTTTACAACTGGACACTTTTGCGACTGTTTTCCAATATGAGATGGTCCTCCTTACCTCTACCCTCCATACTTAATTTACTCAATAAATAATCGTGTCAAATACAATACGTACTTCAAAATAAATACGGTTATACATCGATAACTTGTTGCATAATTACAAAGAGTGTCAGTTTGACAGTTTAAATAATCCGACCGTGAAGCGGGAGGATTCTTCTGTCAAACTGACACGATGTATAACCTGATTATTTTGAAGTACTTATATTATTACTACTGATAATATCGCCAGAAGAACTTAAAGTTACGGCGACGATATTTCGCCCAAGGATCGAACCCTCAGTGATTTGGACTGTTGGATCAATAGAAATAAAAAAAATGAAACATGAACTTCATAAAGTATTTGACTCACTTGACTACAGCTTTACGTATAAGAAAAATAATTCAAAGACAATAATTACCCTGTAACTATTAGTTGCAGGCAATGCGGCTAGTTCTTCTCCGAGTGCACTGTAAGATCCATTTTCTTCAAATTTAGGAGATGACCGTCGCACCTTTTTCACAGCTGAAGCTGGAGATTTCGTCGACAATGAAGCATCTTTCGACATTCTCTTGACAGTCTAGAAAATAAATTTTAATATTTAAGTAAATGCTGAGCAATCCTAGTTTATATACAAAACATAAATATATATATATATATATATATATATATATATATATATATATATATATATATATATATATATATATATACAGTGTGTCCCAAAAGGAAAGCACCAACATTGCTATCTCGGTTAATATAGGAGATAGAAAAAAAGTTAAATGGGAAAATGTTTTAGACAATTCCTGGGTGATTCCATTCAGATTTGATATATCCTCATTCGTTTTCCAGAAAAAAATTTTAAAACTAAAAATTTACGATATTGTTTTTCCTCCATAAATCAAATATCGTTGATTTGTGTTGGTGGAGACTTGTACATTGTGGAGGCACTTTTTGATTAGCATTCGATCGATGACATTTTTGACACTCTACCGTCTTTTGGTTTACCGATTTTAATAACTTTTGTTTTTCATATGACGGCCATCTTTGATTTTCACAAATTCTGGAAGGCCTCGAGCTGGGCTTTGCAATGATATGTCACTTGCCAAAAAATTTTTCGTTACATTCAAGTTATTCGAAAAAAACCAATTCGAATATGAAAGAAGTAATCGTAGTAAGTCAAGACAAATAATAAAATATAATTTAATGACTCCAAGCTTTTCCACAATTCTACTCCGAACCTCCAGAAAGGATTTTTCTAGAAATGATTATTCATTATAGTTAGCAAACCCTTTTCTTGAAGGCAAAATCATATATATATATATATATATATATATATATATATATATATATATATATATATATATATATATAGGGTGTCTACTGAAGTAGGGATCTAAAATTCCCTGAGAATTCCAAGATATTCCAGGTGATTTTATTATTTTTCCAGGTGTATCGCGATACAATTTTCCTCTCGTGGGCCATTCCTGTCAGAGTATTTTTTCTTAATAATGATAAGTATAATACATATTTTTACCAAGAGAGTTTCTGAAAGAACTTGCTTCATCATGTGCAAATGCAGGCAGACAATTTGCCTTTACAAAGGAATTTATCACCATTTATCATTTCTGAAAATATACTTCACGATTTTTACTGGTTTTACATTTGCAGAAACCAACACTTGAAAGAATTCCTTAAGTGAACCTTACATTCCCAGAACTTCCAGGTTTTTCAAGAATGTAATATATATATATATTTATTTATTTATTCTTACACAACTTATACAATTATTATCATTACCAACACAAATTCAGGCAATTAATTATAAGTAAACACAAGAAACAATCCATGATATATATATATATATATATATATATATATATATATATATATATATATATATATATATATATATATATATATATATATATATATATATATAGATATATAAATATATAAATATATATATAAATATATATATATATATATATAATATATATATATATATATATATATATATAGAGAGAGAGAGATATAAAAATATATATTTATATTAGAGAATAAAATGATCGGTGACAAATTATATATATATATATATATATATATATATATATATATATATATATATATATATATATATATATATATATATATATATATATACGGTTTCTATACAGGGTGACCCAGTGCTCCATAATCGGTCCATAATTTTTTTTCCTTCGAAGGTATCGATATGAAATTTTTAAAGCGTATATGATCCGACTAAATATATTTTTCAAAATTATTTGGAACAAAATTTCGGTTTCAGTTTCACCGGAAGTAATATCAACTTTGTTATTGTTTGGAACTTTGGAATTTTGAAACATTGTTTTAAATATTTCGTGTCAAACTTTGCCATGTTTCTAACCAATTACTCAATTAAACTTAGGGTGAATTTGGCAATCTTTAATAACTTTCTTATTTTAAATGGAATCCTATGTATATTTCCACATAATTGAATTTGCTATTAAATTACCTTTCCCCATACCTCAAGTTAGTAATAACAAAGATTTTTCACAATTTTGTAATCATTTAGGTATCAACACACCAGAGAAATCGACAAGCTAGTTAATTTGACGTATCGATGGATACCAAAATCAAAAATTGTTTTTTGTGTCACCTCTTCTAGTAATTGTTCCATTAAAATGGATTTCACACGACAAGAAATGATATATTTGGTTTATTGTATTGGAGAACGTAGACAGAATTTGTTGCCATCCGTCCGGGTTTCCCCGGATTTGTCCTAGTCTAGGAGGCGCCCGGGAGTCGTCCGGACGGGGCTTTCAAAATATGTCCGGGTAAAACCCGGACAAATTTTGTGTCCGGGTGTGTAAAGCTTGAGTGTCAGTGACGGAGATGAGCTATTAAATGCAAACCAGTTGTGGCCGAATTTTTTCTAAACATCTATATGCTCAAAATTGCATAGTAATATTTTTGTATACCAGCTCACAATGCGAATGTAGAGTGAGTTTTTTCGCTAGTGTCGCAGTAATGGAGGAAGGAAAGAAACTTGCTAATTATAAATACGCTTTCTTCTCTGATCAAAATAAAGTCTAATTTTAATGACTTGAGTTGCTCTGACTCTTACAAATTCATGATGAAAAATAAAGACATTTTGGGAAAAATTGGCAAGTCTGAAAAATTCCAGGTTGAATTAGTAAAAAGAACTTGATCTCGTTAAAATTAAAACTTGTTACTTACTTTTGATTTATAGTTAATAAATAATTTTGACTTTTGGGTAACTAACCTATCTAACCGAACTAGATGACCTATCCTATAATTTGCTATTACAATGTAGAATCTAGTCTATTTGATTTTTGATCTACCAAAAATTATCGTCATGAGTTGTTTTTTATTTGATGATACCAAAAAAAAGAGAAAACTGTAAACTGTGTATAATATAATTTTATTTGTTTTTTGCTGTTCTGTTTATATGGCAAACAAACGGTTTAGAGTTTAAATAAATGAAAAAAATGAAATATAAATGATTTTTTATTTTATTAAGAAAAAATTTTTTTACGTGGTGTCCGGGAAAAAACAAAATTTCACAGAATTGTCCCAGGTTTTTAAAATTTTTGTCCGGCATCGGCAATTTAGGTGATGGCAACCCTAAGCAGAGTGGTCGTATATTTGAGCATTTATTATAATTATCATTTAAGCATTTCGATGAATTAGTTTTTTTATTCTGATTCGACTAATTTTTGTGCTTCTATTATCAATAAGCATTGTTTTTTCTTTATATGAGGTTGAATTGTATTATTTAGAATAACCGTTGGATTACGTGAATGTACTCCTTTTCGCCAAAATGATGTCATACTTGACGTTTCAATATGTCATTACTCTACAACAAGCATTCTGTTGTTTATAAACAACAATAATAATTATTGAATATTAACATCTTCGAATTACTATTTCCTCAATTTCTTGTCGGATATCAACATTGTAAATTTGAACTAATTTGGGTTTTTAAATAAATTTAAAAAAAAATTAGACCTCAAAAACCTAATAAAGAGAAAAGGTGATACAAATTAGGTATTAATTATTTTTTACTATTATATATAATCTATATATATATATATATATATATATATATATATATATATATATATATATAATATATATATATATATATATATATATATATATATATATATATATATATATATATATATATATATATATATATATATATATATATATATATATATATATATATATATATATATAATAAATATATATATATATAATATATATATATATATATATATAATATATATATATATATATATATATATATATATATATACACATATATATATATATATATATATATATATATATATATATATATATATATATATATATATATATATTACTTTAACATAAGCTGACAGAATTTAAAACCCTCTTCTGGATTCCTAATCAAAATAGATTAGTATATTCAAAATGAAAAGATTTTTTCATCTTTATTATATTGCTTTGAAATTCAATTTGAATCTGAATTATTTTAACTATAATAATTATTAAGTAACACAAAATTGGAAGTCGCATCATCCAGCTTCATCTTCATGTAGAGCTTCACAAAAAACCTAATCGAATATTTTTCAAATGTAAGAGTTTCGAGAAGTGAAAGCTGTATTAATTAATAAATAAACTAATATATATATATATATATATATATATATATATATATATATATATATATATATATATATATATATATATATATATATATATATATATATATATATATATATATATATATATATATATATATATATATATATATATATTTATATATATATATATATATATATATATATATATATATATATATATATATATATATATATATATATATATATATATATATATATATATATTTATATAGAAAATAAATATTGATTTGAGAACAGGTGCACCTTGTATATGAAGATAATAATACGTTGGGAAATTCATTTGAAAAATTGATGAATTATCAAATCAACTTCAAACGGAGCTAGTTTCATGAGATTCGACGACATGGAATTCCCATCCAGGGAGAATATTAAAAAATTCGACATTCGTGCTACACACGATGGAAACACTTGTCTATTTCGCTCTTCACGAGCTCATCTGTAGCGTCCCACCCATCGACCGAGCGGGCAACGACATCGAATCCACATGACCACCTCATAGTTTCTAAGAAGAGCAATAATGATAGATGGCGCTGCGATTTGTTCACATGTCTCTATAATTATTCAAGGCACATATATATATATATATATATATATATATATATATATATATATATACTATATATATATATATATAATATATATATATTATATATATATATATATATATATATATATATATATATATATATACATATATATATATATATATATATATATATATACATATATATATATATATATATATATATATATATATATATATATATATATATATATATACATATATATATATTATATATATATATATATATATATATACATATAAATATATATACATATATATATATATATATATATATATATATATATATATATATATATATATAAATATATCAGGCGCGGATCCAGGCCCGACTTTTGTGGGGGGAACTTTTAGATATTCAAAAGCCAAAAGGTACTGGTAATTTGGGATATGGTAAATCGAGAAGGTCCCAATCAAAACAATTAGGCCATTTGGGGGGATATATATATATATATATATATATATATGTATATACGTATACATGTATATAAGTATACAGGGTGTTAAGACATGCTAATATTTGAGGGGGTGATTTTTCGACTCACTTTAAGAAAATACTACCTATTAACATATGTCCTAGAAGTCTTAACTTTTGAGATACATGGTGATACAACTTTGAAAAAAAAAAATATTTTTGCAGTAATAACTGAGACAATATTGTAGACAACTCTATAAGACTTGGTACATTTGGAAAAAATCTGATCTCTTAATTTGCTTTCAGTCGATGCACAAACATCTCCACAACGCATCAGATTCTTGAGGAATTGAACCTGAAGTAAACCGATGTTTATGTATATATATTATATTATATATATATATATATATATATATATATATATATATATATATATTATATATATATATATATAAATATCTTAATTTTTCACGCTAACTTACTTTTTTTGGTTCTTTCGGTGTATCATCTAAATTTTCTTTTTTCTCCTTGAAGGTAGGCATTGGAAGTACATAATTGGGATCATTCTGTAAAATAAACCCGAAATTATTCATATGACCTGCGACTTTATCAATACTAAATTACTATAGACAGAAAGAATTATAAATTCGGCTGAATGAAGGTTAAAGAACAAAATTTTATGAAATTTGATACAGATTATTATGAAAACAACTAACTTAAACTTTCAAATTCTTTATGGTATAACATCTATTTCCAATAAATTTTTATTGCTTTAGTATAAATTTTTGTTCTAGATGCATTTTCAAAGACAAACTCTGATTTATAATGGCAAACTTTCTTTCAATTGCAAAGTTTCAGTAACCGCTGCTGTGAAAATCACTAATGTATCACATCAGCAAGAAGAAAGACTATTCTAGATTGAAATAGCTGATAGTTATTGAAATTTTTGATTTTCCTTAAATTCAGAAAACTCACCAATGAAGTACACAGTGTGACAAAGTATATATCAGCTCAATTTTCTGAAAAAGCTAAAATAACATTCTTATATGAATATAAGGTAGTCCCAATATCCTCAATTCAAAAATATCCCAAATTATCATCACTTACTGATTCTTTTCAGTTCTATTAATTCCATCAATAAATTTTTTCGAAGGCGAAACATTTGTTCATCATTTCAAAATTTTCTTCCATTTTTAAACCAAATGAGTTAATCAAAATCAATCACTATGTATCAATTTGAATTTATAGTAGGTATATTGTTCCAACATTCATTATTTTCCCTATCAATTCTTCCACTGAATTTTCAAGAAACATATGTTTTACATTTTCAGAACTTCCTTTCAATTAATCATTACAGTGGAAATATATCACTATGTACCAATCATTTTTTTCCACTCAAAATATATGCATCCTTACCTTTGGTATTTGATAATAGTACAGTGTACCGAAACACAATATACAAAATGAAAACCCTTGAAATTTAATATTTACGTTATCTTTATTATTATGTTCAATAATTTCCAGCAATTATCAGTATATTCAATTATTGAATTATATTTTTCCAGTAAAAATAAAAAGTTGGATTCGAATATGCGTCACTTTAAGCATATAAGTACTATTCAATAATTCTTATAACATAAGAATGGTTCATATTGGAATATTAAGTTTCCCATTAATTTAATTACCGTGAAGTGTAGATCATACCTCCCTTCTGTTAATAAATTCAATATTTGACAAATAATATACAACAGACAGTGGTTTGAAGTATTATAAAAAAGCTTAATTTGTTTTTTCATTCATTCAATTACTGAATTATGTACCTTTGATATATAAGTGCAAGTATAATTTACTATTCAGAATTAGAATTTAATAACATTGTCAGTCTTTAGTTTACCTAACTCTATTTTGAAAGGTTTTCAAACAATACTGAATGATTCAAAATTTTTTTTTTTCAATCCAGTGTTTTCATTCTCTTAGGCAACCACTGGGGATAAATTTTGTCCATAATAATGATTAAACTAATAGAAAGATCAATATTTATAAGAGTGAATCTTATTGGTCTGTAACATTCATCCAATCTTAGAATCTCCAGAGAATAATATGGAAATAAGTTCCAAAAGAAAATTAATAGTAAATAGTGTTCACTAGTTACATTTATAATTTATTATTTGATTTATTTGTATTACATCTGCATTTTAATTCAATATCTTCATTGATATTCCACTAATTTTTTTGATCAATTATTTGCAAGTACCAAAAATGTATTATTCCTTTAAGAATTCCATAAGTACTTTTCAAATTCAATTTAAAATTATATAGCTTAATTTCAAGTACATTCAATCTTTGAATTTATTTTTTATGTACTTTCAAACTAGTATTATTTCATTGGTTTAGATAGGTATTTGAAATTTTCAAGATATACTAGAGTATATCAAGATACTATAGGGCGATTTGTGCCTTAAACTCTTCTTAATATTTACATTGATCAAAATAGTTCAGTGTCACAAACTAAGTTGTCCAAACTGGGTAGCTCAAATATTATGATTTTTAGTGATTATAATACCAGGACAAGAATTTAAATAAACTTGGATATACATGAAACATACCTTTTTATTTTCGATATAATCTTCAATCTTCTTCACAGCTTCCTTAAAAGTAATCATTTTAGAAGCAGCAGAAAACTTATCTTTATAGGCATAGAAAGGTTTAAGGTTGTCAATTCCAATCCAAGCACTGAAAATATGAATGAAGTTATTAAAGGCACACAGTACAATAAACACAACAATCAGAATAAAATTATTGAGAAATTGTACATAAATTCCATTTTTTATTTACATCATACGCCAAATATGAATACTCACTAGTTATCAGATCCAAAAAAGTAAATCCAGCGGGCATTTTTTTTAGTTGATTTACTAGAACTTTCCGCAACCTAGAAACAATATACTATTATAGAATTAAAATTAAACAATTACACCAGAATTCACAAGTCCAAGTAGAGGTTAGATTTCTGGCATCTCGATTTGTGTGTAAATAAAAGGAGACGCGCGCAAAAGGAGGGAATAACGGTTAGGTTGAATTGTATATACTTACTTGACCGGGCCAATCAGGAAATCTTTTCATTTTGGCCCTGAAAATTTTTTTAGGTCAAAATTAATTCATATAATCATATTTCAGGAACAAATGAGTGTTTGAATCTATATAATTAAACTCACCACACGAGATCACCAATTTGATAATCACCCGACATTGTACAACTACTGCTAAGACAAACTTCCTCAAACTGATGTAAAATAGATACAACTCTTGTTTGCCTTGTTGCCACCACACGTTCTCATTCTTGCTCATGCGCAGGAAACAATTAAAGAAGAACAAAATTAAAGTTATAGATTACTTTCTGTGCTACGGAGAAATGTAATCAAACGGTATAAAAAAACTTAAACTTATTGCTTAACTCATTCATGTACATTCATACTGAAGTTAGTAAATCTTTTGAGAACAATAAGATGAATATATGCAACATTAGAGCTGCGAATTAATTATTGAATTTATATTTTCAATATATTTTGTTCGAAATTTGAAACGAGTATGAAATGATAACATGGATTGCTTGTTCTCTGGATCAATACTTATATAGGCTCTTGGACCGTATATTGTAAACTAAGTTTAATGATAAACCGAGTTTAATTTGACATTTTTGCTTGTCAAATGTCAAATTAAACTCGGTTTATCATTAAACTTAGTTCGATAATATACGGTGCAAGAGTCTAATAGTGCCTTCAGGCTCTTGCAGCGTTTTATTATAAAACGTCGTTTAACTAAACTTGGTTTAAGACGGCTTAAACGCCGTTTATATTTTGGTGCAAGCGAAAATGTCAAATTAAACTCGGTTTATCATTAAACTTCGTTCAATGATTTACGGTGCAAGAGCATACTGATCATCTAAAGTTTCAGTTGAATTACAATCTGTTTTCATACAAAATCATGTTTTAACTAGGAATGTAGATAGTATATTATTAAAATAAGTTTAATGATAAACCGAGTTTAATTTAACATTTTCGCTTGCACCGAAATATAAACGGCGTTGAAGCCGTCTACTCCGCATAAACCAAGCTTAGTTAAACGACGTTTTATAATGAAACGGTGCAAGAGCTTGTTGAAAGGCTAATTTGCAATGGCTGCTATTCTAGTTTAAGAAATATTTATACCGCGTTTTGAATCTGTGAATATTTCTTTTTCTTAATCAAATATCTTATTTTCTTTTCACATGTCCCTTCACAGCCAAAAATGCCAATTTAGGACAATCCTAAATAGTAATTTGTTCCTTTATTAATTAAAATAAAAAATTCCTCCAATGTTGTGAACTTGTGAGCGAGAGCAAGTAACTCATGCGTATGTTACAAATGAGACTATCGAAAATATATCTTTGGGTTAAATAGAGTACCAAGAATTTTTGCGTCATTTTTTGGCGGAAGGAAGGGTAAATTCCTCATAATTAGATCGTATCATTCGAATCTACTGTGCTGTATGCTGTGTAGTGTTTGCTGACTTACAGGAAAAAATGTTCTGAGGTTTATAATTTCAAGTATGATTAAGTGTCAAAGTGATGACTAAACTGTCGACTCTTCAATAATTACCGGAAGTGGCCGTAAAATGCAAAAGTGAACTTTGAATTTTTATAATTAGAAATGATTCTCACAAATTAACAGACAATCGTTCCGAGAGAGTAGTTGAGGTTTCATTTATTTTTAGTGTGAAATATAATGATTTATTAATAATTTTTTAAATATTTCACCAAATGATTACTTAATAATCAACAAGTTTTAAAAGTAGTTGAATACTGAATCACCAAATATGGATGAAGGAACTCTAAATGATTTACTTGAATGTTCTGTGTGTCTTGACCGATTAGATACCTCCAGCAAAGTTTTACCGTGCCAACACACTTTTTGTAAGAAGTGTTTAGATGAAATTGTTCTCAAACACAAGGAATTGAAGTGTCCTGAATGCAGAGTATTGGTAACTATAAAAGTAGAAGATCTGCCACCCAATGTTCTCTTAATGCGAATATTAGAAGGTATGAAAAATGCACCAAATGCTCATAAGCAGAGAAACGGTCGAACAGGAGTAGTCCAACCAAATTTGGTTCATCATACATTTCATCCACTTGTTCAAAATACCACTGCTCAAATTATTTCATCAAATAAGATAAATTCAGCGCAAACTCACCAGCCCTGTGCAAAAGCTCTGTATGACTATAATGCAAAGGAAGTTGGGTAAGATAGATTTAATTTTCAAATGTATAATTTTACAATTGTATAAAACACTCAACAGTTTGAATATATTTTGAATTTTAGGGATCTAACATTCAAGAGAGGAGATACTATAATATTGAGAAGAAGAATAGATACTAATTGGTACCATGGTGAATGTAATGGTATGCAAGGAGTCTTTCCTTTAAGTTATGTTCAGGTAAAGTTGTCTTTCACTTGCTTTGGTATTCTTTGGTGTGAACATTGTTTATTACAGATTATGATGACTCCAATTCCAAGTCATCTTCCACAATGTAAAGCTCTTTATGATTTTCGCATGACAAATGATGAAGAAGAAGGTTGTTTAGCTTTTAAGAAAGGAGATATTATTAGTGTAATTAGAAGAGTCGATGAAAATTGGGCGGAAGGAAAATTGGATGGGAAGATTGGAATTTTTCCTCTTGCTTTTGTGGAGTTGAACAATCTTGCAAGATCTCTTATGAAATTATCTGCAAAGTAAGTTGACATTATATATATATATATATATATATATATATATATATATATATATATATATAATTATATTTTTCAACACGAAGAAACTATTTTTTAAAAATAACGATTTTATTCAGAACGATGTTTACAGGTTGAGAGTTCAAATCAAACTTACAGTTCTATTATTCTAATTGTGCTCTCTAGCTAAAAAGGATGAATAAGCATTTCATATATATTATGCGCAGCGTCTACAACTACAATTCAGCATTTTAAAAGGGAGATACAGGCTGTCTCTCATATAACTCTTCCCCTCTTTGAGAAAGTTCGTTATTCCTCTTAATGAGGTGACGAATCTTAGTAGTATAAAGTTTATATAAAGAGAAAAATACAATTACAATGACAATAAAAACACAAAAAATGGTAACTATGCTAAGAGTTGTGGATGTGGAGCCCACTGGTAAATGTCCTCTAATTTTGGGACTTCTTCTTCTTTAGTCATTGATATGTCGGTAGTATAAGTCCAATTCGTTTCCAACGGGATGAGGTCGACTTGGGCGTATTTATGAAGAACCTCTAATGGGTATATCTTCTTGAAACCAATTAGATACTTCCATCTTCGATTTGAAATAGGTCCTTTTGAGGGTAGATTTGGTATATGGCTACATTGATCCATAAGTGTAGCTAGTACATGTGCAAGGCATTCTGGTGGTTTGGTCATGTAATCTTGTTTTCCAATGTAGAAGTTTTCTACTTGTTGGACTACCTCGTACTCCATATAATTTTCTTGTTGAGTGTTAATCCATAGGATTGAAGGTGGGGTACACTGGTATTTTGGAAAGGTAAGTTGTATATTTTGTACAGGTCATATTCAATTTTTGAAAAATAGGAATAGTGATACTGAAAAGAATATTAAAATCTTTGATAAATACTCCAACGGTGCATGCAGCATAATAATCGCTGAAATGCGTAACAGGCAGCAGTTTCTCTCTTTTCAGAACTTCGTTAAACGTTGATAGCGGCAGAATATTCTCGTGTAATAAATGAATAGCACTTCCTACTTAATTTACCTAATAGAATAGATATCTCGTGTGAATAGAGAGTTATTGAATTCATTCTCAAAGCCACATTTTGGGAGTCTCTTAATTGATTAGTTTTCTTTATTAAGAAATTGATAGTGTCGACATATTTTAACTGTGTATCTGAAATTATTTCGGCGAGCGTTATTAGAAAGAGAATACGTATAGTGGTCATCTGAAAATAAGAAAACCAATTAGTGTTTTCTTTGTTTAATTTTATTTTTATGATAAATGTGTTGATTCCGAGGATTCTTTATTTGAAATGTCGCTTATAATATTAATGGGAACTTTTTGAATGGTTCTTTGAGTTTAGATTGAAAAGGAACTTTTAGGAAAGCATGTTGATCTTCATTTAGGTCTTTATTTAATTGACGATTTTGATTGAGTTTATCAATGTTTAGTTTCATTTTTACTTTGAGCCTTATCGACTACTAGTTTTATTTGTTCCATATTTTCGCGAATAAATTTTTAATAAATACGACTTGATTTTTATAGTAATTAAGAGGTTTACCTGTATATGACAACCCTAACGTAGGATTTTTCAAGGTTACTATGCACGGTTTCAGGTTGCGTTATTTTCCTCTGTGTTATCTTGAAAATTCTTGAGAAGAATATCTAATTCTTCGTTACTCATGCCTAAGTCGTCAGCATTTATGTTGGGAAGCATAGAACTAATTTCGTCTTCTGAATTGTTTTCTCGTTTGCTCCATGTAATTGGATACGCGATAAAGCGTCTGCGTTGTTCGTGA
Organism: Cynegetis impunctata; assembly: GCA_030704885.1. NCBI lineage: Eukaryota > Metazoa > Arthropoda > Insecta > Coleoptera > Coccinellidae > Cynegetis > Cynegetis impunctata. Next base: position 1,341,062 of record JARQZK010000003.1, read on the forward strand.
GGCCCTTTTTTATATTTAATTTCATAATTGAACTCTTCTAGTTTTAATTTCCATCGCATCAGGCGCGAGTTTGGCTCTTTTAATGAATTTAGCCAAATTAATGGTTTATGGTCTGTATAAATAATAAATTTCGTTCCGTACAAATACGGTTGAAAATGCTTAGTAGCCCAAACAATCGATAATAATTCTTTCTCGATCGTCGAGTATTTGATTTCTTGATCAGTTAAACGTTTCTGCTGGCGTATGCTATCGGTAAATCATTAGGAACATTACCTTGCGATAAAATCGCTCCTAAAGCATAATTTGAGGCGTCAGTCGTTAAATTGAATGTTTTTGAAAAGTCAGGCTAGTTTAGAATAGGATGATTAATTAGTAGTTTTTTTGAGGTCAGGAATGCTTCTTTGTATTCTAAGTCTGTTGGGTCGATTTTCGAGTCTTTCTTCAAGTACTTAGTCATTGGTTTAGTGACTTTAGCAAGTTCGGGATAAATTACGATAGTAGCTTAGCATACCTAAATAAGATTTAATTTCTTTAAATGATCTAGGTAAGGGAAATCTTTCAATGGCTTCTATTTTCTTGGGATTGGGTCTGATAATGCCTTTTTCTAATAATTCCGCAATTTGTTTCTGAATTTCCGCACGGTGTTTTTCGGGGTATCTATATATTTTTGCATGAACAGGAAATTCATCTTTAGTTCTGATATGATGCTTGATTTTTTGAAGTGAAATTCAAGGATTGTCCCGCTAATTGCAGGGCGTTTTCAGTATTATTGAAAATTTTAATTAATTGATTCTGAATTTTCATAGGTGAATGTGATAAAATCTATCGGGTAAGATAATTTCTAGGAATCACTTTTTGAAAATATATGGGCATTCTACAATTTTCACCTATTAATAAATTATTCTGTAAGTCAATAGTAAAATTATTTTTTCTTAAAAATTCAAATCCTACAATACCATCATACAGAGTATGGAATTTGTAAATAACGAATGGAAATTTTTTTTTCAAACCAAGGGAGCCAAGGGAAATAAAACTTTTTCCTTGCTACTATCAGGTCCCGGAGGGGTAATTAAATCAGTGTCTTCTGGATGAATGAGATGAGGTATGCTGTTATAAGCAACCTTAGGATCTATTAAGCAGACAGTACATCCGCTATCTAAGAGTAATTTGCATTTCGGATATTCGATTGCGATGTAAGGCAAGCAATTTTTTTCGATTTTGTCATTTATAGAATTTATGTCGATGGTGTTTCGGCGACCGTTATCTGATATTTTTTCACAATCTTTTTCGTTGGCATCAAAAATTTTCGTCTGAAGGACAGTTGTCAAATTCGTGATTTTCATCTACATTTTCTACGCTACTGTCCGCGTCGAGATTTGCAAGTGCTTCGGATATGAACTTATTCTGCGGTTGAATCATATTTTGAAAATGATTATAGCATTGATTTTGATATTGATTACGCGGTATTTGCGAACTACCTGTCATTTGACGTTTTGCGCTGTTGGGTTTACAGAAACAGTCGACATAGGAGTCGGTCTATTATACGCCACATAATTATTATTTGGTCGAAACACACGTTTGTTTTAGGTGTTTCCTTGTTATTTCTTCCGAAAACCTGACTGTTTCGTTGGATATTGTCTTTGCGGTAGTACTGTTCTTTGTTGTAAATGAATAGGTTGAGAAGGAAACGTTTTCGTAGGTGCAATCACTGGTTGTTTCCATGTTCTCATCAAATCTAGTTGTGATTTTTGAGACATATAATTCTCTATAGTCTGTACTGTTAAGTCAAATGTAATATGCGGTGTAGTCAATAGAGCAGTTTGTAGATCTATTGAGACATTACTTATAAGAACATTTTTTGCTAAGTCTGAAACTAGTTGTTTATGTAATAATTTCAGAGCTTGGTCTAAAGTAGGTTCTGCGTCAATTCGATAATTAATTCGGATTTTATAATTTTAACTAACTCAATGAAATCTAGAACGTCTTCATTGGTTTCTTGCGCAGAAATTGAAGCTGATTTTTAAGTACATCGAGATTGACATGATCACCAAATTTATTCAATAAAAATGTTTTTATACCGATCCAAGTATTTGGTACATTAGATGATCGAAACTCGGCATTTGCTTTTTCAATTAATTTGCTTTTAATGACAGCCAAACAATATGTTTTCACTATCTGGTCTTCGTTAGAAAATTGCGTAGGATATTCTTCGCACGAATTCAAGAATGAATTCAACTCGGCTTGTGTTCCTGAGAATTTTAGCAATAGAGATCCAAACTCACGAGCTATCATTAAGCCGTTACCTTCAGCCATTCTAACTTTCGACAATTCAGTTTTTTCTTTTTTGAATCTAAATTCAATCTATTCAACGAGTCTACCAAAGAATCGATGATGAAAGTCAATTAAAAAAAAAATTAAAATGTGAAACAAATTCTTAATCAACTAATGACCTGCTACAACTATGTGTTATAGGGAGTCTGTAGGTTTTGGATTGAAAATCATGGGAAAAACAGGAAGTTGGTCAACTACTGCAACTTACGTTCTGATCGTTATTTCATAGTGGAGTTCTCGGCGCTACCCTTAACTATGTTCTCTGTTGATTTATACAATGGTCAGATGAACTCAGGACCGGTACTGCCTAATTTCGCCGTCACTGTGAGATAACAACTGAGCTTATGTGTTTTAAAGTTCGGATTGCTCTTAAGAATTGATATTCACTTAATGCACTTCTTTTCACGAAGGATTAATGAAGCAATCCCATCCTCGTCGCCAATTATATTTTTCAACACGAAGAAACTATTTTTAAAAATAACGATTTTATTCAGAACGATGTTTACAGGTTGAGAGTTCAAATCAAACTTACAGTTCTATTATTCTAATTGTGCTCTCTAGCTAAAAAGGATGAATAAGCATTTCATATATATTATGCGCAGCGTCTACAACTACAATTCAGCATTTTAAAAGGGAGATACAGGCTGTCTCTCATATAACTATATATATATATATATATATATATATATATATAAAGTATATTTGTAATATTTATTTCATTATAGAGACGTTCTTCAGGGAATTCAATTTATCATGATTAATATTAAGTTGCTTAGTGTATTTTTTCTAGAATTATCAAAATATTCTATTTATGTTATCATTCTATATTACTCAGAAAGGTACAATTGTTTTATATAGTGCTCAACCAGGACCTTCTAAAGTTGCGCCACCAACTCCGACTAATGAGGATAGTACACCACTCATACCAACAGATCATTCAAGAACAGTTTTAGCTCAACCTCAATTCAATCCACCATCGGTCGCTTCTAAACCTCTTCCGACATCAGATTCTAGCTCTACAATTAGCTCTGGTAGTTCGTCAACAACAACTCCAAATGTTTCATCAAGTAACACATCATCAAGTTCTAGTACAGCACCTTCTTCTCCTGCATCTCCACCATCAAGAGCTCAAGGGACACCAGCCAGAAATTTTGTTCAGTAAGTGAGCCACAACTACTCTGTTTCAATATTAAAGAAGTTACGAATGGGAAGAATTATTTAAGTGATTGCGATTTCGATATATATATATATATATATAATATATATATATATATATATATATATATATATATATATATATATATATATATATATTATATATATATATATATATATATATATTTATATATATATATTATTTATATATATAAATATATATATATATATATTTATATATATATATATATATATATATATATATATATATATATATATATATATATATATATATATATATATATTTGGTAATTATTAGCAATAACAGGCTTGTTGAATCTCAAAAAACTCGATATCATTAAAAAAATGACATTCGTGGCTTTATCAAAACTTTTGATAAAGCCACGAATGTCTTGGCGAAACGTCAACTTTTTTTTGAGATTCAACAAGCCTGTTATTGCTAATAATTATCAAAAGATTAGAAATAATTCACAGCCAACAACAATTCGAATGAATATATATATATATATATATATATATATATATATATATATATATATATATATATATATATATATATATATATATATTTATATGATCATACTATTCTTTCAAACAGACTTATAGTTTTAGTGATTTGAGTCATATCTATTCCCAAATTTTGTGCATGCAAATAGATTCGTCACTACAATGATATATGTATTATTCATAGCAATTATTTATTCATCATCATTTTTTTTAGAGCGCCTGATCCCTCAAGCCGTTCAAATGCTTCAACCACCCCAGTAAGAACCTCTTCTGGTACCTCAAGCCATTCAAGTGCCGCAAGCACACCCCTTAGAATCTCCTCTGGTACCCCAGCCGTTTCACAATCCAAAGAAAAGAGGCACAGCTTTACCGGCATTGCCAATCCGCATCAAAACCAATCGCATCGCCATTCCGCCGAAATCACTGGAGATATCCATCTAGACACCCCAAGCAGAAGAAATTGCGGTGAAACACAACTGCCGGCCGCATACGTGGCGCTTTACCCATACAAGCCGCAAAAGCCGGATGAGTTGGAGCTGAAAAAGGGCGGCATTTACATGGTAACTGACCGTTGTCAGGATGGGTGGTACAAAGGCACATCTAATCGCACCCAAAAATGCGGGGTATTTCCTGGAAACTATGTCTCTCTGGCCCGCGGTCTAACCGCATCTCAGATCGAATCTAAATCATCCGTAAGTCGAATTCGGGGCAGCAAAAACGGCTTGGGAGCCCCGCCTGAACTTCCTCCGCGCGCGGTCAGTCCCTCTGCCGGCCACGGCACCTCGTCAAGCTGGCACGGTCAGCAGGAGGGCGTGACTGCGCCTTTGGGGAGAAGTACTAGCGCCGTCACGTGCGCCTTATCTCAATCATTGGCTTCTGCGAGTTCTACTAAAAGCACTGATAAGGTTTGTTTGTTTTGAATGCTACTAATACGAGAACGGCTTGAATGATTTTTTACGTCTATTAAGCTGGCATTGTCAACATAGCGGAATCAAATTTAGTATAGTTGAGAATTTGTTGCTATTTTGTTGCTAATTTGTTACAGCAAAACTGATTTTGTTGCTCCAGCCGTTTGGGAAAAAAATGAGACAATGCCAGCTTATGATTAAGTTGGCATTGTCACATCAATTTTTGGCACATACAGTAGAAATAACTGATTCTAAATTTGTTGCTAATTAGTTACAGCAAAATTGGTCTTGTTGCTCCAGCCAATTGAAGAAAAAAGCACGACAATGCCAGCTTATGATTAAGTTGGCATTGTCACATCAATTTTTGGCCGGAACAGTAAAAATAACTAACTCTAAATTTGTTGCTAATTAGTTACAGCAAAATTGATGTTGTTGCTCCAGCCATTTGAAGAAAAAAACACGACAATGCCAGCTTATGATTAAGTAGGCATTGTCACATCAATTTTTGGCACAAACAGTAGAAATAACTGATTCTAAATTTGTTGCTAATTAGTTACAACAAAATTGATTTTGTTACTCCAGTCCAAAATTGATGTGATAATGCCTACTTAATCATAAGCAGGCATTGTCGTGCTTTTTTATTCAAACGTCTGGAGCAACAAAATCAATTTTGTTGTAACTAAGTAGCAACTAATTAGGAACAAATTCAGAATCAGTTATTTCTACTGTCTGTGCCAAAAATTGATGTGACAATGCCAACTTAATCATAAGCTGGCATTGTCATGTTTTTTCTTCGAATGGCTGGAGCAACAAAATCAATTTTGCTGTAACTAATTAGCAACAGATTCAGAATAAGTTATTTTTACTGTGCGGGCCAAAAATTGATGTGACAATGCCAACTTAATCATAAGCTGGCATTGTCGTGTTTTTTTCTTCAATTGGCTGGAGCAACAAGATCAATTTTGCTGTAACTAATTAGCAACTAATTAGCAACAAATTCAGAATCAGTTATTTCTACCGTCTGTGCCAAAAATTGATGTGACAATGCCAACTTAATCATAAGCTGGCATTGTCATGTTTTTTCTTCGAATGGCTGCAGCAACAAAATTAATTTTGCTGTAACTAATTAGCAACTAATTAGCAACAGATTCAAAATAAGTTATTTTTACTGTGCGGGCCAAAAATTGATGTGACAATGCCAACTTAATCATAAGCTGGCATTGTCGTGTTTTTTTCTTCAATTGGATGGAGCAACAAGATCAATTTTGCTGTAACTAATTAGCAACAAATTCAGAATCAGTTATTTCTACTGAAAGTGCCAAAAATTGATGTGACAATGCCAGCTTAATCATAAGCTGGCATTGTCTCATTTTTTTCCCAAACGGCTGGAGCAACAAAATCAATTTTGCTGTAACAAATTAGCAACAAAATAGCAACAAATTCTCAACTATACTAAATTTGATTCCGCTATGTTGACAATGCCAGCTTAATGGACGTTGATTTTTTTGCTTGCCATGTAACATGAAAAATGTAATCTTTAAATGTTTATCCATTATGCTGTCCCCAGCGATATAAGACCAGTATTAAAAAAAATTTTACATACGTTTTCTTTTGACAGAAGAGCTAAGAAAACAATGTTTGCAATTATAAAAGAAACGCCTCGGCCGTTACTTGGTTAAAACCCATAACCATATTATCGGAAACCACATGTTCGATTTAAATGGTTATTATATTTGACTATGATGCGGCGTTTCACCACACGGTGGCTTCTTCGGCTAGAATGAAATACTGAAATCTTGGTATCTTAGTTTTGAACAGTTATATTTGGAATGCGTTCAGTTAAGTGGTTTTCAAGTTGATAATAGACTCAGTGAAGACTGTGCCACCAGAATAACTGAGAATTCAAAAACAATAATTGACCATGTTATGTGCAACAGAAGCAGTTTAATTTGTAAAGTTGATATAAGTGGGAGTTCCATATCGGGCCATCAATTGATGTATGTATTGCTCAAAGAAAATGTACCTGAATATAAACCTAAGATCTATATAGATAAAGAAATATTCAAACAAAAATTCACATATTATAACAATCAGGAGCCAATAAATGCTTTTGAAACATTAATAGAACATATCCAAATATCTAAATTAGAAGCAAGCTCAAAAACTACTATAAAGTGCAGAGAAAATAATACTTGGATTGATGCAAACTACCTTAATTTAATAAAAAAGAGAGATGAGCTATATAAAAGAAAAAAACAAAATCCACTAAATAATGAAACTTGTGAACAGTTCAGAATAGCAAAAAATAAAGTTTCGCAGCAGGGAAGATTATTGAAACAGGGGTTTTTTAAGGAAAAATGGGAAAAAGCAGGTAGTAACATAAAGAAACAATGGAATATAGTAAATGGATTCATAAAGGGGACTGAGGGCAAGACTGTCGTTGACTGCATAACTGTTGAGGAGCAAGTAATTACAGACAGTAAAGCAATTGTAACTGAGTTCAACAAATATTTTTGTGAAATAGGTCAAATAATCATAAATACTATCAAAACTGAGAAACAAAATGAGGGTGATCTGGGCAATTTTCATGAAATCACACTAAACAACAGTATATATTTGGTGGAAGTCACGAAGGAGGAAGTAAGTACTATAATAGATAACCTAAATAAAGATTCAGCACCAGGATTTGATGGAATAACAATGAATGATCTAATAACCCTAAAAACGAACTTTTTGCAAGGATTGACATGTCTAATAAATAATGTTTTTAGGACTGGGATATTTCCTGAATGTTTGAAAATTGGCAGGGTCAAACCTATTCATAAAGCAGGGCCTAAAAATCAATTGGGTAACTACGGACCAATAACCGTTGTAAGTGTATTATCGAAAATTATTGAAACAGCAGTCAAAAGTAGAATAGTAGATTTCATTGGAAAACATAAGTTGCTGGATACATACCAGTATGGATTTCTGAAAAATAGCAATACACAAAGTGTTACCATGGACTTTGTCAGTTATATATCTCAAAATCTTGATAAAAAACAATATGTAGTTGCAATTTTCATTGATCTGAAAAAAGCCTTTGATGTCGTTGATCACCAGGCACTATTGAGAAAATTATATTTAATGGGAATAAGGGGGTCAAGTTATTCAATTCTAGAATCTTTCTTACAAAATAGAAAACAAGTTGTATCAGTCAACGAGACACTTAGTGATAGTTCATATATCAATTGTGGAATACCACAAGGTTCGGTACTTGGTCCACTTCTTTACTCGTTACATGTGCTTAGTTTAAAAAAATGCAATCTTCACGCAAGGTATTTTACCTTTGCAGATGATACTGCACTGGTCTATACGGGTCCATCACTTAATATGCTAGAAAATCTGATCAATAAGGACTTAAAACTATATAGAAAATGGGTCTTAACAAATAACTTGAAAATCAATGAAACAAAAACTGTATACATATGTTTCCAACAAAAAAATATAAAATTTTTAGTACCAAGTTAAAAACAATTACAACAAGAAATTAAATAAGGGGAAGGGTAGGTAATGATTCCAGAAAACTTGCTCAAACTGCATCAGGTATTAAACATATTTAGGAATGGAGAATGATTTACGTCAATTTGTTCATTCAGTAACAGATTAGAATTCTTATACCTGTTAGTTTCTAGGGCTTCCCAAAAGTTTAATTTAAAAGCAGCACTCATGTTCTTTAGTTTTTTCCGAAATTTCTATGTGTTTTACCTATATACATATTGTTACAATCACCGCATGATAATTTATAGACACCCGATTGTGAGAGTTTATCCGTTTTTGATTTATTGTTTTTTATAAATTGGCCTCAAGAGTTGTTTGTACGGTAAGCGATATTCAGAAATTATAATGTGAAACAATTGATGTTAATTTTTACAAAATACAAAATCTTTATTTACGCATATAGCATTTACATAAAATATTCAAGTGTAAAATTTTTTTCAATATTACAGACATATTTAAATAAAATTACTAGGAAGAAACAAAAGATTTTCATCTTACATCTAAAATTTTTGAGATCACGATATGTCCAGATGGCGGTCTATCATACTATTCCTAAACATCTAAGGTATTAAAATGTTAAACTAAGATCAAAACAACAATATCAATAAATCAATAAGTTAGCCAAATAAAACTTTTTTAACTTGCCTATAGAAAACATTGTATTTACAATTAAAAATATCAACACTTTTATCTTCGTGCATCACAAAGTTAGCAATTTTACACATTCGATCTATAGGCATATTAGTACCATAATTAGTTCTGTGAATTGATAGGCTAAATAGTTCCCTACTTCGTGAATCCCTAGATGGAATATGAAAGCCAATCTCTGCAAGAAGGTCTGGAGAATCAACTACACCATTAAGAATCTTAAAGAGAGTACAAACATCGAAGAATTTTCTTCTATTTTCAAGGGTAGTGAGTTTTAGTAATTTCATTAGATCACAGCAATCAATTTGCTCATAAGGGATACCCATCTTAAGTCCAACCCTTCTTAAAAAAATTTTTTTTTTTTTTTTGTTTTTTTTTTTTTACTAGGGTTGCCTATATAAGTTAAAATACTGAATTTATTTTCACCACTGTTGGATAGCGGAAAAACTTGTTTGATTGCTAAATTGAAATTTTTTTAATTTATAATATTGTTAATGAATTTTGGATTATATGCATTATTGGTAGCCATCTGTTTAATGATGTTCAATTCTTTATCGAAGTTTGCCTGTGACATTGGAATGTTAAACCTTTTGTTTTTGAAGAACATTTTTATACTAGATGATATATCTATAGGTGATGAATGTTGCTTTGAAAAAGATTGAATTCCTTTGCTATTTATAGTTCAAAATATTTTCTGAACTAAATTTCCATGAAGGACATTGATTATGAAAACAATCATTTACTATTTTATGTTTTTTTGTTCATAATAATTTATCTCAAGTAAAAATTTTCAGTGTATAGTCTGTCCAGCGACCGTTGGCATGTACGTCACCAATTGTATATGACGTCGATCGTGAACACTGTTGCCAGACGTAATAAATAATCTTAAATCTAAATAGCTAACCCAATTTTCAACAAAATGAGATATCTTGCATGTTTTACATGTCGGGGATTTTTGCGGTAAATTCAAATTGATCATTATTTCCTACAAGAAGTGTCTATCTATATGGAATCCATATTCATCGTTCGATAAATCAAACTTAATTACAAAATCTTCTAGGTTACTCGGCGACTGTCAAACGTGAAATGACGATTACCGGCGCGTTGGTCGAGAGGGTGCGACAACATTGCAAATTTTTCAATTAAATGACAACTTAACAAACATTCAACTTATTTTCATTACTCGGAATGTTAGTTTTTCTTGAGAGATACATACGATTTGATATGTCAAGAACGGAATATTTGTCGAAATGGATGATCCGGTCACTATCACCATGTAACTACTTTTTCAGAAAATTACTTACGACAGATATGAATTTTGATCATTTCGAATTTTATTTATTTGGGTAGGCAGCCTTGCGTCGTTATTTGCGCATGACTGTGACGTACACGCCAACTTAGACTGGACAGACTATATATATATATATATATATATATATATATATATATATATATATATATATATATATATATATATATATATATATATATATATATATATTTATATATATAAATAAAACCATTTTAATATTAACGAATTCCTGTTAGCCTGTGATGAACTGTCATGGTGTTAGTATATCCATACGCTGCGACTTATTTTCTTTTCGTTGTATAATATCTTCTTGTATAAAAATTAATATCATTTTATATATAATGTTTATATATAGTATTTATTTATGCATTTTTCATGTTTTTGTTTTTTTTTTTTTAGTTTTGAAATGCACTGTATTCTAAAATAATGACCTATCAAATATTTCCATATGTAACATATATTACTTGCAGTCTAAAGAGCGCAAAGAACGTAATACTACAGTCAGTCTGATGAAAAGGCTAGCAAACATCAAAAGACCAAAATCGCCACCTAATTCGTCGTACTCTATGGATAACCCCGTATTTGAGGATGCTTCAGTGGCCTCTGCTGCTACACATCCGGTACATGTGAGGTATGTAATGAATTAAACAGTTTTGGAAATTAGGTTTGGTTGCATTTCTGTGATGTTGATGTTGCTAAATACCTGATTGTACTCTTCATACACTTAATGCTTCATTTATTGGCTTCTTCAGGAATCTGAAATTGAACAAACTAAATGCACTATGGAGGAAACTCGACAATGAACTTACAGTAGTTTCAAGTTATTCTCTTATACACACTCACACACTTATATACAGGGTGTCGCACCGGGAACTGAATCGATCGATATAGAACAAAGTACTGATCAGAAGATTTTGAAAATTTAGATGATTACTAATGTCGGTGTGGTCAATCCAACCAAAATAATTACAAACAGCTGGCACTTCCGCTTATACCGGAAGTCGATACCAACTTTCTTATTTCAAATGGAACACCCTATATATTTTAAGGTTTTCGAAAAGAGCATGAAATTCTGAGTCGAAAATGTGAAGATTCTATGCCTAAACCTAGCCGTTTCAGAGATATTTGACATTTTATAGAAAATTTGACAGGTGCAACGGTTTACAAGAACCGGTATAGCTTTCTTACTGTAAAAGATACTCATTTGCTTTTTGTCACATGAAAAGAACACAAGAGGAACTACGTTTTACAACAGAAATTAATTCAATCATATTATACCAAGGGTTCCGTTTTTTGCGTTACATTTCGTCAACTTCAAACCGCGAAAACTTGTTTAGGTCAAATGGAACACCCTGTATTTTTTTACGTAAAGTTATGTACCATTGAATTTTCTTTTTCCTGATATTAGCATTGTGGGGTTTAAGGTTACAACTTTTTGAAAAAATGTCAGCATGTTTAAATTATACCAATGAAAACTTTTTAATTTGTTTATTGTGATAAAGTAATAACAAGAACTTGCAGCCCATTCAAACTCACAAAAATTTTATCTTCTTAGGATATCTGTTTCCTTTAATCCTTTAACCATATGGAATAAAAACGGATGAAACTTATGTTTTAATAAGATTCTTGTGAATTGAATCCAGAGCAGCTTGTCTTAATGACATCCTTGGAAATGCATGAAAATATCCCAGAATGACTATTTCTATGTTTTCGTCATAAACAATAGGCTTTCTTCTTTGGATTTTTGCCTTGACAGAGCCAAAAATTTTCCAGTATGCGTTTTACAGTGTTTGGTGACGGTTTCTGTCTTTCTGGATATCGACTAGGAAATATGCTGCAAGTTCTTGATATTACTTTATTACATTCTCCATAAATAATAAACAAATTTAAAAAGTCTTCGAGGGTATAATTCACACGGGCTGGCATTTTTTGACATAAGATAATGACTGATTGTTTCTAATCATGGCTATTTTGATGAAATGATTACAATTCATGAATTTCTAAAAAAATCACGAATATTTCGAAAAGTTGTAACCTTAACCCCCACAATGCTATTCCAGAAAAAAGGGAATTCAATTTCACATAACTTGACGTAAAAAAATACAGGGTGTTCCATTTGACTTAAACAATTTTTCGCGGTTTGAAGTTGACGAAATGTAACGCAAAAAACGGAACACTTGGTATGATATTATTGAATTAATTTCAGTATTAAAACGTAGTTCTTCTTGTGTTCTTTTCATGTGACAAGAAGCAAATGAGTATATTTCACAGTAAGAAAGTTATACCGGTTCTTGTAAACCATTGCACCTGTCAAATTTTCTATAAAATGTCAAATATCTTTGAAACGGCTAGGTTTAGGCATAGGGTAATCTTCACATTTTCGACTCAGAATTTCATGTTCTTTTCGAAAACCCTAAAATATATAGGGTGTTCCATTTGAAATATAAAAGTTGGTATCGACTTCCGGTATAAGCGGAAGTGCTAGCTGCTTGTAGTTATTTTGGTTAGATTGGCCAAACCGACATTAGTAATCATCTAAATTTTCAAAATTTTCTGATCAGTACTTTGTTATATATATATATATATATATATATATATATATATATATATATATATATATATATATATATATATATATATATATATATATATATATATATATATATATATATATATATATATATATATATATATATATATATATATATATATATATATATATATATATATATATATATATATATATATATATATATTGTGTTGTAGTTGGTGTTTTTCATCTAGTTATAGATTCAATACACTTTGTGCTTATCCAACTTCCATTTACATATTGTGTTTCAGAAATAAGTAATCATATATGAAAATTTATTTCCGCATTTTGTTTTATATGTATAAGATATTGTATTTAAGTGTAACTTTTTGCAGTGCTAAAATTCAATGTTTTGTAGTTGTTTGTATATCAGTTATTGTAAAAAAGTTTATATGTTGTGTTCACAAATCCCCTTCCTCACAGATCTGGTTCGTGTCCCAGCCAACTTCTACAGATACACTCCACTGACCATCATCGTTTGTTGGGCTCATCCTCTCAACGCTTAAAACACAAAGATCGCCCAAGTGTCCTTCCCTCACACAGGTGTGTTCCACTTTGTAAATAGCTTTTTTGCACATTATCACTTAATTTTAAATGTACTCAGGTAAAACGGACATTTACATGTTCAGCTAAGGGCAAACATATATATTTCAGTATCAAATGTGTAAAATTGAAAATCTGTTTCGAACCTTCTTACTACAAGTCCTAACTTTACAACATTGCTTATATTTTTTTCAAGGCCAACTTGACTCTGACAGCTTTGGGAATAACTGAATATTTTAATAGATATGTAGTATTTTTGGATTCAACTGTTATTAGCAATTCAATTCTTAAAAATTATAACAAATGTCTGAAGATTCTTGGGATATGTTTTTTGTGTAGAATAAAAATACATTAATATTTACCTTAACAGCTATGTAAATAGTTGCTAAGCGCTATTGACTTGAAATTAGAAAGTTTACAATATGGAGTTGTTTTAATGATGCAAATAAACTGAAAATTTTCAATAGTTTACACTTACATTTGAATCATAGAAATTTCAAATAAAGTTCTCCACGTCGATGTTGTAAATAGAGCTCTTTTGAAAAAAAATGTCCACTATAGGAATAAGGTTTCTACTACAAGACCAGATTCCAATCCACTACTATTTATTAGTTATAATAAAAATTTGCAGACTGGAAGGTAAATAAATTAATAAATGCGTATAAAAAAATATATTATATCATAACTTTATTTTAGATATGTAAGAAAAAGTTGCAATCAAAAATAAGCCTAACAGAAATCTTAATTTGAACTAGAAATGGGGCCAGAAAAATTTGACCGACTTTAATTTGATTAAGTTTATTGTATTTCTTCTGAAAATTTAGACAGTTCCACAACTCCAAATAACAGAAACATCAATATCTCAAGTTGATTATCTCCAATCCCTCTAGGCATTCAATGTATTATACAGTGTGGAACAGCCAAATGGAATAAATTCGATAACGAATAAATCAGAGCGTGTTGAGAAAAACGCTTGGACACGTCGATTTGTATTTTTAGATGCGCATGTTTAAAAAAAAAATAATTATATAGGGTGTCATGTGACAGTGGCCGATACCAACTTTCTTATTTTAAATACAACCACCTGTATATTATTAGTTTTTTGAATTCTTCAAAAAATTCTAGACATAATTCATGTACAATGTCCCATACCTATCTTCAACTGTTTCGGAAATATTAAGTGTTTTCAGATGTATTACAAACGTTAGAAGACATTTCTATACCAGATTAGCATGTTGCCAAGACGTTCGCGGCGAACATTTTGAACATCTCTTATATTGAAATTAATGTTTTTTTGTTTTTTTTTACATTATTTGTGAAACAAAATAATTTTCTTTTTTTAATGTTAATTTTTGTAATACATCTGAAAACACTTAATATTTCCGAATAGTTGAAGATAGGTATAGGACATTGTACATAAATTATGTCTAGAATTTTTTGAAGAATTCAAAAAACTAATAATATACAGGGGGTTGTATTTAAAATAAGAAAGTTGGTATCGGCCACTGTCACATGACACACCCTATATAATTATTTTTTTTTGAGAAAAATGCGCATCTGAAAATACAAATCGACGTGTCCAAGCGTTTTTCCCAACACGCTCTCATTTATTCGTTATCGAATTTATTCCATTTGGCTGTTCCACACTGTATAGTAGCAGAGAGTATTTCACAACTTCTATTATTATTAATAGCATCGAAGAAAGACGTATAAACAGAACTTTATTTCCAACTGACCATGAATTATTACTGTCATGTTGATGAAAAAGTATGGAAAAGAATAACACGTGAATCTAAGCTACGGATATAATACAAAAAATGATTTTAACGATTTCTATTACATTTTTGTCTCCACCTAGTGGCCTGGGTGGAAACCTACAGATTTGGGTGACCTGGTGTGTTCCCCAAACGGAACACACCATTGTATGTATTTCTTTATACGTCTTTCTTCTCTTATAATAATTCAATTGTTGATCTGCTACCATTGACAGGGCAAGTAGCTGGCTCTTTTACGAGTACAGCTGTGGCAGATGTTATGAACCGTCTGCTAAAGCCATACCACAAAATATGGCATTTGACTGCACTATTTTTAGATATATCGTATAACCCTCAGTGCCACATTAAATCGCAAAATACTGTGGTTTGATTGGTTACTATTTTGAATAATATGAATTTGCATTACAGGAGTGCCGAATCACCGTCTGCCAATTCCACTTCTAGTCCCGAGGTGCACCGGCATAGAAAATCGAACTCTTTGGACGCAGGCAATAAATCAAAAACTGCCACTCAAACTGTACGCGAGAGATACCGCTGTATCACTCCCTATCCGCCAAACAGCGAATACGAACTGGAACTGCACGTCGACGATATCATTTACGTGCACAAGAAGAGGGACGACGGATGGTACAAAGGTACTCAGCAGAGAACGGGTAAAACTGGCCTGTTTCCGGCCAGTTTTGTTGAAGGGTTTTAGAACGGGTAATAGCGGTGAGAAAATTTTGAATTATTCGGTTCAAGAAATTTCGTAATTCTTCAAGAAGGCATGAATCGACTTAACAAAATTCTCATTTCTTGTCGCTATTTGTGAAACTGTAACGCTTATATTTCATGTAATTTTCGCATAAGAACTTTCAGAAGAATTTCATAAATATAATCAGGTTAATAACAATAATTCGGGAAAATTTTGTTGAAAAAATAATGCAGCTGTATCTTCTTTTTATAATTTTTTACATTAATTCTTTTCATTGTTTCTTCAGGAAATGGGGTTGCGTCGTTTTCAACATTGAATCCTTTTTCCAAAAACTTAAAAAATATGGATAGTAGATAGATGAGTCCAATATATCAAAAAAAAAATTGGCGGCATTATAGTGTATATGGCCCGCGCCATTTTGGGGGCGTGATCATATGGTTGTGTAGCTTAGGTCATGGGGTCTACATATACCAGATATGGCTTTACTGAGTTGAACCTAACCTCAAACTTAACCTAAGCTAACCTCAAATTTAACCTAAGCTAACCTCAAACCTAACCTAAAATATTGAAATCTCCAAAAATCTATATATATATATATATATAGTTTTCGGTAAATTTTGCTACTTTAACCCCCACTATCTCCTAAACTCCTCATGACAGTAAAACCATACTTGGTCTATAAACACCTTATGACCAGAGGTACCGGCGGTTGCCATATACTATAGTCGAGCCAAAATTGGTTGTTAATATGTATAATTGTGTGTGTTTTAATAACATATGCTTTCTTTTCTATACTATTTATAATTGTTATCGTCATTGAATGAGAAAGATGTTTGGTCGATTGAAGTTTAGTTAATATGAAGAGAGAACGACGAAATGATTCTAGTTTTTTATAAACCACTGAATGTTGTCATTATCAGGGTTAGTATGTATAACAAGGTAGAATCTTCGACCCTGACTCCTTTTTGTAGGAATTTTATTTGCTCATTTGTAAGTATTGCCATTATGTGAACTGTTGAAGTCGTTATTTATCGAAAGTGGTGAGAAAAAGATAAAGATACTTTCGATTTTCACAATGTCTGATAATTTGTCAGTAAACTTGGTAATTTTTTTATAAATACATATATATATTTCATAAATTAATTGTAATCTATACTACTTAAAAAATTTTATTTGTAAATATTATTGATTTTAGTTATACACACCACATTTTAGCTTATCAGACTAACTTGAAAATTTTGTGATATTTGATGTTAATAATAATTATTCTGCCTATCATACACAGACAATTAGATAATTTTGTATTGTATCAATGAGGTCTTTAGCTATTGTGCAATAAACAGTCACTCGATATTAACACATTGATTAGGTTTAGTGCTAGATTAATCAAGTATGCTATTTATTATATTTATATAACTTAATTCTTTTTAATATGTTCAAAAGTAATCTCGTAGTTTGAATTATGCAAATATGAAAAACATGTTATCGGAAATTATTTTGGCAATGTAGGTATAATTGCTGCTTTTCTTGATATTTTTTAAACATATTTTATATCACTATGCTAATACTATTTAATATCTAATGGATACTATGCATACCATGTGTCCTTAATTCTCAAAAATGTTGCCATTTTAAATAAATAATTACTTTTTTCAATTATTAGATGCAGTCAAAGGTGTTTGAATAACCAAAGTCATTCATACATCAGTCTCTCTTATACTTTATATAATAACAATGGTTAAAAATAACAATTTACACATTTATTATAAAAAATAACGCATGACGCACGTTTCGGTGGAACTTCACCTTGTATATTTTGTATAATCTATTAGTGCCAATATACAGAATGTATTTACACAGGTCAATATATGTCAATATAATTTTTTATAATCTAAACACTAAAATAGTAGACAATTGAGAAAAGTTATTGAAGCAACATACAAGAAATACATATTTAAAGAAACACATTAATGTAACAACAATCATACTAAGAGATTAAAATGGGATAAAATGACAGTACAGTCACAAAAAGATAAAAACACATAATCTGAAATTCAAAAAACATACTCCAAAAACTCTTCATGACTGTACAAGGCTCCCCTGACAAGAAAGTCCTTTATTCTTTCTTTGTATATATTAAATGAGAGACCCTTTAAGTTGTCAGGAAGCCTGTTACAGAATCTAATGCATAGGCAGCCCGGACCATTCCTGCATCTCTCGAGTCGCTGTGAACTAGGAACCAAACGGCATCGTTGTCTAGTATTATGGGTATGCACCTGTTCAAGTGTCTTCTATGAGCTTAGATTTTTTTGAATGTAAAGAAGATTCTCATAAATAAA
Organism: Cynegetis impunctata; assembly: GCA_030704885.1. Taxonomy (NCBI): domain Eukaryota; kingdom Metazoa; phylum Arthropoda; class Insecta; order Coleoptera; family Coccinellidae; genus Cynegetis; species Cynegetis impunctata. Next base: position 1,359,425 of record JARQZK010000003.1, read on the forward strand.
CAGTGATGGTAGAGTCATTATTTGGAGGTCAATAAAAGATTGCCTACAGTCCTCCCTGTAAGAAAGACCCGCAAGTATGCGAACTGCTCGACGCTGAAGAACAAAAACCCTCTTGGCACCTGGACTGTGACCCCACACAATGATGGCATATGATATATGAGAATGACACAAACAAAAGTATGCCTGTCTTAGAACTGATGTTGAGACACAATCAGCCAGCCCACGGAGAAGAAAAATGTTTGATGCTAGCTTTTTAATGAGTTCATCTGAATGCACATTCCAGTGCATATCTTGATCTAGATGAACACCCAGAAATTTAACACTCGACTCTCCCCCATAATCAGAGACATTTCTAGTTGCAAAAAGCATCGACTGTGTTTTGGATTGATTTAAAAACAGCTTGTTTGCTGTAAACCATTGTTTGGCCTCCAACAGTGCTCCACCCGCACCCTCCTCTGCATCCGACTGCTCATGGCCCCGGTATGAAATTGTGGTGTCATCAGCAAAAAGAGTAAAATGCACCTGGGGACCTATCCTAGGTAGATCATTTATATAAATTAGGAAAAGCAGTGGCCCTATTACTGATCCTTGAGGTACTCCAATCTGCACACCTCTTTTCGCTGATGTCACCCCATTCACCTGCACCACTTGCTGCCGACCAGAGAGATAGCTCCGGAAAAGAGCAATGCACGCATCAGCTACACCGTACCTCCTTAGTTTTTGCAAGAGTAAATCATGGGGAACACAGTCAAATGCCTTACTCAGGTCACAGAAACAACTGGCGGTGTAATCATGGTTCTCAAAAGCTTCATATATAAAGGCAACCAAATCCAGAATTCCAAGTGAGGTACTGAGTCCCCTTCGAAAACCAAATTGTTGTTTGGAGAAGAGGTTATTTGATTCAAAATATTCTGAAACCTGGGATGCGATACACTTCTCGAAAATTTTCGAGAAAATGGGCAAAATTGATATGGGGCGGTAATTAGAAATGTCATTTGCATCTCCCTTTTTGAAAATTGGAGCTACCCTTGCATATTTTAAAACAGTTGGAAATGTGTTTCCTCGTATGCAGCTGTTGATCAGCCTAGTGAGTGGGCTAATAATGAGATTTTGCACATTTTTTATTAAGTCCACTGTAAGTCCAGAAGGATCCCTAGTCTTTTTGTTCTTGAGTTTGCTCATAACATGCCTAATTTCAATGAATGTTATCTCTTTTATAGACAATGTGTTGTTTAGATAAATGGGAATGTTCTCTATGGGATCTATGTTAATTGGTTCAATCTGGCTCTGTAATGTTAAAGCTATCTTCACAAAAAACTCATTGAATTGGTCTGGAGAAATATCTGATTTGATTTGTTGTTTACCTGGTTTGCCTATTTGTTTATTAAGTATATCCCACATACGCTTGACCGGGTTAGAAGAATTTGAGATTAAGTTATTATTTGAAGGTATTTTGGCTGTTCTAATAGCTTGCTTATATAGACTTTTATGATTTCTGATAAGATTTTTTAGCTCTATAGAAGGAGTTTGTTGATTTTATTCAGTGAGAAACTCTAAGGTATTCCGCAACGATTTCAGATTCCCATCAAACCAAGTACTAGTGTGACTCTGAGCTGAACGACGATGGAACTTTTTTTCAGGAAATGAGTCCCTATATGCAGTGTTTATTAAGTTTACAAACATGGTAAATTTTTCATCTGAAGAAAAGTTATGATTTTCTATAAAGTTCCAGTGCATCGCTTCCACAGATAAGTAAAATGCGTTTTTACCCGTTCTTGTAATGGGTCTACAGGTGAATCTTTCGACTGCATAGGGACTGTCAAGGCAAGGAACTGAGATATTTACAAGTTGACCCGAGTGGTCAGAGAAGCCAGTGTTTATCACTAGACTTCTTCAGATGCTAATGGAAAACAGTTAGCATCTGAAGAAGGTGAAGTTCCACCGAAACGTGCGTCATGCGTTATTTTTTATAACAAATGTGTAAATTGTTATTTTTAACCATTGTTTCAATATGTTTATTAATTTACACCAAGTATCGGCCCAATCAATCCAAAAAAAAAAAGTAAATTTTTCTATTGTTGATTAACTGCTACAAGTTTTGTTAATCAAAAGTTTGCCACAGAAACCTGGTGAACGTTGGCGAATCATCATAATGTCAGTTATATCCTGCTGAGAGACGATGAAGTTGTGGAAGTATAAGTTAATGGTTGAATTTGATTTGTAATCGTCAAAGAAACAGATATTCCATTGTATGATTGATATATTTACTACACTGAAATTGACATGGCTATTCAAGGTTTAGGGCACCTATTAATGATTCTATGTTAGTTGCATAAAATTTTAAAATCGTTTTATGTGGAAAATCTTTTTAAACTCTGATATGTTTGAACAGAAACAAAACTTGAATTTACTACGTTTATTATCACAAAAATACACTAAACCATAATCGGGCAGATTGAGTTACGAACTTAATACATAATTATAGATTTGATGCTTATGGGTGGGGAAGAATTATTACAGGTACCTAAATAGACAAGAGCAAATTTCAAGAAGGACTAATCAAAGTGAGTTTCCCAAATTGGTATAATAAAATATTCTTCGAAAATCATTATTGTTTGAATACACTAAATATAGGAGAATCTTGATATATTGTAACTCAATCATAATGAAGAAGGCGATTTCTTGCTGAAAGACCAGATTGACTTGATAGTCAATCTGGTTGTTCAGCAAGAAATCGACTTTTCCATTATGATTGAGTTTGAAAATTTCTAATGATTTTAAGTAAGTTAGTTTGGTCCCTTTCGGTAATATATAGTTTTATATTTTTCAAAGTATTTTTTGACAATAAATGTAGTAAATTCAATTTTTGTTTTTATTCATCATGTTAAATTATCATGTGTTAACGCGATAGATTTCATCAAGTGTGTGATATGTTTTCCATCCTACTCCATAATCTTTCAAAGTTATCGCGATATGAAACAAGGTATTTTCAGTAGTAATCCATCACTTTTCAATCAGGAGAAAATTGTTCAAGTAAAGAATTTTGACAGCCAAATGATATTTTATTGATCTCGTACATCTGTTTTATACAAGGATAAACTTACAAATAAGTTCGACAATTTGTTTGAAGTGAATGTCTTGGTCAAAAAGCATTTGAATTGCTTATTTGGAAATAACAATAATCTCTCCATGCAGTTGTTTTCATCCACATATATTCCTTGCATCTGAACATCTTCTTAAATGTGTACTTCTGCATGTGTTGCATGTTAGCTTGTAGAAAAATTATTAATGCTGTGCTTTGACAATATAAAATACAATTTATCAAAAACCTGGTGGTAGTTATCGATGTCGATATATGTTATACACATAAAACTGTGCACATACGTATCTCATGGAAGCACTTCTTTAGAAATGGAAACTTCACAACGGTACACCTATGGAACGATTTTTACCACATTATTTCAGTTCTCATTTTAGTCTTCTTTCAGTCGAACTGTCAGTTCATCCTGTGTGTAAAAAGCAGAAAGTGAAAGGAAAACTGAAACGAAGAGGAGTCTAGGTATAGCCAGACCTATTTGTTTCAGTTTAGTTCGCTAAAATCACATTGACGTTTATTTGAGGTATCAAATTATGTCAAAATCTACTAGAACTGACAACTGAACAGATGCTGTAATAGTATATTATGCTGTACGCAAGTTTTGCAAATCATTCTTGCAAATTTCATACTATACTTTTTCTACGACTGCATTATGTCTCATTTAAAGTGAGGAATAAATAAGTACAATTGTATTCATCATAACAATTCAGTTGTAAAAATCTTCTATTTCTTGAGTGTATCACCATCTGAATGCCGCTTGAGGAATGCTTTTAATTTCAACTATTTAGACTAATATCCACAATATCATTAATGCTGAGAGTCGTCCTTAGCATTGAATATTGTGTCTACAGAGTAGAACTTTCCATTTTCTTCGCCAATTCGGTAAAATAAGCCAATAAAAAATTTTCAGAAAACGAATTCAATTTTTTTTCGATCTTCCAATCCAAGAAGAGAACCTAATCCTGATGAGCTTTTTTGAAGTTTGTGGTAACAAATCTAAAATTGTTTCCTTAGCAGCTTCTATTATGCTTCGAGGTGTTAATTTAACATCACTTTCCATCATTATTCATTAACCCTTAACTACTACCCACTCAAAATAGATACATAACTACTACCCACGGGTCAAACTGGTTCATTTTTAAAAGTACCAATAAAAATACAATTTAAGGAAGAAAACATATTTTATTCATAAAAAGTAAATGGTAACACATTAATTTATTGTGATAAATAGTAAAACAAATTTAAATACAATTTGGACAAATCTTTTTCAAACATTGCTGACACACCGGTAATTTGCAGGAATCGCAAAAGGTTTTAGTCTTGCGATCTTTTTTTGTGGAGCAAAAAGTACATCTCTTCCGTTTGGATGCTGATTTGTGCTGCTGAGGGACCTCTTGAACTTCTATGATTACCCCAAGTATATCAGCTAATAAATCTCTTAGCTTGCGTGGTATTTTATTGTTGTAAATATGCCTCTTCATATGAGGCTCACATAGGTTACGACCCAGTACTTTGAGGAAGTCCAGTCTTGAAATTGTTTTTCCATCAGTAGCAAATTGATATAATACTCTGCTGTTGATCCCCGATACATTTAAAATCATGTGAAAGATTGCCATTGGCCAGCGGCGGGTTCTACGAGACGTAGAATAGTTAGAGCATTTCTGGTCCAATGCGTCAACACCAGCTTTAGTTTCATTATCAAATAAAATAATATCTGGCTTTTTTATTGTTTCATCCACAGAATTGTCGTTGTGCATAGTAGATATTAAAATAACAGCCTTGTTCAATTTTGGCATATGAGACACAATGGTATGGTTTGAAGTAAACCCAAAAACAGAAGATCCAGGCTCACGCTGTTTGGATGGTAAAAAATTTGATGGAATAAATCTCTTATTTTTTTTCAGCGTACCGACATAGGTTAGCTTTTGTTTTAAAAGTTCATTAGTTGATTTCATCGATGAGTACCAATTATCACCTGTTATGTTTCTACTGGTGAAGGCGACATGTTGAACGAGGCGACATACTGTTTCTGTTGGTACCGAAAACTTGGACTTCTCATTTCGTTTTCCACTGTATATCTCCGAATTGACCATGTAATGTGTTTTTGAATCTGCTAAGATCTGCACTTTCAAGCCGTATCTTGCCGGCTTACTTGGTATGTACATTCTGAAGCCACACCGTCCTCTAAACGGTACCAACATCTCGTCAACGGTTAAAAATTCTCCAGGCGAATAACATTGTTTGGAGTTGTCAACAAATTGATCAAAAATATCTGAAATTGCAGCCAACCTATTTTCTTTTACTCTTTCGCGGCGTGTAGCTTCATCATCAAATCTAAGACAACATAACAGAAAAGAAAATCGCGCTAAAGACATAGTGCAGCGAAATATATCTCTACCAGTCCCATCGGTAGCCCAAAGAGACCGGAGTTCTTCATGACCAGATTTGAAACACCCTTGCAAATACAAAAGACCCAATAATGCATCTAATTCTACTTTATCGGTTTCTTGGATAAAAACTGGTGAAAGCAATAATCTACTATTTCTCTTTTTTTTTTTGAATTTACTGTACCGACCTTGCATGTTTCTTATTTTTGAGTTTGTGTGTATAACCATTTTTTCAATCATAGAGTCTATTATTAGGAGTCTCCATGCTTCCAAAGGCGAAGTTGGGGGATCTAGTCGAGCTGGACCTTTCAAACCAAGAAGCACTTTTATAATATTTTGCTGTTTTGTTTTTCCCCTTGTTGGTGCCGTTTTCGACCACTTGGTTTTATCTTTTGCGTACCACGATGGAATTTCCCGTAATGTTTGGGTATTTTCATGTTCGTCCTCCGATGAACTTTCTGAAGAATCAATTTCGTCATCATTTTTGTCCCATTCAACTTCACTCTCAGAGTCGTGTTCGCTTAACTCTTCAGCATCGCTCTCATCTGGATCGCTTTCGTCGCCTTTGTTCAAAATTTTATTGCAGGCAATACGTCTCTCTTCCCTGTCAGTTGCGGTACTGGATGATGCAACGTCCAAATCGCCTGTCGTGTTTTTTTCCTTTTCCATATCCACCCAAAATTCATCATTTTCCACAATTTGCAATAAATCATAATCGCTTAGTGGTTTGTTTTCCATATTCTATAAAAATAAATACCGAGACTTAGTATACTACCCTGATTTTGGCTCTAAATCCCATAAAAAGCATGTAGGTTAACACAAAAAAAACTTACCTTAAAACTATCCACGGGTCAATTTGACCCACTAGCGCTAAAAAATATACCAAAGCGACAATCTTTCTACTCTGCACTTATAAGACTAAAATCCGTCGTCGCTAGCTAGAGCATATCTCGCCGCATGCCGTCCCCACTCCTCGGATTCGCCTGAAATCACGTGTATCGACAGATCGTTGGGTCATATTGACCCGGGGATAGTAGTTAAGGGTTAAATTACTGAGATGCGTGATATCTGTCTGTATTTATAATGACAGTGACATTTCAATTTGTTTTAAATAACACAACAATGGCATCACCATACCAGAAACGAACACCAAGTGGTTCATATTCCACGCGTTGCTATTCACAGTTGCTAAGAAAACCGTGCAATATGAAATGTTGCCTAGTAAACTTTAATTTCCAATAGTTGAATCAAAATGATGATTTACCATTGCAGTCGTAGAAAATAGTATGTTTTACGATGCAGTATGAAATAATGGGAACGCAGCACAAGATCGCAAGCGATGGATTAGATTACGGGAGGCCTATGTCCACCAGTGGACGCAAATGGGCTGATTGATGATGATGATGAAATAATAAGAAATTAACAAGAATGGATGAACTGACAGTTCGACGGAAACGGAAATTAAAACTGGAATAATTTTGTGAAAAGATTTAACATTGTGTACAAGTAGTTTAATTTGATGTGTTTGAACAAGACGTTCATTTGAACCAGAAGCCTGGTATTAGTAATTTCTACGGAATAATCATCAAGTTTATTTCATGTGTATTATTAGGAAAACACGTGTTTGATTTTAACGATTATTATTATTGAGTATGACGTAGTGTTCCACCACATGGAGGGTTAACGAGATAGAACTAAATACAAAAATCTTGGTATCATAATTATCGTTATAATAAAACATTGTTTTTTCTAATAATATTATGGATTTTAACAAAATAACGACATCCATTCAAAATTCAGTATACGTCTTTAGTGGTATACAGGTTTATTTCATGAAGCGGCGGACGATTATTGAAAATGTTTTCTTACACCTTGAAATAGTAAGCCCTTTTCGTTGATTTAACTAGATCAATCTTCAAACATCACCTAGGCTACAGTACATTACCTATTGAGTTTCGTATTATGGCTGTTAATGTCTTCAAATAATTATTTTCACAATTTCATGTTTCTCGACAAATCTTGACATTAGAGTTATCTTTTCGAAGAACAAGTATCAAAAGGCAATAACTCAAAATTTTTAAATTTTGTTTTTATATTACAAGATACAGAAAAGTTATTTAGATACCTGTGCAGTATCTAACAGCTTAATGTTTTTTTTTATATCATAGTTAATATATATGCATGTATCATGTCATTGTTCAAATCAAGCTTTGAGCATGTCAAGTAGTCGTCCAGTCAATTTCAAACTGTGAAGTTATCATCAATAAGTAATTCAAATATAAAAACGAAGCATTCGGCATTTCTATATACTCTTGTTTTATTGCTTGTGGCAGTTTTTTAAAGTAATTGCCATTCAAAGGGTGGATTTCACTAGGACTCCGTCTCTTATAAACCACTGATTAAATATAAAAAATAATCAATACATTGAATGTTATCCATTGTTTGTTGCATATGTTTCACTAGTTAATGTGTGTTTGTATATTAATTATGACTAATTAGCGGAATCCTAGAACTTTGGATAATAGGAAATTCTGTTTTTTTAAGTCTATTCATACATAAGTTGATTTAAACGAGAGAACAAATGGAATGAAGTGTGACGATCAATGGTTGATATTGGCTGTCATTCAATATTTTTCTATTTTATTTATTGTGTGAGATCTACTCTTAATATTTCAAACTGTTCTAGTAAGCCATGTATATTTATATTAATCACTCTTATGATACATAATGTGTTCAATGAATATTTTAATATATTTGATGTAATTTAGCTCATGAAAACGTAGTTATTCATGTGAATATTGAGACCTGTAATTTAAAATAATGGTGGTGGTCAAACGCTGATTTTTTTGTACATATCAGCTGGGGTTTTGTCAAAAGTGTGCATAACATGACTGAATTTTTGTGAAAATAATCATAAGCTTGATATGTTTGTAAGGAGCATGTATGTTGAATATATAGGTAAAACAATTATTTTAGTTTTAATTTTTTCCCTATTCTCTGTGTGCTTATATCAACATAATTATACAAGAGGTATTATTTGATTGTCTTATAGCATATCCTGTACTGAAACTCTAACTAAACAGTTAAGATTAAATTAGACTATGTTCCCTTTCAATTTTTTAAGCTTCCTATAGCATAAAATATTTTGTCCACGACTGTACTATAAATCATTCATTATACGTGTGCTTCCTGAAGTACAATTATACCTATTATTCACTAGTGTGTATAATGGTTTATTATACACTGCATGACGTCACACTCAAAACGTATGTCCAAACTTGAGACTATCATTCACATTGTTAGGATAGTATTGTTAGGGAAAATACCCAAACTACGTGACCCGTTCAGGGGGGGGGGGTTCTTCAAAATACTACGATTGGTCACAGGGGCGGGGGTAGGGGTTAGGTTTTTGTCACGTAGTCAATGTCCTCTGGAAACGTGTTCGTTGAACATGATTGAGATAAAAGATAAATGTGAATAAAAGAAAAAAAAACTTTTGTTTTAGTAAATTAAGTTCCTGGTACATATGTTTTTTCTTCTTGATAATATTTTTTCAGCAGTAAATTATAGGTATGTACAGGGTAGCCAATTTTCGATGTTTGTATGGAGTATCTCAGTAACTATAGAAGGTTAAAAAAATGGAGGGCGCATACTCAATCTCTTTTGTCGAGACAAATTCACTGGCGAAACCCAAAATTCGCTGTCTTCTTTAGTTTTCGAGTTATAAACAAAAATTTCATTTTTTCACTTTAAGACAAGTGTGCATATCATGGTTGTTTGTGAAGTTACGAGATAATAACTTTTACATAATTTAGGCACTTTTTTCTGTATAAAACAGTGGTAGAAATGTATTTTTTCAAATGGGAATAATGGTTGGCTGTGGTTTGGTTGGATCGGATTTTTTCCGATATATGTCAGGTTGCTTTTGATGTGTAAAGTTTTAATAGCAAAAATATTTTAGTTCATTCCTTTTGCGTTTTTATATGTACCTATTCCATGTAGGCAGGTGACATCTACGACAGAGCTTGTCCATTTCTTTCCATCATAATATCAACTAACTGATTTAATCGTAAAAACAGTCGCCACCACAATCCCTGACTTTAGCACCACTGGATTTTTTCTTTTGAGGATATATAAAAGACAATTATATAAGAAAACCAGTAACAATATAATTAAACATAGACAATATTTTATTGAATGTGAATTACATTTCAAATATTGATATTATATATATGCATAATGCAGTTTAGAATATTATAAAGATAGGTATGTAATTTATGTATGAACCATAAAGAACATCAGTTCTTCAGAACATTTATTGTAATTTGTATTATTTTCTTATAGTTGTAATGTCTTATAAAATTAGATGTAAATCTCTAGATTATACAGAAAAAAAGTGCCTTAAAAATGTCTCGTAATTTCACAAACAACCATGATATGCTCACTTGTCTGAAAGTCAAACTTTTGTTTATAACTCCAAAATAAAAGACGATTTCATATTTTGGTTTTCGCCATTAAATTTGACTCGAAAAAAGAGATCAAAAATGCACTCTCCATTTTTTTGTATCTCCTATAGTTACCGAGATACCCCATACAAACATCGAAATTTGCCCACTCTGTAAGCACTCTTATCGTCACACCGCAAGCGTTGTATTAATAAAGACAAATATGAGCCAAATTATTTTTTTTTAACTTTCTGTCTACAAGAAAATGATTAAAAAAATATTTATGAATTACTACGTGAAAACTAGAGGGGGAGGGAGGGGGTCTTGGAATATACTACGGATGGTCACCGAGGGGGGGGGATAAAAAGTTGTAAAAAATAGGTCACGTAGTTTGGGTACGTTCCCTTATTAGATTTTTAGGTTTTATGTAACTAAGATAACTTTTAGGCAAATTATTAAACTAATATTTAACATAATGCCCAACTTATTGAATATTTACTCTAATAAATTATCTATTTCATTTTTATCAGAGTGAAAGAAAGGAATGGAATCGATGTCAAGTGAAATAGTTGACGTTTACGAGAGTATGCAGTTTTCAGTGAATACAGAAAATGTTATGTCAACGCTTTTGATAACTATTTTTATTGTTGAAAATGCAGATTATTACTAATTTTTTCGAGGAAGTCGTGGACAAAGTATAGTATTCTACTCGCACAAAATTACAATTTTTCACTCGGGTGAATTGCGACACTCGCTTGCAGCTCGTGTCGCAAACTTCACCCTCGTGAAAAATAGCAAATAGCAATCATTTTGTGCTCGTCGAATAATATACTATAGCAAATCAGCTATACAAATGTTGTTCATCATTAATACAAATTCAAATGATCAAAATAAACGCATGACCTAAAGAAAATTTCAGCATTTGAATGTTTCATAGAGCATTTTCCTACGTTAGGAATCTTGAAAAAAAAACAGTTGTTAAGAACAACCAACCAAAATGGCCCGGTTTTTCAATGCTCGGTTAAAACTCACAGTTAGCTGACTATAGGTTAAGCTTAACCATCAGCTAAAGTTCCAACTAAGAACTATTGCGTTTCTCCTTTGAATGTTTGACTTTAGGCTAGCAAACCGTCAGCTAGCGATATATTTGTTAACGTTGGTAGTACTAATGTTTCAGGGAGCACTTCTGATTGGTCGTTCCCCTTTTGCTATCAATTTCGGAAATATATGTTTTGTTATGTTATTGTTGATTATTTTATAATAAAATGGGTGAAACAAAAGCATTGAAGAAGAAAAGAGTGGCAAACTTTAGTCCTTCTGATAGATCGTTGCTGTTAAAAATTGCAAATGGTTTCAAAGCAATAATTGAATTAAAAAAAACAGATTCTACTACTTGGAAGGAAAAAAAAGAAACTTGGAAAAAGATTTATGGAGTTTGAAATAATTTACCTATCTGTTATGGTCTCTATCTGTTGTTCAATTCGTTCTAATATATTCAGAACAGCTTCTTTTCTTAACCTAAATCTTGTGAAAAAATCCAATTCATCAAAATAGTCAAATGGATTACTTCTTTCTCTGACCACGTATGGCCTTCTTTGGTAATCAATGAAGTCTATTAATTTATTCTTCATCATCACTTAAAAAATCAAATGCTTCCATCTTTCGTAGAAAAAAACAAAATAGAAAATGAGGTTACTGGTTACAAAGCAGTTGAACAAACTCGACTGTTCGGGTCGTTCGGGGTAGTTAACCTACGGAGCGCATGCGTCTGCAAGATAGCTTACAGTTAGCTATTTGACAAACACTTTCAGGTGATAGTTACTCTACCCGATAGAATAGCACTAGGTTAGCGCAAGATGAGAGGTGGAAAAACGGTTTACCTAAAGGTTATCGATTAGCCGAAAGCTCAATCACTTTAACCGAGCATTGAAAAACCAGGCCTTTTAACCATTTAAATCATGGAGGTACGTCGCCGTCGGTAGCTTAAAAGCTGTAAAATTATTACAACAAATCACTTAATTTCACAAATTAATGACATCTTTGAAAATATAATTCCGAACGTAGCCCCTGTTAGATGTGGAATTTTAAGAAGATAATGTGAAACATTTGATGAAAGAAAATCGTCATTTGGCAAGGGTTTGATGAATAACAATACATGATGAAATTATATTTTCGAAAAGTTATATAAATTCTTTATTGTATCAGACAACAAACATATAAGTAATAATACAGTTCTTAATATATATAATATACACTCATGGAAAGATAATACATATTTTTTTCTATTAAGCACCCATTACTTTACTCGCAAGGCATTCTCAATTTATTCCAAGAAACTATTATCATGATTTATGAATATTTACAGTAACAATTCTCTAAAAAGGCACTTATCACCTAATTTTAAATTAATTACAAATTTTATTTACTAATGCCGGTATAATCACATGGAAACAGTTCATGTAAAAAACATCGATTTGCGATAAACTAGTGATGTCTTAAAAATATATATTTATATATATTTACAAGTTATACAAGCTCAAATTTCGAACCAGTTATAAATTTCACAAATTCAACACTTATCATCTTCAAAATTATTTTGTTTGGAAATTAATCAATTCAATTCCAGAAACAATATTCCACAAAAACTTTAAATTAATTTGATAGTCATACCAAAAATTGAAAATCCGATACAATTAAAATAAATAAAATTATTATGAATGTCAGCTATTGTCACTAACTGAAGACGCAGATGATTGCGTTTAAAATCAATTGCATTTGCACTCAGAAAATACAAATAATTTAATGAATTAGTAAAGGCTAAAAGAATGTTATCACATCATTCATTATGATCTCAAAATGAAAAACAATTTTTTTTTAAACATTGAAAGCAGTCAGTATAAACGAACATTCCACATAATACTTTTATGTTTTACAGTTGACCTCATTGTTTGTCATTTATCAGCTGACTTGAAGATTCATGAACATTAACAATGAAATTATTCGTTGATGACCAACTGAATGTTTCATATTTGGTCCAAATATTTTAAAATGTATACGAGATAAAATGAATTTAAAACAAGTATAAGTGAATTTGGATTTAAGAAAATCATAAATCAAGATAAATAATCCACTAACAATTTTCTTTGATAGTATTTATGATTTTGGTAATTTCTGATGCCGATTAAGTACGCTAAGATATTCATAAACTTACTCAAAGGAATATTAAGAACCACAAATTCTATTGCACTTAATAATTATGATCATAATTTTTCTCAAAAATACCTAAAATGTCATCAACCTAATGACAACGTTTTAAGCAGATTTTAATTTCATTTGACTAGTAGAATAAAATTTTGAGGTAGGCCATAAACTTAAGAAAATGTGTCGATGTGAAATTGCATTGAAATTAAATAATTTTTAGAACGTCACTTTTCAATCCGACAATAATTTAATACTTTTTAACCGCCGTATCATTTTTTAAAAATAACTCGCAGCATGGCGGTATACGTGATCATGACATATTATTGCTATATGCAGTTTTATATTGAACACCCCCGGAAGATATTCTTCTATTACTTCTCTAAGCTTTACTTCTCAACGTTAGTTCTTTAGGGACTGGACTTTTTCTGGGCCTCTTGCGCTCTCTTTTCCCACTCTGCCTTCCTCTGGTTGAAATTTTTGGGTTCAATAATTAGAGGTGTTACGGTTTCATCTTGCGGGGCGATATCTTCTTCTTCTTTGCTTACTTCCTTATCTTTATCGCCCTCTTCATTTTTCATATTAGTTATCCAGTTGTCAGTCCTTCTGCGACTGATGAATTGTTTCCTGAGGATATTTTGGGAATTATCAATATTTTTGTTGACACTAACGGATCGTTGGTAAGCAGAATTTTGATCCCCAACGGGTTTTCTCATTATGACTTCCACATTTTCGAGAGAATTGATCTCCGTTTTTGAATTTCGCCTTATTGGTATCGGTTTGGAATGAACTACGTTCGACTCGATCAGAACGTCTTTCTCCTTCTTTTCTAGCTCGAACGTCAGAGGTTTCTTTTTTAGGCCGTTGCACTCTTTGTCCTCGTCATCCGATTTGCTCGTTGATTTCTTCCTAGGCTGTTGCTCGTTCTCTGTTCTTTTGGTTATGGATTCGATGATTATATTCTCTACTTTGAACGAGGACCTTTTCCGTTCCTTCACCGGAGAGTCCGCCTGATTTTCCTTATCGCTATCTCGCGCTTTATCACAATTTTCATTCATCATCACGTTTATTTGTTGACCTAAAGTTTCATTTTCCGAATCTTTAAGTTTCAGAGATCGTCTAGCGAACACTTTCATCAGTTCTGGTTCGTCATCTCTGCTCTCTTTAATGGAGGATTTCTTCCTCAACACTACGCTTTCCGGCTTATCTTTATGATGTACCAATGACTTTTCCCCTAGTTTATCCAAACTATCCTGGGAAGATTTGTCTGTGCTGTCTAAAGGATCGCTATCTAAAGAGTCCAAACTAGAAGACTTAAAAGAAGTAATCGATTTATCTCTAGTAGGAGAATCCGGAGTAATCGATACTAAGGATGATTTTTTTGGAATACCCTTCTCGTTTTTTTTGAAAAGAGGACCTGTTGTTGATGTAGGTGTAATTGATAATACAGGAGAAATTTTCGGTACGTCACTTCTTTCTTCGCTCTCGTCTTTATCAAAAATTTCTACGTCATCTCTACTGAATTTTCTCGAAACGTTGATTTGCTTATCTACGTCGAAGTTGAACACAGGCCTTGTTCTCATTTGATCGGGAAACTTTTTCGGGCTTTTAGACGGAGCTAGCGATTTAGTTTCAAGTGAACCAGGTAATTCAGTTGAGACTTCCTTATTTTCCGGCAGCACGTTTATTTTGGTTATAGAGATAAGATGTTCTTTATGGTTATTCTTTTCAGTCACCTCCGTATTCGATTGGGATTCTTCAATATTATAAAATTCTATATTCTTAACGTTAACAACAGCCGTGTGACTTGGTCCTGATATAGTTATGTTATTTTTGTCGGCATAACTTTTACACGAATCTTTCGCTTCCTTTATACGTCTGGATATTTGTTCTTCAAAATTGTCGTTTTCATGCACTGTTATATCACACTTGATTTCTATCGTTTGTTTTTTAGTCTGTCTTTGATGCTCGATTTTTTCACTGACAGTTTGGATATTAGTCCTCTGAATTTTTGCGGTAGTTTTATCAGTCGTATCGAACACTTTCACGTTATCCAGAGACGTCGATTTCTTAGAGGTATCTTTGGATTCGACACTAAATATGCTCTTATTCGTCGAAACGCTTGTCGAAGAGTTTTGTATGGAAGTGCTCTTCGTACTTTTGAAGCTATGTGACTTGGTTAATAGCACGCTAGACTTCGGTGGCGAACTCGGAAATTCAGTCAAAGACTTAAAATTATGATAATCTTCTTCGTCTTCGTTTAGACTCAACGCCTTTTGTTGTAGCGAAGATAATCCGGCAATTTTTATTTTAGGTCTAGTATCCTCTAGTTTTTTGTTCTCGAAATAATGGACTGTTGGCGATTTCGGGCTGTAAATTGTTTGATCGTCTCTTTGTTCAGTAATAATTTCTGATGACTGCAGAGGAACGTCTGAAACTTCTATACTTGGCGGTGGACTAGAACGGGTCAGTCTTTGCTTCAATTTGTTCTCTAGCTCTAACTGAAGAGGAGAAGTCGAAAGAATATCGGGTAATTGACTTTTGGTTGATATTTCTTCTTGTTTTCTGATTGTATCTGGAGAATCTGGTATATCGATCGGCAGAACCCTTTGGCGGTAGGCGGCTCCGGATCGAACGGCTGGAATAGGTTTGGTCTCGTATCTACGATAGGAACTTTCATTCTGCTTAAAATAACTTGAAGATGTAATGGTTTCATCGCGGATATTAAATTTATCTGGATTGGCTTTGAATAATTCAACGTTTCTTGTTTCTTCAATTTTCCTCCTATTTTCCGACTTCTTGTCTTCGTGTTTTGTCGAGTGTTCTTCCAACTTTATTTTCTTTTCTTCTTGCTTCTTCTCGTCATGCTTGGACTTCTTCTTTTTGGCACTGCGTCTTGGAAACAATCGTTCGAAAAAAGATTTATCACATTTTTCTTCCTTTTCGATATGTTCCTCGAGGGCATCTTGTGATTTACTTCCGGCGTTCGACTTGCTTCTGTTCAGTTTGCTGTCAGTACCGGGAGCAACTAGACCAAGAGGAAGAGAAGAACTTTTTAGTTGGCTTTCAGTTAAAGAAGTTTGATTTCCTGATGGGTTACAAAGCTGAATAGCGTTGTCTGAAATTAAAATGAAAAGCAAAGCGATAACAAATATGATATTAGTAGATGGAAGCAAGGCGAATGGTATAGAATCACAAAAAAATATTCATAGTATACAGGGTGTCCCGAAATTAGACGTCAATATTTCAACCACGTATTCTACTTCAAAAAATTGAGATAAAAGTTCATATAAACTAGGGTCCGCAACTTCTTCGTTTTCAAGATGCTGGGTGTTAAAGGTGAAGACCTGATGGTGTTTTTTTGTAAATATTTTCGAAACTTGTGAAGTTAATTGGATAAAATTTGGTACAGTTACGAAACTTTTTACGCTCTGTTTAATGTACTAAAAGTTAGTATTGCAATATTTTCAGGAGTGCGTAGAGCAGGGGGGTATTGGCGAAAAATTTGGCCCAAATTTTTTGGTGGTTAATATTTAGTAATTTTGACTTCAAAATTTGAAAATATGAAGCTTTTTGTACAAATAAGGTACTTTTCTCATACTTCGCTAGGAAGCAGCATTCTCGAGAAAAATGCAATTGAATATTTCTTTACGAATTGATTTTTTTCTTCGATGTACAAATCGAGGAGAAAATAATCAGTAGACCTGGAAATAAATGACGTTTTTTGATTTGCTTGGTGAAGGAAAGTAAGATGTCAATTATTAATCGCCCAGTTTTTAATTGTACTTCCGGAAAAAAGCTATTCAGTAGTAATGCAGAGGTTTTCAAATAGAGAATTAGCAGATATCCACTTTGTACGTGGTTTATGCTATGGCAGAGCACGACGGTGAGCTAGCTCAGTATGGTGTGAATATTAGGAATTGGCTAGACGAGTAATTTCCGAGTAAATGGATTAGAAGAGGTGTTCCTATTCCGTGGGCACCTTGATCGCCGGATTTAAATTCACTAGACTACTATTTTTGGGGCCGTATAGAAGATATAGCAACAGAAGTAGACAACGAGGAGTTGTGTGAAGGAATCTAATACAGCAAAAACATTTTGAAGTTTCGCAAGCTTCACATGCGATTACTCGTAGAGCCCAAATATGCCTTCAAGAGCAGGGCAACCTTTTCGAGCATCTTATATAAATGTTAGAATAAGTAAACCTCAAATAATTGTTCCTTAATGTTAAGTTCAGTGGTTCCCAAACTGGGGGGAAGGGCATTGGGAGGCGCGAGAGCCTACAAATTTTGGGCTTCAAAATGACAAATTTCATATTTTACAAATTCTAATGAAAAAGGAATATATTGGTTGCGCACTTTCAAAGATAGCACCAAGAATTGCCAACCTTGTTGAGAAAATGCAGCACCACACTTCGCATTAGACTAGAATAGTGATTTCAAATATGATCTTTATAAAAAACCGTTATCGGGTCTTCACCTTTAAAACCTTGTGGACACTAGTTTATATGAACTTTTATATCTATTTTTGGATGTAGAATACGTGGTTAGAATATTGACGTCTAATTTCGGGACAACAATCAATTCGTAAAGAAAAAATACTAAAAATTAAACACCAAAAAATTTAGGCCAAATTTTTCGCCAATACCCCCCTGCACTACGCACTCCTGAAAATATTGCAAGACTAACTTTTAGGTCATTAAATAGAGCGTAAAAAGTTTCGTAACTGTACCAAATTTTATCCAATTATCTTGACAGGTTTCGAAAATATTTACAAAAAACCACCATCAGGTGGTTCATTTAAAGCTTCTAAAATTGAATATCTGATTAAAAAAATTCATCATGCTCTGTAGATGCACTTTTACTTGGAGATAAAGTGAAATTTCTATTTTTTAAATGAATTTTTTAGAAGAATCAAACGACAGAGTCATTTCTTTTACTACGTAAGAAAAATGTTTTAATGCCTATCAAGCATGGGCGGCAGTTCTGTTATCTGCTGCAAGTCTGCGCCAAATTTTTTCAGCTTTTATGAATCATTCATACATTTAGATATTATTCTATTCTATGCAGTAAATTCAGAACTTTCTGTGCCCTATTTAAAAATAATGTTGGTTGAAAATATATGAAGGCAGAATCATGCATATGATAAGAGGAAAGCTGAAATTCGTTATAGCGAACAGTTATCGAAGCTCATTCTCGCTCTCTCATTTATAAATACAAACCTCTTGTATTAGCCTCAGGTGATGAACTTCTCACGGAAGAATCTTCATTGACTTCGATAGTGGTAGGCAGCTGTAAAAAAAAACAGGAAGTTAAGGGTGAGATTCGAATACGAAGAAATATGAACAATACCTGTTGGACTTTTTTTCTCTTCGGCACCCCGTGTGTCTTCTTTGGTCGAACTGCGACACGATGATGGGCTGCGCTGTGATTGAGGGGAACGGACGAAGCATTGAGATCTAAATCTGAAAGATTTTTTCAATAAATCCAAGAGTTATGTATGGGTGTGAGTCATATATTCCAAGATCCCAGAGCCGACGGACGTTAATTATTTTCTCAGCAATAATATGTGTGGGATGAAGTAGTGTTCATATGTACTTGCAGTGTATGAATATCGCTAGCTTGTGCCGACGGTCAATTTCCAGGTACCAGGTGCTACAAATGGAAAAAACTCAACTCACTTTTCTTATTTGCTCATTCTTGATTCTTATATATGATACTCTGGGAACTATTTCAATAGCTTCTGCTAGGAGCCAGACCGATCGTATGGGCCAAACATCTTGCCAGACACAAATTACGTGTCCCTGTGAGTATTAGCGCAATGTCATGATTTGCGCATTTAAGCGCGATAGTGATTATCTATTCTCGTCCATTTCCCTTCTGTACTTACTGTCTACTTAAGCATGCTCTATGTTTGAGTATACGCATAGATAATCACTTTCGCGCTTAAATGGGCGAATCCTGACATTGTGCTAATACTCATAGGGACACTTAATTTGTGTGTGGTAGGATGTTTGGCCCATACGATCGGTCTGGCTGCTAGCAGAAGCTATTGAAATAGTTCCCCGAGTATCATATATAAAAATCAAGACTGATAAAATGAGAAAAGTGTGTTGAGTTTTTTCCCATCTTTAGCACTTGTTACCTGGAAATTGGCCGTCAGCACAAGGTAGCAGGTATCCATACACGTACAAACACTACTTCATCCCACACATATTATTACTGAGAAAATAAGTATGTAACGTCTGGCGGCTCTGGAATCTTGCTCTAATATAAAAAAATTCGGGGAAAATAAATTCAAATAAATAAAAAATAAATTCTTGATAAAAAGTTTTGCTTGTTCAAAAACCCCATAAAATGAAATTAAATTCAAGTTTCTCAAAACCTGTTTCATTTTATATTCAATTTCATGTTAAAACCCTATGAATATGTTGGGAAATGTAATGATAATCTAGTAAGTATCTAATTTCTTTATTAATTTTTTAAAATCCATTCCTCGTAACTGGTAGGTTACTCTTCAGTAAATAAATTTATTGCGTACTTGTACGAAATAGCTCTAAAATCATAGCACTTCACAAGATATATTCTTCATTGAAGAGTTAGCATAGATGAAAAAGAATGACAATTTGAAAATTATTTACCGAAGTTGACAGTTACCTACGAATATCGCAAAAGTAACTCACTTTTAGTGCAGCGCGACTGAGAAAAATTGTTGAAACTACCAAAGGCACTTCCTCAACTTCAACTCAATCTACGTAACAAGTTTCAACCTTTCAACTTAATCTGCAGAAGCTGTGGAGTTTGGCAAATTTTCAAAAACCACGAAAAAACACGGAAACCACTTTGAAACCAAATTTCAGCTCATTTGATGTGATGCGAACCGCTGGAGATGCCAAATGATGTACCGGGAAGGATATTTATATGAAATTTAGAAATATCACGTAAAAATGGCGGTTGTTACAGAAATTTGACGTTTTGGTACTTACCATGTATATTTTCAGAAGCGTTCGATCTGGTAGAAAGCTTAATCTGACTAATCAACAGTTCCTGAAAACCAAAGTAGTATTACGGTCAATATTTATTGGAGTTCTTAAGAAAATAGTGACGATTATTTTGGACAGTACATTAATGATGCCACAACAAGAATAACGTAATTCGTATATTAAAAGTTAATATATGCTTTTCAGTTATTGCATAGCTTTTATGGCGGGCTTTGAGCGCGGCGACCGAATCAAGAAATTTCGTAACGAAAATAAACCCTAACATCTCCCACTCCGCCTACCATGTAGCTCGGCCGAGCCTTCGCTAAACGTGTATGTATATGATACGACTGTACGAAGCTCGCACAAATCAAGACGAGCTGCTCCGAAATCGGACGAATACGTAAGCAGCTGTTTGTGAGAAAGTATATAGGTGTATAGGTATCTATCATATCTTACCAAGCTAGTTAGTTGAGTACGTTAGGTACGCTGGCTAGTATTTGGGAGGTCTCGGGTTCAAACCCCGGGGCCGACTGGTCTGCCATGAGTTTTTTTCAGAGGTTTCCTCATGGTAATGTAAGTCACTGCTTGCAAACTTATAAGGCGAATGCTGGTCCAGTATTAATCCTCTGAACCCTACCAACACTTCCTATGTTCCATAAATATCCCGTCTCACCTATCCTTAATGCACTTGTATATACAAGTGTATCCTCTGATCTGGCTGAAGGAGTTAATCCCGAACTCAAGCTGCCCGCCTTCCTGACACATACTTCAGGGAGGAATGAAACACGTGTGTTTCCTTTTCCTTTTTTATCATATCTTTATAATGCCACACTAACCGCATGTGCGTGTGTAAGTATACATGTAGGTATATATGTATACATAGGTGTACCTATGTACAACAGTGAATAGCTATATATATATATATATATATATATATATATATATATATATATATATATATATATATATATATATATATATATAGCTATACATTTCTCTGAATCCAGAATTGGACGAGAATATATGATATGTTCTTATTTCAGTAACCATAAACCTATAGTTTCAATGATTAAAATTCCTGAATAACCTACATGTATTGTAAGATAATAAAAAATATTTTAAACGATATTAACTTCTCATTTATTCGATAAAAGAAAAAAAAATTGTTTTCTTATCGGTCACCACGCTCAAAAAGTGTAACTTGAATTAATATCAAAGAAAAAGAAAAAAAATACTGCATAAATAACTGCATAAATAAATAATTATAATTGCATCAGTTGATAAAAAATGCTATGCAATAGCTTTACCGCGGCAGTCCCCGAGTGCCATACGTTTTTTTTTCTTTAGTTGTTAATTTACCGCAATATATAGAAGTTTTATTGCAGAAAAACATCACGTATATTTCTGAAAGTGGCATAAAACGATGTACCTATTAAATAGTAACGCAGGAATTATTGGTCACTAGATGGGGCTTCACCCATGGAGTTGGTATGATATTGTATGGTAGTTGGAATAAATGTATGATAAACTTTCAAATATAAAAGAAAATTTTTGATTGAAAACATATTCTAACTATTAACAAACAATACTTGTTTATAAATAACATTTTTGATTTTGTTATCCAGGGAATATTTTTCGAATTTCCTACTCGAGAGCAAACTAAGTATAGTTGACCGTGAGAGAAGTAGGAGTCTTCGAGGTTAATGCCTCTTAGAGTTTGTCCTGTTAATTGTAAAATTATGGACTAATTTGATTGGAAATTCCAGTATTCAATTGGATTGGCAGTTCAGTAGAAATCAGTGGTATTTTGAGGATAAATACTGCGTGTTTCCTAATCACAGTTTTAGGGGTATGTCCATTATACAATTACTTTTATAATAGGGGAGACCGGATACAAAAGTAACATTTTGTACTTTCGCCTTGGTTTCTCGTTAGGTGTTATTATTTCCGTGAAATTGATATAGCCATACATAAATTCCGTTTATGTTCTATACATTAGCATCTTAAATTACCTTATTATTGTGTATTTTGCATGAATCACAGAAACTTTAAAAAAAATTTGTCATTTGTTACTTTCGACCACGTTGGCGGGCCGAAAGTAACACGTTGTGGGTCGAAAGTAACAGAGCAAAGGGGTTTTTAATGAATATGATATGACATATTTAATCAAACAAATATTTATTGGAAAATTCGGTGTCAGTCTTCTCTATTCAGACTCGCAATTATGGCACACATAATTCATTGACGCATTCAGTACCTATGAGACCACATTTTGCATTCGAAACAATGTAAACTTTGCTCATTCAGTCGACTATTGCTAAAATTTTATAAACAAACGAGGTAGAAGCAATAGTCGTCGTCAAATTTATTTACCTTGTCTACAACTGCTCTAGTATTTCTAGGTTAAATTTTTTTTTATATATCTATGCAATGGCAGACATTCAATTTTTTTTGCCATGGCTCTAATTTTTTCCTTATCATTAAAATGCTCTTCAGCCGCTTTTCGATAGACTTCCATGTTAGTTGTTATTCGTGCGGTGGTTATTATGCGTTGTCGCGGCATTTTGTTGAAATAAACACACACACATAAAGAGTTTACTTAGAGTAAATCAATACGGGGACAAAAGTAACATGTTACTTATGTACCCATAGGGCTGCGTTACTTTTGTACCCTACAGCATTTTTGTTAGAACATGAAAGATAACCTTGAAACGGAACATGCTAGACAAAAACGAATTTAAGCACTGTAAAATCAATCTAATCGAGTATCAATATGCAAATATTCAGATTAATATCACCCCTTCAATAGTACATAAACATTAAATAAGTAAACGTCAAAAATTTTACTTTTGATTTGTGAAATCACGTAGCGTCCTCTCACACGATCTATTAGTGCGTGGCGCGAGTGGTGATTGAATGCAACTGAAGGTGGCGCCACTGGCTATCACCTGACAGCAGCTAAGTGGTGTTTTGACAATTCTTTAAACCTACAGAGCATTTGTTACTTTCGGCCCGCCGTTACTTTTGTACCCGGTCTCCCCTATATATCGATTATTAATTTTTGACTAAATCAAAATTTTTTTGGACATAAATTAGTTTTGCGATCTATTTTTGAGAAACGATCTTAACGAATCGAATCAAATCAAAATATGCTTTAAATCCTTTAAAATTACACTCAATAACTGAATAACTGAAACTTATCATTTCAGGAATGGAAGGAGTTGCCCATTGGCACTATATTGTATGTGAAGTATACAGAAGAAAAGTTTCTATAAACATATGTCCGCAACTTATTCGTTTCTGAAATACAGTGTCAAAGTTGAATTCTTATTTTTGTTTCTTGTGAATAAATTTCAAAGAAACTGTGATATTCGAGTAAAATTTGGTATCTGGGAGTATTTTTCAATGACAGTATCCAATTTGATGTTAGTTTGTCTCTTTCGTGGGGGTGGCGCCACCTACATGTCTTTTCTTCAGTAGTTTCCAATGTCATAACTCTTTTGGCCGTACCTGTATCACGTTTTCTAGTAGAAAAATAGATTTTTTCGAAATTTTTGTGTAAAAGAGATTTTCTTGGTAGAGGTCGCTGCGAGCAACCGTTTCCGAGATATTTGGATTTGAAATAATCGATGCATTTGATTTATTTCTGTGGGTCTCGTAAGTCGCCTCTAGGTAGTAAATATCCGAAAAGATAAGCCATTGCATTTTTCCCATTTCATTCAATGGTCTTCTACATTCAACACTTGAATGTAGTCAAAATCTGAATCTTTCTTTTTCATAGTTTTTTTAGACTCTTTTCCGATATAAAAGAATAACAATCAAGTGAGTAATTGTCATGTCATTTCAATCCAATCTTCTGACAGTGAAATTGTTGTCTGTATTTGTGGTCCAAGCTTTTTCAAATGGCAGCGTACACGAATAGCGAAATGGCTAATATCATTTACGTATACTAGTCCAGGCAACGAAGGAAAAATAGAGGAAATAATTCATGTAGAAGCAAATTTTGGCATAGTTGTAGGGGAAGGTGTTCTTAGCAACATACTAAAAGTACTGAGGGGTGGGGGTGGAGCTAACGGCGAGGGGGCCCTCTAAAGGTCCCGTTTTTCAGTTTTTCGTTAATAACTCGAAAACTACTATTTCTAGCGAAAAAATGTTTGTGTACTAAATTAATCCACATAAAATTTTCTTCAAAAAAGGTTTCATACACTTTTTCTCTTGGATCAATGCTCAAGGAGATATGAAGGAGGAAATGGAAAATTTTGAAAAATAACGTTTTTATTGTTAAAAATGAATTATTTATGGTTATAAATGAAATGTTCATCATTAAAAATGAAATGTTTATTGTTTAAAATGAAGTATTTGTTGTTGAAAATGATGTTTATTTTCAAATATGAAATAATAAGTGTTTAAAGATGTATCTTGTATGTCGAAATCTAAACTTTCATCGTCACCTGCGATGTCTCTGACGGGGGCTCCGTTCGTATATGAGCCGAGGCAGCCAAAGGTATCGCAGCACTCAGCAGACAATCCCTGCTTTGCGGCAACAGCAGCGCACCCCACACCCAGTCGTGCATCGGCAAAATATCATGTTCAAAACAGAGTCGGGTGCCACAGGGTCGTGTGTGTCAACTGGGTTAAGGATCTCATCTTCTCCCTTAACCCATCAACGTGTTACTCTCTAGTTGCGAAAACTAGTACAGCGAACTACTCCAATGACGTGCAGATGGCGGTGCCTCCTGGTGATCCACAAACCCACTTCGCGAGTACATAATCAGTAATTCCTCTTCCTCGCGTCAGGCCACCTGAACTTTTCATGGAGCACATAAATGTTTGTTCTATAACCATATCCGACCAAATACCTGCGCAATTAATAGTAAAGTACCCCTTTTCAGCAAACGGATGTCTAGCTTCCAGTTGTATCATATCTTGTGTGTAGAGCTGGACTCAATTCTGCGTACTGGAAGTGCCCACTTGCATGAAAAATTAGATCATTTGCTGTACACATGCCAAAGTGGTCATCCCAAACACCACGATGCTCAGAAACAATGAAATTCTTCATCAAGGTAACCATGTGGAAGTACTGAACCCACAAAGCAGCGGTAGGCCCATTATCCTTGAGGGAATGCAGATGGCTCTGAGATTTCGTCAAAGCTTACACCAAGGAAACATTCTCTTTAACTTTGTCTGAAGTAAGTTCCTCCATGTTGGTTAGCATAGTCAAGATCTACCTCTTCTGTTCCTCTGAAACATTGGCACTTTCCAGAACAATTGGGCTAGACGTATTTATAATGAAAGATTCCCTAATCATCAAGCGCCGAATCGCCAAACCTTTAGAAACCCTTTTCAGCGGCTTATGTAGTCTGGATCCTTTAAAAAAGCTCCAGTGGCAGGCAGACTGTTGACTACTAGGACACCAGAAGTTGAAGAAGCTGTTCTTCAGGCAATTGAAGAATATCCACAGACAAGCACGAGAAAAATTACGCAAAATCTGAACCTACATCATAAATTAGTTTGGTTAATTCTTAAACAAAATCAGTTGAATCCGTATCACATACAGCGTGTCCAAGCATTGTTGCCCCGAGATTTCCATCCCTGTGTAACATTTTGTCAATGGATACTACAGAAAAATCAAATTTGATACTGTCATAGAAAAATACTCCCGGATACCGAATTTTACTCGAATATCAAAATTACTTTGAAATTTATTCACAAAAAATAAATATAAGAATTCAACTTTGACACTATGCATCTAAGCAACGAATAACTTGGGGACCTATGTTCATAGGAACTTTTCTTCTTATTTTGACGTCAACAACATGCTTCTTAATTTTCTAAACGTAGGGGAATTGTGCCCGAGATGGCATACTTGCTGAGTTGGCATAGTCACTATTTAATGTAGATACATTTTGAATTACGCGCCTTTTGTTGCGCCCCCTTGAAGCCATCGGCTCAAACAAACTACTGTGTTAATCGGAAGCAGGTCAGTTGTCTTTGAGTGGTCGAAACGTATGTTTGTCACATTTCGTTTACGCAAAATATTTTTAAGTGTCGTTCGCAGATAGTTTGGTGGGTAACGGGAAGGACTTGAAGGTATGTTATTGTAACTTTCAGATAGATAATTTATTGAATATTATATCTAAGTTATCAAATACCGAGTTTAAAATATTTTTTAGTAAAAATTGTATTATTTAAAAATAACCGTTAATTTTATGAGATGGCATACAACAATTTTTTCAAGATGGCATGGTATGCCATCTCTGCAATTCGATTATTAATTGGAAACAATGTTTTTTAGACATGGGTCGCTACAAAAGGAAGTCAAATAGAGAGTCATGGGATGAAAATAATATGCAGGAAGCCATCTTAGCTGTGAAGGCGAAACGTATGGGGTGGCTTCTAGCGTCAAAAACGTGTAATGTCCCTTTTGGGACATTAAGACGTAGGGCAACTAAGGAGGAAGGCTGGAAAAAAGGTTACATAGGAGGTCACAAAAGCACATTCAATGAAAATCTAGAAAATGAACTGGTCCAACATATCAAAAAAATGGAATCCATGTTTTTTGGGCTTACAACGGATGACGTCCGAAAACTGGCATTTCAAATTGCGGAAGCAAAACAAATCCCTCATCGATTTTCTACTGAAACTAAAATGGCTGGGTGGACCTGGCTGAATGGTTTCAGGCAACGTAATCCTACGATATCCTTACGATCTCCTGAGAGTACTTCTGCAGCTCGAGCTAGAGCTTTTAACAAAGTTCAAATTGACAAATACTTTCAAATGCTTTCTGGAGTATTGGATCAACATAAATTCCTGCCGAATGATATTTGGAATATGGATGAATCGGGTATTACCACCGTTCCTTCGAAGAATACAAAAGTTTTGGCCACCAAAGGCAGAAAACAAGTAGGCGTTTTAAGTAGCGCTGAACGAGGTCAGCGACTAACGACCGTTTGTTGTATGAACGCAGCAGGTAAGTTTATGATTTTAAAGTAGGTACCTACCTATAAAAAACGTTTTTTTTTTAGGGACATATCTCCCTCCTGCTCTCATATTTCCAAGAAAAAACATGAAAGCTGAATTAATGGATGGAGCACCTGTTGGATCTGTGGCATTTACCCAGGAAAATGGGTACATGAATAGTGAAATATTTCCTAAATGGTTGAAGCACTTTGCGAAATATGTGAAACCATCAAAGCAAAATAAAGTCTTGCTGTTATTGGATGGACACACTAGCCATGAAAGCTTAGATGCACTTTTATATGCTAAAGAAAATGGCATAATTCTTTTTTGTTTTCCCCCACATTGTACCCACCGGTTACAACCGTTGGATGTTAGCTTTTTTGGTCCTCTTAATGCTTACTACAATCAAGAACTAACTAATTGGCTTAAAAATAACCCAGGGCGTGTAGTAACTCATTTCCAAGTAGCCTGTTTATTCAACGCAGCATATATCAAGGCAGCAACCATTCCCAATGCTCTAAGCGGATTTTCGGCGACTGGCATAGCACCATTCAACGACAACATCTTCCCCGATTGGATGTTTGCTGCCGCAGAAGTAACTAACGCTGAAGAGGATGACAATCGGGATGAAAACCAAGTACAAGATGGTCAGTTAAATAAAGTCAACGTCATGACAAACTCGGTGCAAAGTTTCCAATCTACCAAGGTCTCTAACGAAAAGACCAATGAAACTTTAGTTTTGCCAGTTCCAGGAACAAATCTTGACCTATCAATTGAGGAAATTTCACCAATGCCAAAAGTCGCAGAGATAGTGCGACGAAAAAGAAGAAAAGGGTCATATGGTAATCTAACAACAACCCCTGAAATTGAAAAATTAAAATATGAGGAATCACAGAAGAAAGAAGTAATGTTGAGAAAGGCGGCAAGAACAGTTAAGAAGAAAATTGGTAGAGATATTGAGCAGGACAAGGATTCACAAAAAAAAGAAGGGATGATAAGAAAGTCGGAGAGAACTATGAATAAGAAATGTGTTATGGAGGATGAGAATGAAGATGAGCAAGCCGAGGGTTTTGACCTAGGGGATGACCTAGATGAGGAGGACTCGCCTTGTATTTATTGCAATGAACTTTACTCCTGGTCTCCATCAAGGGAATTATGGTTCCAGTGTCACATCTGTAAGAAATGGGCCCATGCAGAATGTGCTGGAGTAGACAGAAAGACAAAAATGTTCACATGTGAAATTTGTACCTAGTTTTATATTTTTTTTAATACTATGCCATCTCATCAATAGTTACTTTCATGAGATGGCATACCATGCTTCTTTTTTAAAATTTATTTTTTCGTTTGTTAATAATAAAACCGTTTATTTTTTGTGAAAACTTACTTTATTTATTCCATTTTTATATATTTCCTACATAAACATATTTTTTTGGCCATAAATTAAAAAATTATTCTACCCAAAAAAAAAGTATGCCATCTCAGGCACACTTCCCCTACTTAAGAAACACCCTGTACACCTTATATTTTGAAGTCTATAGTTATGTTTCTTAGATGTTGGTGATTATATCCAATAAAAAATAGGTATGGGAAAGCACCAGTACACAGTTACAGGTTACACACGCAAGAACAGTAATTCAATCGAAAAATAAAGTGAAAGACCTACAAAACACTCATAAATAGGTAATATATATATATATATATATATAAGTATATATATATATATATATATATATATATATATATATATATATATATATATATATAAGATATATATATATATATATATATATATATATATATTATTATATATATATATATATATATATATATATATATATATATATATATATATATATATATATATATATATATATATATATATATATGATGTATGTATGTATTTATTGAAAGGTAGTTTGTTAAAGTAAAAATTCGAAAAGGTCTAGCAATTTTGCGTGTGCAAGTGGGTCGACTAGGCAATAATATCTAGTAATTATGCAAAATTCTACGTTTCCATGTAATTTTCTTGGCCATTTTTATAGGCGCTGGTGTTGAGTAATCATGATATTGTGTGTTCATGTAACATTTGGATGAAGGAATTTATCAAGTTGAATACCCTCTTGGTTGTAAGAACCGTGGGCCATCATTTATATTGAATATTTGAGAAAAATTACATTTCCTACTTGAAAAATAAACTATTGATAATGCTGTAACAGGCAAAACTAGTCGAATAAAAATTTATTTTCATTTTGTGGTTTTTAGACAAGTTGTTTTCTTATTATTTAATTTTTTTAATATAATATATGATATATAATATAATA
Source organism: Cynegetis impunctata (assembly GCA_030704885.1). NCBI lineage: Eukaryota > Metazoa > Arthropoda > Insecta > Coleoptera > Coccinellidae > Cynegetis > Cynegetis impunctata. The sequence continues at coordinate 1,388,815 of JARQZK010000003.1, forward strand.
AATAAATTATATTATATATAATATATAATAATATAATAAAAATATTATAATGATTGCTAGTCATTACCACCATAATTATCCAATAAAAAACTATTCTACAGTGTATTACAATTGATGAAAATGATAACAAAAAGATTAAATGGATACTTTTTTCACTGTTTATATTACCTCTTCTATATCCGAGCTTCCAACACTCAAAAGAGAACCGTCACTGCAAGTACTATGGGATTTGTTTGGGAGATCCTGAAAAAAAGGATAATTATTAAAAAAATTTCCATTAGTTTATAGAAAATGTTTCACAATTCCTTAAATAGTTGAAATTCATAGTCAAAACGTGAAATTCATGTATTATTTTTGCTGGTATAAGTACAAAGATTATAAAACACATTCAACTGTGACCGAGATAGTTAGCTGAGCGTTTGGTTCGCTGACTAGCATTCGGAAGATACAGGGTTCAAACCCCGGGGTTTGCCATTAGTTTTTCTCCGAGGTTTTCTCATGGAATAGGAAAGTCACTGCTTGTAAACGAATACTAGACCAGTACTCACTCTTTGGCCACTGCTGTTGGTAGAAATCTTCTTCTTCTTCCGGTGCCATACCCAGTTTCGGGCGTAGGCGACCTTTCCACAATTATTCGTGCTGTGCGTGATACAGTGATACACGAATAGAAGGGACCTACAGTTTTACGACGGTTCCAAACGTCTTTATAGAGAGGCTTTACTAGGCAGAATACTTCTCGGTGGTTTGCCATTGCCTTCCGAGAGGTGGCTCCGCATTAATTCGTTGGTTCGGCCGGGATTCGATCCAGTGACCTGTCGCCCAACGCACTGACTATACTGAACTACGGCGCCACGTTGATAGCAATAAATAACCAAAATCCAAAGATGGCTTGGTGAAAAGGTAGGGACCGAGAAAGGGTAACAAAAAGTAATAATTGAATTAAAACTCCGAATTTATTTCGAATGAGTATAATATTTTGCAAGTGTAGGAGTTAAAATGATAGGTGCAGAAAAGTTGGGTTAATTTGCCGGTATTTGTACACATAGCCAAAGCTGAGTGGTTGGTAATGAACGTTATGCAAAAAAAAATGTTTTTCTCTAGGTGTGATCTTCAAAGAACTCAAATTATCGAAATATTTTACTTTCTGGCAATATACATATCTACATTTTGATATCCATTTCGTCTCGCTAAACTATAACTTTGAAGGCACTGAACTCAATTCATATTTGTATAACGTATGAAAATAATAGACGGAAAAATTACGTTCAGTCGCATACAAACTAACAAGAACCTCGGGAACGTATCCATAAGAATGCTGTTTGATACTCCAGTCGAAGGTATTTAGTTCATTGAATTAGGTCGGGCAGATGCTCGAAAAAAATGTAGAATATTCATAAGGCGTGCGAATAACATAAATTAGTCTGCGTCTACCGCTTGTTCGTCTAATTAATGAGGATACGAGAGAAGGCTTGATTTAAATTTGAATATTCAAATTATTCCAATAAGTTCGCTATTTTCGTTTTTCAAATTTGAGATTGCTGGAAGAAAAACACTAGCGCGCAGCAGAGCTCAGTCACTAACGTCATAAATGTCCCCACCATTTTTGACCCTTTTTTACATACAAAATCTTAACCCCCAAAGGAGTCAATTCGGAAGGGCCGATGAAGTACGAATATGTGCAAAGACGCATTTACAAATGCGTGCGTTAATAATAGTGTCAATATCCCACTTGTGGCGTAGTTATTCACCTGACAAGTGGGATAATACATTGATTAACGCACCTATTGTATAAGTCAACGTTTTTCAACATTACGCCCCCCCTTAACATGACATGTTACACTAAAAAAAGGTCTTTCGATTGGATTTTGTGTGCAGATCATTTTGTTTGTATCTCGTGCCCCCAATACATAATACATTAAAATGTAATACAATCCATTTGCCCCCAATATGATAAAATGTAATACTGAAGAAAAAACTCGTGAGCAGTGGAGCTCCATCAATAAAGTCGTATTTTTCGTGCGAAATGCATCGCGTCGAGATGGGATTCTAGTAGATTGAATCAAATTTTGAAAACTCACGATTAAAAAGCAAACCGTAATAAAAAGAAGAAAATAATTTATTTTCCAAGAAAAAAAATTCGAGGAGTGCATCGTGGTTGATGAAAAAAGTTGAAACCATTGAAGAAACGCACCTCAACATCAACTCAATCCACATACCAAAGTTCAAACCTCTATCTTAAAAAAAAAATTCTAATTCGCAAAGTGCACCGCGTAGTGATAACGAAACAGATCGAGGTGCAATTTGAAGAGAATAGTCACCACTATTTCCAATCAAATGTCAATTGGACTGCTTTTTTATTTGGGAGAAGTGGAGGTGAAATATAATACACAACTCGGGTTGCCAGTTGTTCACTTGGTTCCCTTGTAGTGTAAATAACTATTGGTATATGGTAGATATGGAAAATGACGTAGAGAAAAAAGAAGTTTGTTAATACAAAACTATTACTTAATGTTGAAGACGTTTGAAGCAAAATGTCGATCACCAGAAACAATGCCTGAGTATATTATTTTGAATTATAAAATTCCAGAGAGCGGGCAATTGATTTTGACATACTGCCAATAGTTTTTATACCTACGAATTGGTTGTTTCATCATACATTTTTTAACTCTATATACACTAAAGAAACGCTTATGATAACAATTTGTAGGTCTCAATTTGAACCATTTCCTAAATATTTCTACTCTAAATAAAGTTTTTACTAAATTCTTAAGAGAAAATTAACGTCTTGTTTTATTATCGTTTTCAATCTGAATTTTCCTTGTATTCATTCATACAATAAATAATTTATTTTGTTTGAATTTTACTTCTCAATCCTTACCGTACTATGGATAAAAAAACTATTATTTTTTTCAAAAGATGTCTAACCATTCAATCAGTGTTATTTAGTAAAATTTTTGATTATTTGGGTAGTTTTCTTCTTTTCATATAGAACTAATTTAGACATAAATTGACATTATTGTCAATAATAACACCAACGTCGTCAAAATAGTTAATTATAATAAGTTAATTTAAATTATAAAACATCTAGTTGGAAATGTTTATATCGCCCAGCACAATCGATTTTGTTGGTTGAATTCATGAATGTAAGTTTTAACCCGAAATATGGATAATTTGCCTTTATAAATTTACAATTTCTAAAGCCTCATAATCTATAAATGATTGTATAAACCAAGTGATGACGCAATCAAACTTTGCCTTTGTTATGCGTGTTGAAATAATATGAAATTATCCGCTTACTGAACTAACTATGTATATGAATGAACATTCAGCTTCGTTACGGTTTCAGATTCAGATAACCTATTTAAAAAATATGATTGCTACTTCTCGCGAATCTCCAAGAACATGAGACAGAGAAAATTTGAATTAACTTCGAAATTTTGGTTCAAACTTTTAGTTTGTGTTCAACATCATCTAACATATAATTATATCATTTTGTGAAGGAACCCAACATTTGTTAATAAGAGAAATACTTATAATTATGTAGTTTAGAAATGTTGAGCTGGGCAAAGGTAAATTGAGTCCCGTCTACCTGAATTAAGAAGGGTCAAGAAATTTAGATGGTCCAATTGAGTCCCGGGTCACTCAAATCTTTCTAATTCATCTAATCCTCCTGATATGCATATTTCTGGAATTCCTAATTACTTTTTAAATCTCTATACCAAATAATATTTTTATTATCTTTGAACGAAGGATTTCATTGGTTAGACATCTATGGATATCATATATAAAAAGGGTTTTCTACAAAATGTTTAATATAGTTTGTTTAATTTGTACCTACCTATTCGGTGTTAGTTAGTTTGTCAAAATGAGTACTGTGAGAGTTGTACTAAGTGAAAGAGGGAAACAAGTGATTGTGTTGGATGGCTTCAAATATCGTTTCCATAAGATTTTAAAAAATAATGCCAAACGTTGGATTTGTTGTGCACAGACAAAAGAAAAATGCGAGGCATTTTTAAAAACTGAAGGTGCTGACAACATAGTAACAGAAATTATGGATAACCACAACCATACAGTAAACGAAGAGGTACTTAATCGCAAAATTTTAAGTAACTCCTTAAAGCGAAAGGCCATATAAGATGTTAGTGAACGCCCGATGAAAATTATACATAAGGAGTTACGAAATGGCAATATTAATACCTTGACAACCGAGGATGTGAGATTGGTCAGAAAAAATATGTATAATGCTCGACGATCTGTTTTGCCTAAATTGCCAAAAAATATGGAAGAAACTCATGCAATATTAAAAACATTCCCAGTGAAAACCAATACAGGAGTTCCTAATGGTAAACGATGTAGAAAATCAGATAATTATGTTTTCCTGCAAGACCAACCTAGAATTTTCAGCAGATTTAGAAACTATTTATATAGATGGAACTTTTGAATACTGTCCGAAGTTCTGCAAATGTTCTCCATTCATGGTTTAAAAGACGACCATTACATATCATTGGTTTTCTTTTTATTGCCAAATAAACGAAAAAATACATACACACTGGCACTGAAACATCTGGTTGAAGAAATTGGCAAATGCAAAAAAAAACTTACTTTACGAAAAGTATTTGCTGATTTTGAAGAAGCAATTCATCAAAGTGTTACTGAGGTTTGGAGTGATGTTTCATTGAAGGGCTGCCGTTTTCATTTAGGACAGTCTTGGTAAGTACTTTTATTTGACATTAAATATTTTGCAAATCTTAGATGTAATAAATTTAAAAAAATTTTCATGGTGGCGCAAAATTCAAGCACTAGGCTTATCATCCTTATACAAAGACAAAGACAGCGACGTGGGTAAATATTTAACGTACTGCTTTGCAATGCCATTTCTCAACCCAGAAGATGTAGGAGATTGTTTTGTTGAAGATTTATTTTTTTAGCATGTTATTAGGTATAGGTATATTATTGTAAATATTTGTAAATTGTATAAAATTATATGATATAATATGAATTTTAGTTTTAATATTCTACGAACAGATTACGAACACCTACTGTGCAAGCTCAGGTATAGGCCCGGGACTCAATTTACCTAACTCCGGGACTCAGTTCGGCTATCATTAAGACGGATTATAAATTTTGGGACTCAATTAGGCATCTCCGGTTGAGCTACGGTTCCACCGGAGTAGGGTTGCCATCACTTAAATTGCCGATGCCGGACAAAAATTTTAAAAACCCCGGACATTTCTGTGAAATTTTGTTTATCCCCTACCGAAAAAACTCACTCTACATTCGCAATGTGAGCTGATATACAAAAATATTACTATGCAATTTCGAGCAGTTTAGAATATGGATGTTTCGAAAAAATTCGGCCACAACTGGTTTGCATTTAATAGCTCATCTCCGTCACTGACACTCAAGCTTCACACACCCGGACACAAAATTTGTCCGGATTTTACCCGGACATATTTTGAAAGCCCCGCCCGGACGACCCCCGGACGCCCCCTAAACTAGGACAAATCTGGGGAAACCCGGACGGATGGCAACCCTACACCGGAGGAACATCGATGAAAAATTTTTTGGTAGATGCTTTTCTTTGTTGTCACAGGTAGAAACTCGTGGCAAAATACGTAAATTTCTGTTTCCACTGCGACAGCAACACGGATTTGTTTACACATGTTTCCTATTTTCTTTTAAAGTTTACTGCTCAAAATGGAAACCGGCGACAAGTAGGAACAGTTAACATTTGTTGCCGAAAAATAAAGAAATTTTAAGGAACATTCACGGAAACACGCAACAGCAACAAAAATGTTCCTCCGGTGGAATCGTAGCTTGAAGGCAGTGTTGCCAATTTGGCATTTTTATGGCTAAATTTGGCATATTTCTTTGATGCTTAGCATGTTTTTAAACGATTTGGCATGTTAGCATATTTTTTAGCATTTTTTCATCCAGTACATCTGTAAGTGAATTCAATTTATTCTCTATCTTATTCGAAAAATACTTGTTCTGGGATCGCATAATCTTTTTTCCTAGCTATCGCCGTTGCTACTGTCTATCATTTTGTCTATGCTCGAAGGGGACACTACTGACAGCGTTGCCGTTTGTTACATAATTATCGAATTATAACACAATTTTTCCTCAAAATTTTTCTTACACTTAATTCTAACATGATAGAAAATTTGAAAATATTTTCAAACTAGAGATTGTTTTCCTCCAAGTTTACAAATCCATACCATGAATTTTATTAAATTGGATTTTCCCGCGGCCATCCGGTCATCAAAGAACCTTTTATCTTTTATGATTACGGAATTTCCAACATATGGGATAAGGAGGAATAGGAATATATACCTATATATATATATACCTACTGGAAAGGGCGGAATATTTCTACTTTGGACTTTTATTGCCATCTGTAATGTATCTTGCATTCTTTCTATGTCAACTATCAGTTGTAATCTAATTATTATGAGCAAAGCAGCTATTGTGTATATTTTCGAAGTGTTTTTAGTTGTCTGGTTGTAACATAATTATTTTTTCATGAATTAAATTAATTTCTTTCTGAATGTGTTTTTTTATGTGTGTTTTTAATTATTTATTGTGAACGGCTTTCTTGCATTGTTAGCCTTAGTTTTTTTGTGAATTTTTGTGTACCTAGTGTTTATACAAAATTCCCCAAGTATAATCAAAATTATCGAACGGAATGAAACAGCATGCGCGTCATCAGCTGTACCTATATCTTCACCGTCAGTGAATGAAAGCTTGTTAATTGACTAGGATATTGATATTTTGTTCAATTAAAATAAAAAACTATCCTTTTGGCATTTTTTTCTAGCATTTTTTAGGTAATCTTCCAAATGTTTAGCATTTTTTTGGCATATTTTTCAGAATATTTAGCATTAAACTTGGCAAGTGAGTTGGCAACACTGCTTGAAGGGTGACAAGTAGAAACAGTCAACATTTGTTGCCGAAACATAAAGAAATTTTAAGGAACATTTAGGAACATTTGGGAACATTTTCGGAAACACGCAACAGCAACAAAAATGTTCCTCCGGTGGAGCTGTAGCTTTAAATATGACGAATATTTTATTTGTAACTTTAAATTTAAAGCAGATGCACTTTATGTTAACAATAAGCTCTGATGATCACTTCATCAATAAATACAAAATTGTTTACACATTTGAACAATTCATTTCAATTAAAACATCCAAGACCAGAAACTGCTGGCCATATTAATCAACTACTATGATTAATCGATCAACATGAAAAGAGAAGTTTATGGAAATGAGATTATCAGGATCTGGTAAGTTATATTCACTGTCTATGTAATAAGGTCCTTTTTATTCGGTAATCGAATGATATGAATATAATTTTCCATTGTGCACATTTTGCTCGGTATTTCTACCCATTTAGAAATCAATTTAAACGGAAATATGGCAACACTTATCGTTGAGAAAAGCCGATAACTTGAGTTCGTGTCCATCACTTGATTAGTCATATAGAGCAAGCAGAAAATGAACTTAGGCGTAAACAAGGTACGTAGTGTGATGAATGTTTTTAAACTGAACCAATTTACGAGAAAATATCAAATTCTCATTAAATACTAATCTAGGTACCTTTCAAGCATATTAACCAATATAAATGACTAAAAATAACGATAACTGGGCTTGAACTTAAATCAACAACGCATTGATATTTTGTATATTAACTACGTAGAATATATAACATATATTTACATGCACAAATGCTGATCAATAGTTTCTTCATGATCTCATTTCAACTGATAAAACTTCCATTTGATCCGAAATTCAAAATCAAATTAGAAATAACCAAAAGAACAACTCAAATTTTCTTCAAACCTATCATGAATAGGTAACCGAGATTGAATTCTAGCACATCATTTGGTGAAACATCATTAAGAATAAAGTTTAAAATTAAATAACACTTGGCGTAAGTTTCACTATATAAAAATAATTAGGTACTGTATTTAACAGCAAAGGATAGTCGATATGTTTCGAGTTATGAACTCATTTCAAGACTAACTACAGACTACAGGAGAGACGTAACTCGAAATATGTCGACTGTTCTTTCCTGTTAAATACAGTACCTAAATATTTTAATATACTGAAACTTATGACAAGTGTCGTTTTATTTTGAAGTTTAAACTTTATATTACGAATAAATCATATTGAGTACAATAACAATAAATACCTTTTCTATAAAAGACCGAATCAGTCGAATAGTATGGGATGTTCGGAAATTCTCGATATGACGTGACGATGTCCGGTCCATCGGAGATTATTTTTCTCGACAGATCCGGTCAGATGAAGCGCCATCACTTCTCATTGTTCAAAAAACGCGTGAATAGCAATCCGCAAACCACGAATTTTTGCGCTCAAAGTTCGCGTTTTTATTTGATAACTTCGAATTAAACGATCTGGCACAAGAGAAACTGGAGAATCATAGATACAACTGAACGTCGGAATCGTCTATGTGCCTTGTATTGCACGACCACCGTGGTGGTTCTTCGGCTCTTTGTGTTACAACACTCCGACGAAGAGCCATTATGTAATATCATGTTGCCACAGTGAGGAGTTTCTAGTTTCGTATCCGACAAAATAAACGATTTATTGTCTCCGAGTACGACTGTGTTGCGTGAGGTTGAGAGTTTGTAAGTATCAAGGGAGCATAGAACAATGACATAAACATATTATTTGAGCCGTGTTTGCGGATTGACGGTTCACAGGAATTAATCAGTGGTTCGAGTTGGATCATGAGAAAGAAAGTTCTGTGATAAACAAGGCCAAGCTGATGGCTACTGTTTATTGGTACCGAAGATTTTATTGAAATTATCAATTACCTATTAACATTTAAATTATTCAACAATGTGTTATGAAATATTATATTTATTCTTAGAGAATACTGAATAATTAGTTTGTTAAAACTAGGGCAAATGAGGAAATATTAAAAAATACGTTAGTAGAACTCTATTTGATTATTTACGAGAAACATACAAAAGTAGAATGTACCTATAAACTTTAAGTATGTACTTTTGATAGTAAAATAGTTTGAAATGAAAATAATTATATTAGCAAATTATGGTAATAATGTTGAACTTTTCAGAATTATTTACTTCACTTAAACGATAAAATAAATGTTTATACTGGAAAGCAAAACTGTTGTTGAGATTAAAAATCAACTATGAACACAAAATTGAAAATTAACGATCAAAACTACAAGTTAATGTGCACTTCCAGAACAAGTGATTACTGCAAGCAGGTGATTTGATAAAATGGTTACTATTTCGTTATGGAATAGCGAATTAATTACTAAGATAAGCCGGAGGGTTTCTGTTTCTCTCAGGGTGGAGTGACCTAGGTGATTTTGAAAATCTCAATTGTAACTTGATGCCAAAGCAGAAACGTGACTTAACCCGAGAGTGCCTTTCATATTTTCCACATGCGATAATGTTCACTTTAACGTACTTGTGATGGTAATAGTTATATACACCACAAGGTAAGCAAGTGACACTTACCAGTCCAGGATGAAGTCTATTTATTTAGTTCAGGTTGTAATTGATAACGAATATTTGAAAATAATTGAAAGCGGAAAATTTCGGAAAATTCTTGGAATGTCACTGAGTTTCTATCACTTATCTGGAAAATCTGATTCCAATTATTCGGAAGCGCTCAGAGCGAGTTCAGAAATTTCACCTATACACAAAAGTATCATATTTTACCTTGATTATAATTATTTTACTAGCTGCCCGGCCACGCGTTGCTACGGCCTCAAATTTATATTAACATCTGAACTCCCACGAAATTTTTCAATACAACATGGCGAATGCGTTTCACCAACTGTCGACAACGCGTTCCTCAAAATTTATTTTTTTAGAAACTACATGGCTGATATGTATGTATGTATATATATATATATATATATATATATATATATATATATATATATATATATAAATAAGAAATGTTTAATCAAATTTTCAGGGCATACTATGATATTTTTTATCGAAATTGGGGATTTTTTACCACGCCACTGGATTTAGCGTTTCCCTAAATAGGTATGACCAAAATTTAATTTAAAAAATTCATTCATTACAAAGTTATGAGAACTCAAAATTTTAAAACTCACATGTAAGTCACAAAAAAAACACCCAATATCAACAGATAGCCATAGAAATATTTTTTTTCATGATTTCAAGAATGAAATGCCAACAGATAAATACTCTACAAACCTCTCCAGCACTTCTAAATAATTCATCTCCCGAAAGGCATATAGTTTCAATTTTCTCTCTTACGTTCAATCATTTCCATGGCAACTCAGATTTAAATTAAAAAATCTATTAGGTCTTAGTTTTAGTTGATTTGCGTGAAAACTTGAATGTAATTCCGTTATTTTCCGTGAAAATATTTACATTATTGTTGAAATCATTAAAAAAAAATGTTTCCATGGCTATCTGTTGATATTGGGTGTTTTTTTTGTGATTGTTGAGTGTGAGTTTTCGAATTTTGAGTTCTTATAACATTGTTATGCAAATATATATATTTTTATGGAATTTTGGTCATACCTATTCAGGTATCTTTTCAATAATAAAATCGCTAGTAAAAAATCTCGAATTTCCACTAAGAAAAAATATCGTAGTATGCCCTGAAAATTGGAATAAACATTTAAAATTTTGTCACAAGGTAGCCCTTTTAGTACTTTACTTCAAATTTTACAAGGATGTTTCCATTAAAAATGGTTCACACTGTATATATATATATATATATATATATATATATATATATATATATATATATATATATATATATATATATATATATATATATATATATATGATTTTACTTGACAGTTAACAAATTCAATAACTGTATGTGGTTCTAGTACGTGTATTGTCTGTCAATTAACCTAATGACTATTACAGATAATCGGCACACTTACCGAGTTACTTCGTTTTTGAATAATCGTTGTGAAAGTAATGAAATTGTTATTACCGTTGTAGATTATGATTCACTTCACTTTTACATTATCCGTGTTACGAAATATCTAGTGATTCGCAAAAATAGCAACTACACATGCTCAGTTAATTTTGAGGTTAGAGAGGGCAATTATTCAATAAAACCATTCGACGGTGAACTTATAACTGATTGCTTTTTGATTATTGCAGATATCGAATGTATTCATTGATATCAATTTGTATTGCGTAACGGAGGTGAGTTAACTTTAGTCTTAATTAGTTTATTTCTGAATTGTGTGGGGTCTTCTAACTTGAATGTTTTCGTGTTGAATATAAAATTTTTGAGTTTATTTTTGAAATGAAGCTCGACAAAGTCTGGCAACAAGGTATTTTCTTTGAAACGATTAAACGTATAATTATCAAATTTTAGGATTCTGCACAGGATTGTATTTTTCGTTTTTCAGAGTTCCTGTCAAACTTGAGTAACGTCGGCATTCAGTGTACCGCCGCCATCTTGAATTTGTTTAAATAGCACCGTAGTTCGAGTGATATATCGTAGATATATGATTTCGTCCTCTTTTCAAAAATACAGAAAACGTACCACATTACAAAAAAAATAAGTGAAACAAATTTCCAAGACATACAATATGTAATTTTTTAATTCATACTAACTTACAAAAATTCATATAGTTTCCTTATAACAGGAGCTCAAAATGTTGGCCACCTGTGTCTTAGCAATAATACAATCTGTATTTGAAGCTTCGAATAGAATTGTTTATCATTTATTGAGAAATTATTTATATCTCAAGACATTTGAGAGTTATTGAATCAGTTATGTCGGAGTCAAGTTGGTAGATCTTGCCGGCCTCTTAATTACACCTCTTTGAACAATCCATCTCTGAGGGAAATTTGATGATTGAACGTTTAATCGTCTTAAAAAATACCTTGTTGCCAGACTTTCTCGATACCCTGTATATTAAAACAATGGTTTATAAAAACTATTCACACATTTATTAAATGAAATACGCATGACGCACGTTTCGGTGAAACGTTAACCTTCTTCAGATGCTAAATGCAAACTACATCTTTTTCTCCGGTATATCGAATATGAGAAATAAATAGTTGACAAATTATGGAGAGAGGGTAAATACATGGTTACAAATAATCAGTGAAATAGCAAAAACCCATTCTAAACTGCCAGTCAGGTAAGAACGGTTCTTTCGAAAATATTAGGAAGGGGGCTTGTAGTATGATCAATTTCGCTATTCAATAGCAGACCTGAATGTTTGTATTGTGTAATGATTCTATAAAATTAAGTTCAATTCCCTTACTTTCAGCATTTAATATTTTAAAGTCAAAATTGAATGTGTGATTTTCTTGGATTAAATAGTTTGCATATTGTGAATCCCACTTTTTACTAACAAAGCTACGTTTGTATTCTAGAAGCTTCTAAAAGTTCTATCAATGTAAAACTTATCACAATCACCAGAATTAATCTTATAAACTCCTGATTTGTTGTTTTTGTGAACTTTTGATTCATTATTTTTTATACGATTTTCTAAGTTATTTTCGGTAAGGTAAGCAATGTTGATGTTGTGCTTAGATAAAAGTGATTTGAGTTTATAAATTGAATTTTGATGATGAAAGTGGGGCTGTTACCTATATTTCATGAATCTTTTCAAAATTACCGAACTACCTGACTAGCAGTTTAGAATGGGTTTTTGCCTATTTTACTCATTATTTGTAACTATTCGCCTATTTACCCTTTCTACACAATGTGTCATATATTTATTTATGGTATTCCACATAACGGAGAAATATATTCAGTTTGCATTTAGCGTCTGCAGAAGCTGAAGTTTCACCGAAACGGTAAAACCATTGTTTTAATATGTTTATTAATTTACACCATGTATCGGCCCAATCATATATATATATATATATATATATATATATATATATATATACATATATATATATATATATATATATATATATATATATATATATATATATATATATATATATGTATATATATATATATATATATATATATATATATATATATATATATATATATATATATATATATTTAAGGTTTCAATTTCTAAATCGGCCTAGTTTCCACCAATGATACTCTGTTTTCTTTGCCAAGATTTCGGATTTATTTTAATCCTTCTTCAGGGCGTCAACGAAATATACAAAGAACACTTTTACAAATAATGAACCAACAATATTGTGTCAACTTTACAATTTAAGGAACTTAACTTAGTGAATACTGAGGTTTTCTCACATTTGTTAACATTAAAATTTCCAAGAACACGCTGCATGTGAACAAAATTCCTCAACAATTAAATCTTGAACAATTCGCATTAACACAATAAGAACTATCAAAAAGAGGGTTCTAACCTCAATTACAATTTTCTAAGACAAAATGAAATCTAATAACACATGACTCATTTTATGTATATAATGAAAAATAATGATAGTTAAAGACATTAATGAATAGTTTTTTATTGCGATTAAAGTTTATTATACCTATATCAATTTTCATTGTTTCGAACGAGAGTGGTTTTCAATTCTTCAGAATATTTCTATTTCCGATGAATGATGAGATGTTGGGAGAGATATCCACGTAACCATCTGAACAGAACTTCAGTTTTTTCCTCTTCCCATTGTACATATAGCGATACAATGTCGCCTTCCTATTGAATTGGTGTCAATGAAAATGATCGACTTTTAGTAGCGATTGGTCAACTGGATTAGATAATTGGGCTCGAAAGTGAACTCGACTGTGTTACTCCGTTTCCCGGGGCTATTGATAAATATCAATTTATTCCATCACAATACGGTCACCCGCACAATCTATTACCATTGAGAACGGAGAACGCATGAGCGTTATTGGTTGATGCAATTTCAAGATTCGTGTCAACATGTGTGGCCGATATGTTCGTTTAGAAGAGGATTCCGCTTTGACACATGTTTCGAGAATTATTATAAGGCCCCTACACACGGGCGTCGATGTCTTAATACATCAACGTGCATCCAAGAACGTGCAACCAATAAGGTTAATGTGGATGCAAAAAACACACGTTTTTGAATGCACAACCCGAATGAATGCCGCGTTGATGTTCTCTGAATGGAGTGTGCGTTTTTAGAGCAGTAGCGGCGGTTAAGTTAATGAAATAATTTGTTACTGCAGTAGGTATTTGAAATAATAAGTTAAATACTTCATGAATTTGTATAATATTTACTAAAAATGTTTGCAGATAGTTTCATCATCATATATGACTGCAGAACAATGTCCCGGGAATTTCTACGGGAGTTTGTGGAGTTGTACAGGGACCTACCCTGCTTGTGGCCGACAAAATCAAAGCACTATTCAGACCGAAATAAAAAAAATCAAGCATATAAAATATTGATAGAGAAGCTGCAAATCATTCAACCAAATGCTACAAAAAGTACCTACATTTGTCGCTAAAATCAATAGTCTTCGTGGTGAGTTTCGGAGATAAAATGAAAAAGTTTTTATCTCGAAGAGAAGTGGTACGGTGAGGCTTTCGGAGATATCAAAGTGGTGAATTTTAAATCTAGGTAATTTCATGCAGTAATTTCTGCAGTTATTGCCAATCACACAGGGCCGGCCTAAGGCGAAAATTGCAAGTGTGCTAGACTCAAATTTTATGCCCCTGCCGGGGGGTCTGTGGGGGTATGGAATTTTTTGAAATTAAGGTCCAAAAACACAGTTTTTGTGCATTTTTACGCCTTGTAGAACATTAAATTTAGGTATGACAATTTGATTCATTATTGATTGACTTGATATGTTCAGTACTCTTCCTTATACTATAACCACTATTATGTCAAATAAACTTATGAAAGCTTAACTCTTCATGGTTCTTGTGAACATAAGAGAATTGTTCTTTACAGTTTACTGAGAATAATTATTTTCCCAGCAGTAAGTTTGTGGATTTTTCCATATTGAATTATACCAAATGATAATGTACAATTTTCAGCTAACCGAAAACTTAGGGTTTTTGAAGTCCAATGCTATTCCAACGAGAAATCTTCCACTTTTATCGGAATCTGAACCTAGGCCATCATCCAGAGATTCTAGATAATTGTGTTTTCTTTCATGTAACAACCAGAGATACTATTATAATAATATTAATAAATAATGTTTATTTGCACAACCAAAATAACAGTTTATCATAACATCAAGAATATGAAATAAAACTTGACTCTATAGCTAGGTGAAAACTAAAATATTCAATTATATAACCAGGAAAAACAGAGATTCTATAAAGAAAACCAGACTCTCAGAAATCAACCGTACTTTTAGGAGAGCTGTTATACGTCAGGAAAATTCAAAAAATATAATACCTCATTACGTTCAAACCATTCAAGCAGAGTATTCATGTTAATTCTTCTTTTATTTCATGTTGTTTCTTTCAGTTTTGCTGGTAAGTACTTATGTCAGAGATGTTTTCTTGAAACTTTTGAAAGTTTTTTTACTTTGTAAATAAATAGGTGTTCTATTATACTGCCTTTTCATGATGTATACATAGTTCCTCTAACCAATTGATTTATTCATCCTCTCCTTTATTTTATTATTGATTTTCATGTTCAATGATAAAACTCAGTGTAAATTTCAACTTGATGTAGGTAAGTTATCTACTGTTGAACAGAGATAATATTGTCTTCAATCGAAACACAATGAACCACTGGAAACGTATAAGTCCAAAAAAACACAAATTACGAAGCTAAACGTTCGAAAACTCAAAATGAAATGAACGTAAATACCATTACAAACAATGTAAACAATCCGTTAATGGCCCATGCTCTAGTACCGATATTAGCCGTTCCGGCGCTACGATCTTAATTTCAGACGCCAATTGGCTAGAAAATCAAAGCCGGGGGAGGAAGGCAGGAAAATAAGTCAGAACACTTTCCGCGTCCCGCCACGAGACGACTGTTCTACTGACCTTGGACCTTGGTCAAGGGCATCAGACTTACTGTATTTCAGAACTCATTGGGGTAGCCGGGTAGACCTTCGGTTTTACATTGAATTTTAACTGTAATAGTTTTAAGACACAATGCCTCCTATAGTCGGTGGCAAATCATTGGAAGCTTGGGATTTTTAGTTGTGTGAATTAATTTTTCAATCCACAAACTGGCAACGACACTGGGCGAGGGGTGTAGAGGGAAGTGTACAGCTGTTTAGGGTCCAAGCTTCCAATGGTATGCCGGCGAGTATAGTTTAAATATTTCTGCCCAATATTTAAATCAGTTTCTAAAAATTTTCCAAATTTATTATTTTTTTTTACAAAAGTTGGTCAATTTAATGCCCCTCCAGAAGGCTAGAATGTGCTGCTGCATACTTCTTAGGCCGGCCCTGCAATCACATCAATGTGTCTTGACGTTTTATTAATAACCATGTCCAATAGTTTTTTCGTCCATCCTTACATAATTACGAGAGTCCTCTAGTTCTAACCTCCATTTTTCTAACAGGTGAATGTGTGAAAAATTTTATCGTTTTAGAAACCAACCATTAGACCACATTCGGCGACGATTTTCATTTTCCTTTTTCTTTGTACACACCACTGCCACCAGAGCTAAATATTCCTCCTGCTCAGACATCTGGCAAAACATTTTAGCAGACTGGACAAAACTATGGTTTTGTCCGTACGTGTGTACGCAATCAGGTTGTACGTTATTGGTTGCACGTTTTTGGATGCGCGTCGATGTATTGAGACATCAGCGTCCGTGTGTAGCCAGCCATAGAGAAAACGAAAAATCTTAAAGCCCCTATACACGGGCGTTGATGTCTTGATACATCAACGTGCATCCAAGAACGTGCAACCAATAACGTTAATGTGGATGCAAAAATACCCACGTTTTTGAATGCACAATGTTTTATGAATCGCTTGAATTTTTGGATGCGCATTCCAACGAACACGTACTGGTGAAAACGTGTGGATGCGATTTGACGTAATTGATTGTACGTTCTTGGATGCACGTTGATGTATCAAGACACCGACGCCCGTGCGTAGGGGCCACTTCCTCAGATATCTTGTCAAACAGTTTGGCAGACTGGACAAAACTATAGTTTTGTACGTACATGTGTACGCAATCAGGTTGCACGTTATTGGATGCACGTCGATGTATCAAGACATCTACGTCCGTGTGTAGCCCGCCTTAAAGGAAGATAAACGCACAAAAAGTTTTTGAAAAACGCGTGAGGAGCAGGGCTTCATAAGTAAGGTCGGATTTTCTTATCATTTTAGGTCTTTTCACATAAAAATTCCCAGCCCCCTAAGTCAATTCGGAGGGTATGTAGAGATGGCCAGAACCATAAAAGACACGAAAAAAAATAAATCTTTTCTACACGACAGAAGGCGCAATTTTGTAGCAATAGGGTTGAAAGTTTGTATCTAGGTAGTTTTGTATGATATTTTGAATAGGATTGGTCGAATTGATTTCTGACCACCCGAGGAGGAAATAAATCTTGTTTACACGATAAAGGTTGCAATTTTAGAGTAATAGAGTTGAAAAATAGTATTTTCGAAAGATATCTTGGATGCGATTGGTTTTGGTTCAAATTGGTTGGGGGGTTGACCCCCTACGGAAAGAAATAAACCTTGTTTACATGATGAAGGGAGTAATAGGATTGAAAGTTTGTGAGTAGGTAGTTTCGTATGAAATATTGGATGGGATTGGTTTTGGTAGGAATTGCTTGGGCGGTTGACCCCCAGGGGAGAAAATAAATCTTGTTGACACGATAGAAGGCGCAATTTTGGGACCATAGGTTTTGCATATGTTCCTTAACTAAATTTTAGTTATGCCAAATTTTCGACTGACTTAAACCAGATTTTTGCCGTTTTTTCTGCCTCACGAACAAGAACATGGATCTTTAATTTGATCGGGGCTCCTGGACAAGCCAAAATGAACCAGGAAAATACAATAAATAATTTATATATAAAAATTAATGTGTATATATATATATATATATATATATATATATATATGTATATATATATATATATATATACATATATAATATATATATATATATTTTATATATAGTTTTTTATATATATATATATATATATATATATATATATATATATATATATATATATATATATATATATATATATATATATATATATATATATATATATATAACTTTGCGATAATTATCAGCAATAACAGGCTTGGTGAATCTCAAAAAACTCGATTTTATCAAAAAGTTGACGTTTCGCCACGACCTTCGTGGCTTTTTCAAAAATTTTGAAATATTGAAATTTCTTTAACATTTATTGATTTGAAAACGTCTACTAGGTTTCATCAAACATTTTTCTGCTGTGGCCGTTCTCTGTTATTTAGTCCAATATCAACATTCTAATCTGTTATTATTAGATGGTAAGGGAAACCACAGAAACCTTTACCCACGTAATGTTCGAAATGGGTTTAAATTATTTTGATTTTGAAAAGTCAAAGGATAGGGTAGTATTTATCTCTTCTTCAAAAATTTTTCATTACGACTGTGGCCGTAATAAATGTCAAAGAAATTTCAATATTTCAAAAGTTTTGAAAAAGCCACGAATGTCGTGGCGAAACGTCAACTTTTTAATAAAATCGAGTTTTTTAAGATTCACCAAGCCTGTTATTGCTAATAATTATCGAAAAGTTAAAAATAATTCACAGGCAACAACAATTCAAATAAATTATATATATATATATATATATATATATATATATATATATATATATATATATATATATATATATATATATATATATATATATATATTCTACGTGTAGGGCGCTCATCATTTGGTCGGATTTTCTTATCATTTTAGGTCTTCCCAGCCCCCTAAGTCAATTCGGAGGGTATGTAGAGATGGCCAGAACCATAAAAGACACGAAAAAAAATAAATCTTTTCTACACGACAGAAGGCGCAATTTTGTAGCAATAGGGTTGAAAGTTTGTATCTAGGTAGTTTTGTATGATATTTAAAATAGGATTGGTCGAATTGATTTCTGACCACCCGAGGAGGAAATAAATCTTGTTTACACGATAAAGGTTGCAATTTTAGAGTAATAGAGTTGAAAAATAGTATTTTCGAAAGATATCTTGGATGCGATTGGTTTTGGTTCAAATTGGTTGGGGGGTTGACCCCCTACGGAAAGAAATAAACCTTGTTTACATGATGAAGGGAGTAATAGGATTGAAAGTTTGTGAGTAGGTAGTTTCGTATGAAATATTGGATGGGATTGGTTTTGGTAGGAATTGCTTGGGCGGTTGACCCCCAGGGGAGGAAATAAATCTTGTTGACACGATAGAAGGCGCAATTTTGGGACAATAGGTTTTGCATATGTTCCTTAACTAAATTTTAGTTATGCCAAATTTTCGACTGATTTAAACCAGATTTTTGCCGTTTTTTCTGCCTCACGAACAAGAACATGGATCTTTAATTTGATCGGGGCTCCTGGACAAGCCAAAATGAACCAGGAAAATACAATAAATAACTTATATATAAAAATTAATGTGTATATATATATATATATATATATATATATATGTATATATATATATATATATACATATATATATATATATATACATATATATATATTATATATATAATATATATATATACATATATAATATATATATATATATATATATATATATATAATATGTAATATATATATATAATATATATATATATATATATACTATATATTATATATATATTATATATATATATATATATATATATATATATTATATATATATATATATATATATATATATATATATATATATATATATATATATATATATATATATAATATATAACTTTTCGATAATTATCGGCAATAACAGGCTTGGTGAATCTCAAAAAACTCGATTTTATCAAAAAGTTGACGTTTCGCCACGACCTTCGTGGCTTTTTCAAAAATTTTGAAATATTGAAATTTCTTTGACATTTATTGATTTGAAAACGTCTACTAGGTTTCATCAAACATTTTTCCTGCTGTGGCCGTTCTCTGTTATTTAGTCCAATATCAACATTCAAAATCTGTTATTATTTAGATGGTAAGGGAAACCACAGAAACCCTTTACCCACGTAATGTTCGAAATGGGTTTTAAATTATTTTGATTTTTGAAAAGTCAAAGGATTAGGGTAGTATTTATACTCTTCTTCAAAAATTTTTCATTACGACTGTGGCCGTAATAAATGTCAAAGAAATTTCAATATTTCAAAAGTTTTTTGAAAAAGCCACGAATGTCGTGGCGAAACGTTCAACTTTTTAATTAAAAATCGAGTTTTTTAAGATTCACCAAGCCTGTTATTGCTAATAATTATCGAAAAGTTAAAAATAATTCACAGGCAACAACAATTCAAATAAATTATATATATATATATATATATATATATATATATATATATATATATATATATATATATATATATATATATATATATATATATATTCTACGTGTAGGGCGCTCATACTTTGGTACATTTTGGAAGAGGTGAATAGTCGATAGGGGATTGATAAGGGAGTATTTTTTTAAATCTTTTGTCTAGAACGAGTAGTGTCGAGGAGCGAAAAAATAGCAATTTTTGTAAATTTTTCGTGAATGGTATGGGTAAGAGATGGGTAATATCTGCCTGTGAGATGAAAATGCTTTGATATATAACTATAATTTATTCCGTTCGAATCGCATCTCAACCTCTCACCATCAATACGCGAACCACAAAAAATACGATCTTCACTGCTCACGCGTTATTTTAAAAATTAGTCAAGCAGGTTTCAAGTCGAACATATGCCTACAACTCCAAGCATTAGAGTAATACTCCAATGCTGAACCCATAAAGCAGCAAGAACTGCATTGGCGTAAAAAGATATTAGCATGAAATAGATAACTAAGCTTTTATGCAGCCACCTTGGACATGGTGGAGACTTATTCGTGACAGATTAAATTGGAGTTAATGCCGATTCCTAAAAGATGTATGTGAAAACATGTTCGTTTATCATTGGGTTTTCCAATAATAATTGAGGATCGATAAGAAAAGTTTATCTTGAGAACCTGGTTGCTTCAGTCTTGGTAGTAGCATATAGATTTGTAAGTAACATTATATTGCCTACAATCAAATTAGCTTCATTCTGAGTATCTTGGATTTGTAGATTATTTTCTGAAAACTTCTATTATTTGGAGCAATCCTAATTCATCGACGCTGAACTCTGAAATCAAAATTGATCTTGGATTGATCAAATCCTGATCTGATGCAAACTCACTTTGCTTCAATTTAGATAAAACCATCTAGTACAGTAAAAAGGTATATTTTACTAAAAAAAAAATACTTAATGGCTGAAATTTCGAGGGGGTGTTCGTGGGCATGTCCTGAGTCTAAAACTGAGTTTTCGTATTCGAGGGGGTGGGGGAAGATACAACTCCCGGTCTATATGAGGGTGAGTTCGTTTTAATTCTATATCTCCGTTGCTGTTGCCCGTACAGTCAAGTCCAAGAGATCATATTTGTAGGAAATTGAATTATCTATCCAATGATAATAAAATCGAGGTCATAGATCAATTAGGTCAATTACAATTGCCAGTCAAATGTCAAAAGTGATGGGTAGTTTTTCATTTTTCGCGAATACCGTGAAACCGGTAAGTTTTTTCGCATACTGCATTCCAAGTACTTGAAGTTACCTACAAAATGAGCTCTCGAACACCCTTCTACGATGAAGAGTTTTCCATCACTCCAACGATCAAGTTGACCGCGCGAGCCGCGTGTCGTACTCTCATTGCTCGTACATTGCACTCTCTACGTGCAGTTAATAATTATCGTTGAATTTTTTGCTAATTAGAATTAATAATATGGTTGAAGGTGGACTTGTTTTTTTTTTTTCAAGGGAAAACGCGAAATCCATCATTGACAAACGACAAGGTCTGCCTTTGCCGAATAGTGTGAGACTCCTACTCACTAAAACCCCAACTTTTGAATGTTCAGTGCTCTGTAATGTATGTGTGTGTATTGCCGTGTACTGTTTAATGATTTGAAGTGTCTCGATCATTAATTTACATCAAACAGTTGGGGTTTTTATAGGGTTTTAGTGAGTAGGAGTCTCACACTAATCGGCAAGGGCAGACCTTGCCGTTTGTCTATGATGGATTTCCCGTTTTCCCTTGAAAAAAAAAGGCCACCTTCAACCATATTATTAATTTTAATTAGGAAAAAATTCAACGATAATTATTAACTGCACGTAGAGAGTGCAATGTACGAGCAATGAGAGTACGACACGCGGCTCGCGCGGTCAACATTGGCGCGCGCGGTCAACTTGATCGTTGGAATGATGGAAAACTCTTCATCGTAGAAGGGTGTTCGAGAGCTCATTTTGTAGGTAACTTCAAGTACTTTGAAATGGTATCGAAGCAGTATGCGAAAAAACTTACTGGTTTCACGGTATTCGCGAAAAATGAAAAACTACCCTTCACTTTTGACCTTTGACCGGCAATTGTTATTGACCTAATTGACCTATGACCTCGATTTTATTATCATTGAATAGATAATTCAATTTCCTACAAATATGATCTCTTGGACTTGACTGTACGGGCAACAGCAACGCAGATATAGAATTAAAACGAACTCACCCCCATATAGACCGGGGGTTGTATCTTCCCCCACCCCCTCGAATACGAAAACTCAGTTTTAGACTCAGGACATGCCCCCGAACACCCCCTCAAAATTTCAGCCATTAAGTATTTTTTTTCAGTAAATGCCATTTTTGTGTCTCTATTTACTGCACTAATCGCCTTGTAAAGATAACTTCCTGGAACTATTCCTGTAAAACCATGTCATAGAAATAGTCGATTCTGTCAGATTTTTAGGGCTCTTTATCGACAATGATCTCATGTTTTCACAGCATGTGCATGTCTTAGCTGAAAAATTACCATCGGTCTGCTTTGCCATCCATCTCAAGTGAATTACATACGGCATCTATAAGAATTGCCTATTTTGCATTGTTCGAAACTCATCTTAGTTATGGACATCCCTTCTGGGTGTATGTAATTCTTCAGAACTTGACACCATTCTCAAATTACAGAAGAGAGCATATCGTTTCATGTAGGTATGTTTTGAAAATAAGGGCTCATTGCAAATCTTATTTCAGGAAAAATAGAATTTTAACGCTTTCTGTTTTATATTTACATGAATCTGTGTGCTTGATTCATGAGTATTTTCATGCCGTACCCTTGATGCCACAGCACGGATATTCCACCAGATCTGCGGGACATCATGTTCACCTTCCTTCCTCTGAATTAACAAAAAAGTTCATCATTTACAATGCTAAGAAAAGGACCCCGCACATTTAGTTAGAAAAAATAACGACAGCTAAATTCGCTAATTTTTGGATATATTGTAGATACTGACTACCTACACAACATATCAATTTTAAATCCTGTTCCCACGGCTGGTTTAGGATATAGAGTGGTCCAAATATATATATCCAAAAAAATCATATTCATAATTTCAGAAAATGATATTAACATACAAATTTTTACTGGAATATGATAACTTCACTAAAAAACCGTTATTTAAAGGAAGCCATCCAAATAACTTGAAAATGAGCCCGGCATATACAGGCTGTTTACTCGATGAGTTTGTATATGCGGCTTCAACTTCGACAGTTTTATGCCAAAAAACTCTATTTCTAGCTTCATTGATAACAAACGATATCTAAAACAGTGAAGTAAAATACAGCTTCCTACCATGTATAGTTCAGAAAAAAAAAGTGGCCCAAAAGTTAAAATCACAGAATTTTTTTTCTTTATTACTTGAAAACTTTTTATTTGTGAGGTACTGGAGAGTAAGTAAATCGAATAGTCTATAAAAAGTACATATCATGTTGAAACTGACGTTTTTATACCGTATGTTCATTTTTACAGGCATACCTCGTAGATAAAACATGTATTAATATTTTTCATCTTGAGGTGATCAAGATATTAATTTAAAAATTGATGAAAGCTCATCTCGATATTAACCTTATTAGGTTGAGACTATTTTCGAGATATAAAAATGTTACAAAGTATCAGCTATGGATTCAAAATAATGAAGACCGAGAGTCGTGTCGGGGTACTACTGTACCTGTAAATCAGGTCCAAGAACACTCGGAACATGTTGCTCATGTGGCAATGGTGTTGTGGTACCTTGGTTATTCTGGTATGCTCCTGCACGTGAAAAATCCTTTTACTAAAATTATAGATTCGGTAAACAACGCGATTTCAATTGATATTCAAATGTGAAAATAATTATTCACTCAGGATACTAGACTTATGGTCAAAGAACATATTTCACTGTACCCGTATCTTGAAAAGTTAGTCTATGGATCTGGAAGAAGCGATTCCAAACCACCCTGAACAATACAAACTGAATATACTATTCTTACTTGTCTCGTTGAAATCCAATCAGTCCCATTAGACTCATTAGATACACACTCATTTTACGACATTAGGAAACGAACATACGGTATATGAACTTAAGTTTTAACATGCATGTGGCCTGTTTTTTAACTATTCGATTTGTCAATGAACTCATTCATTTCTCCAGTACCTCACAAATAATCACTGTACAAAATATAAAGAAGAAAAATTCGGTGATGTCAAATTAGAACATCCTTCTTTCTAAATTGTACATGGTAGACAGTTGTACTTTCCGTTTACTATTTCGGGTATCCTTTGTTATTATTAAGTAAGAAATAAAGCCTTTTGAAACATAATTGTCGAAGTTGAGACCGTGTATTCAAACCCATCGAGTAAACAGCCTGTATATGTCGGACTCAATTTTGAGTTATATGAGTGACTATCGTCAAGCTATAGCTTCCCACTGAGGTTATCGCATTTCACAGAAAGTCTGTATGTTAACAGCATTTTCTAAAATTGTAAAGATGGTTTATCGAGACATTGACATTTGGACCACTCTATATCCCAAACAAGTCGTGGGAACAAAATTTAAAATTGATATGTTTCATAGCTGGCCAGTATCTATAATATATCCAAAAATTAGCGAATTTAGCTGTCGTAATTTTTTCTAACTAAATGTGCGGGGTCCTTTACAATCACCTTCCAAATGAATTAAAATCTATAACTTCCTTGGCCAATTTTCGGAAACGAACCGTATCTTATTTTCTTGATAGACCTTTTTACTCTGTAGAGGACTAATATCTTGAGCATTGATTGATAGATATGACCAAATTGAATAGCACAGGCATCAGAGTCGATTAAAAGAAATGACACTCTCAGTTCTATTGATGATAATATAAAATTTGTATATATTTTATATGAAAATGTGGTTTAATGTGTTTTTATTTCTATGTTTTATATTATTTAGTTCATAGATTTTTTTCACTTGATGTGTTTTTATTTCTATATTTTACATTGTTTAGTTTTTCGCTTTGTCGATAAATTGTATAAGTTTAAAGACAATACAGCATATTTCCCAAGATAGCAGGATCAGTGAATGAACTCAGATCCCATTCGAGACTGACTGTGTTATAGATCTCGTAACATGTAGTGTTACAAAAGATAAACGCATATAAAATATATGCATCGAACTATATTCTTGTATAACGATAAGTTTCTATGCAATTCTTGGTAATTCCATCACCACAAATTGACCGAATTATGTCAGAATGTGAATCATCGTATCGCAATATGGCGTAGTGAAGTGAAACAAATGGAATTGAGTAAATTCATCACCGTCCTATTTGGTGCATATCAGACTGGTATACGGTAAAAATAAACTATATTCGCTCAGCATTTTCTGCGAATTTGATTTGTGAATAGAGCTCATTTATAATCGTTCATAGGTTATTTTGAGAGAACGATTCAATTATCGCATTTTATGTGTAAGAAGATCCAACATAACTACAAATAACTATCGCTTTTTCCAATGAGAATCTCGTAGGGGGAAGTCGGTGAATTGTGCGCACCTAAGAAGCCGGGTTGATATTTTCTTGAATATAGCATCTAGAATTCTGAATTTTGGCATAGATATTCTTCATTGTATATGATATAACACCAATGAATTAAATATCACAAAAAAATTGTTATGAGCTTGAGAACGAAATAAGACATAAACTGACAATGCGCATGATTATCCACCCTATGCGGGTAATTGTGCGCACCAGTCAGGGTAACTGTGCGCAACCAGAAATCTGTAAATATAGTATGGTGTATCAGGTATAACCAAAAGAAGCATTAAGGAAGACATATAATATTTGTTAGAACATTAACAAAATATAGAAAAATTGTAATTTAGGTACAAAAATCACAGTCATATCCTTCATAGCTTTCAGTGGACCATAAAATGCTAAATCTAAAGCTTGTGAGCAATAAAAATTATGTGGTGTGATGGCTAGCAATTCAATCTTGTTTTGCTTACAAAATTTATAATTTTATAGCTAAATTGTTAGCTACTGCATAAGAATACGCTAATCGCAGAAGTTCATTTCTTGTGACACCATAAAAAAGTTTTGCCATTTTTAGTACGTGACTCGCTAAACTCTTTTCTTGGACCTGTGAAAAAATGGGATGTGGACCCACTAATATCACGTCCTCTATCATATTCATATTTCTTTCTTTTGCAAATTGTATATTCTGGTATTAAAACTTCCTTCCGTCATCTTTAACTGCTCCGTCATTTGCAACAAATCACAAGACTTTTTTCATTTTGTCTGCGTCGCAAGAGGCTTTATTCGTTTTGCGGGTATATATTTTAGCATCTGAAATTATTCAGAAAACATTTTGTTTTAAACTGAATAACAACAAAAACTTCTTACTCAAAAAGTTGGCTAATTGTGCGCATGGCGCACCATTACCCGACATGGACCTAATGCTTATAAAAATTCAGGAGGTTCTTTACCTTAGATGAATCGCTCCTACAATAGTTAGAACTACGTTGATTATTTTAGGATAATTACCCAAACAAAAAAGTCCTCATTAACATTTTCAATCTTCTTTTCGCACGCACAAAAGTTAGAGTAAACAACCAAAATAGTAGTCAGACACGATGACAGCAGCGTTTGCCGCGGAAATTGCCCAAATGGCTGCGCAACTTTAACTATCTTCTAAGAGATGGCACGAAGTGTATGAATTCCAATAAATGGTTGACATTTTCAACTGATAATATGCTGCGCACGATTAACCGACTTCCCCCTACACCAGTGAAAATTATTTCCTAAAATAACGTTAATTATTATCTCACCTATTTTTTGAATTGAATGATGAATTATTAGAATAACATAATAACTATATTATGTGTACTGCCAATGGTTAGTACAAAAAGTTTTGTGCAGATAAAATATAGGTATAGAAGAATGAAAATAGTGTCATACCAGATTGAATTAGAATTTATTTAAGCTGTAAGCGATCTTTCCGTTGTCGTCGTGATTTTTCTGTGATATCTTGTCGCTCAGATGTTTCCACATAAACTAAGTCACACAAAGTTAACAAGGACAATTCTTCAATGAATTGAAAATTATCAAAACAATCTTCCAAGGGAGTTGGTTATATGTATTCCGCGACGAGAAATCTGCATTCATAATGCAACAGTGAATTATAGAAAATATCAGGTCATCCCAACTCAAGATCTGCATACAGCTGTTTCGATCTTATTAGATCTCTTCAGTGCAGCTTACTTGATTCGGAATGAATTGCCATATTTCTAATTGTTCACCAATACAAATCGCGGTTGAACTACAAAGTGCTATATGGATAACAACCCATAACGCTCTACGCCAAATATATTGATAACCAACAATTTACTGTTTAGAGCGAAAATGCAGAATTTCGTCGAGAGAACAAATACTTCCTTACATGAGGATAGCTATTCTGCATTAGTAGCGTATGGAGACCCAGAGTACACCAACATAGTGTTCAAAAACTCTAGACATACTCACGACATAATACATATTGAAATAATTCGAACCAAAACCAATCCCATTCAAGATATCATACGAAACTACCTAGATACAAACTTTCAACCCTATTGCTTCAGAATTGCGCCCTTTATCCTGTAAACAAGATTTATCTCCCCTCCAATTCGAACCAAAATCAATCCCCTCCAAGATATCATACGAAATACGAAACTACCTTTTTACAAACTTTCAACCCTATTGCTTCAAAATTGCGCCCTTGATCGTGTAAACAACGCTAAAATACATATATATATATATATATATATATATATATATATTTTTATATATATATATATATATATATATATATATAGATATATGAAATTGAGTTTTTAGTGCCAAGCATCATAAAAAGTCATGAAACCAAAAACTATCGGTCCTAGGTCAAACTTTGCTAATCGCATCCATTTTAATAAGCAGGTTTTCAAAGAGAAAACCTGCCAAAAAAGGCGTTAGCAGCAGAGCTCCATCACTAAGGTCGTATTTTTCACTCGAAATGCATCGCGTCGAGATGCGATTCTGACGTATTGAAATATGTTTTGAAAAATCACGCTTAAATAGTAAACCGAATTTTATTAGAAAAAATTGCGAAGTGAATCGTGGTCGAAGAAAAAAGTTAAAACAAACGAAAGAACGTACCTCAATATCAACATAATCCACTTACTAAATTTCAACCCTCTATTGTGAAAAAAAATTGACGAAGTGCATCCCGTACTGATAGCGAAACAGATCGAGATGCAATAGGAACGGAATAATCACCACAAAATGCAACGCGGTTGAGAAAAAAGAGTTGAAACCACAAAAGTATTTTAAATTAACATAAACTCAATGTACGTACCAAATTTCAACCCTCTTATTTTTCAAAAACCATGAAAAAAGTGCCATGGCGTAAAAATAGCGGCGGTTGAAAAAATTTGACCAAATTTTGATAGATTCGTTCTGCAACGAGAACAATCCCAGATACCAATTTCAGCTCATTTGACTCGAAGGGAGCCTCTGCAGATACCAATATGTACCGGGAAATATATATCTATATATATATATATATATATATATATATATATATATATATATATATATATATATATATATAAATTATATATTTATATATATTATATATATATATATATATATAATATATATATAATATATATATATATATATATAATATATATATATTATATATAATATATATATTATATATATATATATATATAATATATATATATTATATATACAGGGTGTTTTCTAAATTGATGCGAAAGATTTCAATGGGTGATTCTTGAGCAAAAAATTAAGGGGGGTCCTTTCATATAACTTTTGTTCAACACCCTTTTCCCTCCAAGTTACAGCCCTTTGAAATTAGGTGAAAAAATTGTTTTTATTCAATGCATCCACTTTGGAAACATGAAATTTGGCAGATAACTGCTGCTAATAAAATGGCAGTTTTTGAGTGTTTTTGTTACCCTTGAATGTAATCACAAGGGGCTGAAAAAAACAACCCCTATAATATTTTGCATCAGAACTTTTTAATGCGCCTATATTTTCCTTTTTAAAAAATATATTCGAAAAGACAGACTCGATCTGCAACTTTTATATATCTTGACTTTTAATCATAAAGTTGTTAGTTTGATCACAAAAAAATAAAATAGTGCTCAGACTATTTTCCCATAAATTCACAGAGGTTATCATTTATTAAAAAAAAAACAAGTAAGCTTCTGTCAAATGTCAAATAATTAGTTAATTGTTATTAGTAGTACAATTATTGTTCAATCCGCTCTAATTTGCAATATTCTTCAATTAAATGAAAAAATGCCATTCTTTCACAAGTTTTATTTAGTTGTGAAAAATGTTTGAAGTCATTATAAAACTGTCTAGAAATTAGAAAAAATCAGGACAATAAAACTATTTGTCATATGACTTCATTTGACAGCAGCTTACTTGTTTTTTTTTAAATAAATGATAACCCCTCTGTGAATTTATGGGAAGAGTCTGAGCACCATTTTATTTTTTTGTGATCAAACTAACAACTTTATGATAAAAAGTCAGAACATAAAAAAGTTGCAGATTGAGTCTGTCTTTTCAAATATATTTTTTAGATAGGAAAAAATAAGCGCATTAAAAAGTTCTGATGCAAAATATTATAGGGGTTGTTTTTTTCAGCCCCTTGTGCTAACATTTTAGTGTAACAAAAACACTCAAAAACTGCCATTCTATTAGCAGCAGTTATCTGCAAAATTTCATTCCTCTAGTTTTTTTCTAAGTGGATGTATTGAATAAAAACAATTTTTTTTTCACCTAAGTTCAAATGGCTGTAACTTGGAGGGAAAAGGGTTGTTGAACACAAAAGTTTATATGAAAGACCCCCCTTAATTTTGCTGAAGAATCACCCATTGAAATCTTTCGCATCAATTCAGAAACACCCTGTATATATATATATATATATATATATATATTATAATATGATATATATATATACTATATATATATTATATATAAAATATATATAAATATATATATATATATATATATAATATATACCATATATAATTATATATATATATAATAATATATATATTATATATATATTATATATATAATAATATATATATATATAATATATATAAATATATAGATATATATAGCTATATATATAGTATATAATATATATATATATATATATATATAATTATATATATAATATATTATATAGTGATATAATATATATATAATAATATATAATATATATATATATAAACTATATAATATATATAAATATATAGTAGAAGTATATATATATAGATAATATTATATATAATATATAATAAAAATGTGTTTTATTGGGCACATCGGCGCAAAGGATGGGCCGGCAGATTTTAAATCAAACAACCATTGGTCATGAACATCTATATTTCGGTCCTTAGTTTGGGACCTCATCAGGATGCTAAAAGTTAAAGAACTCAAATAGTAGTATCACAAAATTTTTTCGAAAATCGTGGTCGATACAATGCAGAATTATGTATTTTTATGGGATAAAATACGACTAAAAAGTATCCGAAAATCCGTATAAATCCGAATCGTAGATCAAGTCGATACTAGTTACGTGTGCGGAATTATAAATCGTCCTCAATTTCCTTATTCACTATCGATTCGATCATCTAGATCTCATCTGACCAAGTTTAACGGCCAGGTCTTCTCGCTGTTCATTACAAGCCACGTAATAGTCTACTAAGGAACCGTTAATGTTATTGGGTCATTGCCAGCCAACATTCAATGCTTCAACACAAACGAAAGTTGAGCGGCGTCAAGTTTGAACAAAATTTACGCTTGCCAAATTTCAACTATATGTAAAATGTAAATGATGATACTTTGCAACTGCGATTTACAGAATATACGAAATGGGCGAGCTTTAACGAATTCGATGAATTACTATTCACTTTTATGGTGTTCTCATTGAAACCTGATTTTGATGATTCGGCATTTAGAAAGACATTGTTAGAAAACTTTAAATTTTTCGAATTTTCTTCAGTTCTAATCAGAAAATATAATAATTTGTTTCGATTATTATCGATACTCTAAACTCTGACAATTATTGATAGCTGGGTCCTCGAATAGATGACAAGAAATGTCGGGTAGCAACAAATATGAAGAAAATTTAATTAATAAATAAAGAAAACTGCTAATTCATTATAGACGATAATGGTAACAAAACTCGGAAGGAATCTCACTCAACAAAAAGTTTCGATAAAGCTACAATTTGTAGCGAAACATTTGATGATTTTTCACATCAAAAAAAATGTTATTGCAAAAAATTAAAATATATATTACACAAGCAAAAATCCTTTCAGTAACTTAGATGGTACATGTTAGAAATATTAAGATGTTTATCACAATCAATCGAAAATGAAAGACAAACTGTTTCGCCCTTATTTGGGGCTCATCAGTATCATCCATACATCGAAAAACAAATGAACCACATAGATGAAACATTTCGGCACCTTCCTGACACCGGAAGGTGGCTACTATATTCGCTAAGCTAGAGTTAGGTTGCTACATCAATTCGATATAATGCAACATTTACACACCGCCAGTAGCAATATTTATATATATATATATATATATATATATATATATATATATATATATATATATATATATATATATATATCTTATTGATAATTATTAGCAATAACAGGCTTGGTGAATTTCAAAAAAACTCGATTTATTAAAAAGCTTACGTTTCGCCACGAATGTCGTTGCGAAACGTAAACTTTGATATATATATATATATATATATTATATATATATATATATATATATATATATATATATATATATATATATATATATATATATATAACTGTATTTAGGTTATTGGGTGAAACGGCTCAAAGTGCTATAATTTTGTAAACTCTTCTTTATTACATCAACGTTTCGGTCCAACCATTGGGTCCTTCTTCATGACTACTAGGTTCAATTGTTGGACCTAGTAGTCATGAAGAAGGTCCCAATGGTTGGACCGAAACGTTGATGTAATAAAGAAGAGTTTACAAAATTATAGCCCTTTGAAGCCGTTTCACCCAATAACCCTAAATTACAGTTTTATATTACGGAGTTAATTTTTTCCACACAACTATATATATATATATATATATATATATATATATTATATATATAATATATAATATAGTATATATATATATATATATATATATATTATATTATATATATATATATATATATATTATATATATATATATATATATATATATATATATATATATATATGAAATACTATAAAATTAATCAATCAAATCCCTCAGTAGAGAAAGCGACATGAGTCGACGCCAACGCCATCCTATCCATCCTTAAGCGGTGAATGTTAGAAACATCAAGATGAGATTCACATTATTCACCATGTGCCAATTGTGATCATATTTTCACTCGTACCTGACCGCTCCCAAGATGACAAGCTATGTCATCACGTCGAGTCTCATGTTATAGCTCCACTAGGGACATTTATTAATTTCGATTAAATGTAATCCCAGTTTTTCATTTTTGTATTAAATCATTCGTGTTCTTGGACACAACTTTAACATCATTTCGCGAAACAGGTGCAGCATGTATGATAAGGATCATAGTATGTTGGGAAATTTAATTGAACAATTGAAGAGCAAATCAATTCTCCAAAGGAGCTTAGCTTCATAAAATTCGACGACATGGAATTCCGTGTGCGACACGAATTTCGAATTTTCTAAACCTCTTCCTTAAAGTATGAATGGGAATTTCATTTCGTTGAGTCTCATGAAACTAGTTCCGTTGTTAAGTTAATTTGAGTAATCATTAATTATTTGGAATTACCAAACGTAAGAATATACCTATATGTCTGTCCATCGTTCTTTTTGAGAAATCAAATACTCATACTTCATAAGAAGTAGCCCAAAAATATAAATTGAAAATTACAACATGTGCAACTAAAATGATTTAGCAGTGTCATACTGAAAGAATCAACTTGCAACAATATATTCACGAGTAATACTCTCAATTAACACCCACATTTCAGAAATCCCAGAACCAGTTAGACAACTTCACTCAATGAACCCGTTCAATCAATTTGTCCATCTGAGCGTAACCTCCGAACGTAAGAACAACTTGCGGACTCTTAGGTAGGTTAGGTAACCTGTTTCGGTAGTTGTTTTTCACACAAATACTCACTTTGAGAGCAGTCTTGTCAAGTGTATCAGTCGTGGTGGGGGAGTTGCACGGGCTGTGGGGCAATCCTTCATCGTCTTCACTTGTGTCCCCTCTTCCTCCGCCACTGCGTCTCAGTCTCAACCTCTCGCCCAGTTCCGTCTGAAAAAAAATTGAGAGGTGTGAAATACGGCAAATAGAAATTAATTCGCTACATGGAAACAAAATTTTAACAAAACTATCATCCATAACTTCGGACGTCAGATCCAATGAAGAAATATTACGTTGGTATATCGTATAGTTGTTAGTTTTTTGTGAAAATCCATAAAATTATTGGCATTTTGAGCAGTATAATCTTCTAGATAGATATTCATATCAATTTATAATTTTCAGATTTTCCTTCTTCACATATTTTAAAGAAACAATATTAAGTAAACATTATTTTTGCAATAAAAACGCAATTTTATGATTAATCTCATGCTTTAAGTTCTTGATAAGATAGTTGTTTCAAGATATCAACATAACCTTATATTTTTATTACCTACTTGATATAATGTAAAGCAAGCATTTTCAGTTTGCGATTTCTCATTCATCAATAAAAGGTCATTTTTTCATATATTTTCCCAAAAAAAAAAAATAATATATATATATATATATATATATATATATATATATAATATATATATATATATATATATATAATGTTCAGAAAAATTTCCGCGGTCGAAAGTATTTGAAAAACTTGGTTCTCGGAATGAACCGCGTAAAAGATTTGAAAAATCACGACGTTTCGGCTACTTTTGCGAAGCCATCTTCAGGAGAATTAGAAGGAAAATAATTCAGATACGTGGCCTCAATCTGCCTACTCCACGAATCGAATTAGGAGGAATCGGAAACAATACGATTGCGTGGTCTCAACCTGCCTACTCCACCAACCGTACTGCTTTTTGTCAACTCTGAAGTCTCAACCTGCCTACTCTTCAGAGTCAACTCTGAGTTGAAAGGAGCCGAAACGTCGAGATTTTTCAAATCTTTTACGCGGTTCATTCCGAGAACCAAGTTTATATATATATATATATATATATATATATAGTCAGTCTTGATAATGAGTTCATATATCGAAACATGTCGACTTTTCGTTACTGCTAAATACAGTATCTAAATATTTTTTATATTGTGAAACATAAGCCAAGTGTTTTTATTTTAAAGTTTATACTTTATTATATATATATATATATATATATATATATATATATATATATAATAAAGTATAAACTTTAAAATCTCAGTTATATATATATATATATATATATATATATATATATATATATATATATATATACTTATATATATATATATATATAAATATATATATATATATATATTAATATATATATATATATATATATATATATATATATATATATATATATATATTGGGTATCCCAACTAATAATTGAACCCACAGGTCAATTTTTAAATGAAGGCGGTTGATTGTATTGCAGCTTAGAAGTTATATCTACATACATTCCATTAGCGCCCAGAACTACCTTTTCGAAAAAATTTAAATGTTTAGAAGCTTTCCTCATTGTCTATTCATCATTGCATTCTTTTTAAATTTTAAACGATTAAATTTTATTAGATAAGCCGAGGTTTAATAGAGGAAACAAAAGAGGTTTTGAGAAAACTATTCAATTTAACGAATGCATGTCCACCTACTTCATCTAAAATCTTTTGGAAAATATTGTCTAACGTTCTGTAACTTTTCCACAGCCACTTAAAATCCAAGGTTTATGCTAAAACGAACACCTGAATATTTTCGAGAAGTTCAAAACAATACCATCGCAGAGTGCCGTTTGATCATGCCAGAAATGAGATTAAGTAGGAGTGAGGACATTTCCTCTTTGAAGCTTTCCCAGATATTGGAGTTCATTAGTAGGTACTCTGGAACTAGAAGGCGAGCTGTAGGTAGATGGCGTAGTACAGAAAACAGCTATAATGGGGGTGCAATAGACCATAAGGTCGCAGTGCAGCATAACCCCATATTAAATAAATGTAATTCCCGCACCTTCGATGCCCTGCAAATACTCAATTATTTGGGGAAAATACGACTAAAAAGAACTAATATTCCGAATATTTTGGGAATAGTTACCGCTTCAAGTTTAGTTTATGGAACATGAATTAACGCTATAGTATTCCGTTCATAATAATCATTGAAACTATTATTTTTCAGTAATTGGATCGATAAGTTTGGTTGAGGAGATTTCGCAGGAATTTGACGAAAAACTAGAAGCGGAGGCCACGGCATGTGATTTGAGTAAGGCATTTGACTGCATGGTGAGATGCATTGTGCTTGCGAAGATGGAACGTTGCGGAGTTAGAGGTAGAGCGCTAGACATTTTAGTCTAATATTTAGCGGAAAGAACACAATCAGTTTTCTGGAAAGGAGAAACGTCCTTAGAAACTGCTATAAATGAAGGTGTACCACAGGATTCCATACTGGGCCCTCTGTTGTTTGTTGTGTATGTTAATGATCTGCCAGGGAATGTGACCTCTGCGGCAACTATTCTTTATGCTGATGACACAACTTTCTTCAATACAGGAGTGTCAAAGGAGGAACTCATGGCTCGATCTCGGCTGTCACTCAAGCAATCAGAAGCGTGGTTCAAAGCCAACGGATTGAAATTAAATATCAATAAAACAAATAAATTGTCCTTCAGTTCATCGGAGAGGAAAGCTGAATCGATTAAAATCTTGGGAGTTGCTTTGCAGGGTTCGCTTACCTGGTCGGTTCATAATCATATTTCTGGAATAATTAAAAAGCTTTCATGTGCCATATACACGATCCGCAGAATGAGGTCCGTCGCAAGTGAGAGCATCGCTAAATTGGCCTATTTTTCAAATTTTCACTCTATTGCGACGTACAATATCATAATTTGGGGATATAGTCCAGAGATCCACGGTATTCTACTGAAGCAAAAAGAAGCGATTAGAGCAATTTGTGGTGTATCCAAACTATCTAGCTGCAGAAGAATCTTCAAGGATCTCAGGATACTCACAGTGTTGTCCGTCTTTATACTATCATGCCTAAAACATTTACGTGCTAATAAGAAGCTTTTTCTAACAAATGCTAATATGCATACGTATAACACTCGTGGCAAAGAAGATTTTCTCACCGAATATCATAGGCTCAAGAGAATTCAAATAGGAGTTAATTATTATTGTATTAAATTTTATAATAGGTTGCCTTCACGAGTCAAGGAACTGCCGGACAGAATATTCTTGAGGCGTCTGAGGTCTGCTCTGTTAAATCATCCTCTGTATTCTTTACAGGAGGTTATGGAATTGAGCAATGATGCCTTCTAGTCTAGTCTGATATATATGTTATTGTATATTGTTTTATTCATGTTGGAGTTTTTGTGAATGTTATGATTCTGATTTTCATGTTTTTATTTGTATACATCTACAGACTTGCCATGTAATAATTATTTTTGATGGTTAAATAAATTATTATTATTATTATTATTGAACAACGTATCTACTTCTGAATATATAATTTCAGCAAATAATTGATTATGGAACATGGTTTGTTCTCATGAAAAATCCGAATATGAAATATTTACCAAGGAATATTGTGTATAATATTATGACATCAGAAATAAATCCAGTGTTATTTCTCCTTTTATGGAAACAGATACGTTCAATGTTCAATAAGAAAATGTGGTCTTCTGAAGGTTGTCGAGAATAGTCATACACTTAGCTCAATCAATGCAATAGTACTCTTATTTCAAAAATAATTTACATTATGTATAATTCCTAATTTTTTTGAACTCAGAGACAGAAACCGTTATAATTATTCAAAATAAGTCGCAGTGGGCAATGAATAGGTAGAATTAAATTCGATAATAATTAAAATTCCACGAGTTAGTTATAGAGTCTTTCATGATATATTATGAAATAATAGCTCACATAGTTGACTTGCGATTTTGGATTTTTCGAGATCTATGGGTGTCCGATATTGTAGGTGGTTACGCGCGAAATTATTTCCATCGAAAAACGACCGTGGAGGGTACATTTCGCGACCGTGGATGTGCAATATCAAGAAATATAGGCCCGTATAAATTAGGTACTAACTTATTCTTCACATACAAATTTTTTACCCTATAGCTCAATTTTGAGGAGCAGTGGAGGTGATAAAATCTTAAAACCAAGGGAAAACAAGAAATCTCTACAATAAAATGGCTTGAGAAAAAACTGGAAAGATTTGAATTTTTGCGTAGAACCAATATTTAGATTATTAAATGCTTATATATACAAACAAATAATTCTCTTTTATCAGATAAAATCAATTTTTTTTGCCATGTCTGAAATAGTCAACGGTATATTTTTAATATTGTGAGATAAGTCAAGCTCTTATCTAATATTTGAATTGTTACGTAATATGTGTGTTCAAACCTGCATTTTCATTTAGACTCTACATATTTGCAATAGTAATGCTCATTTTACTTCTGAGATCAAGTTATTCAAGTTCAAAATTTAGTATTAATATTACTCTTTTTGTTATAATTATGTTGGTGAATGTTTTCGGTTGAACGAAAAAATCTTGAAACATTATCATTCATTGAAACGAGATACTGCCAATATCGCATTGAAATAAACAAACCATTTTTTTCGGAATCCTTCCAGAAGATAGATACTCTCTTCCCGGATGTTTCAGAACTTTCTAGCTTAGTTCGAGAAGTACG
The DNA here is from genome assembly GCA_030704885.1 of Cynegetis impunctata. Lineage (NCBI taxonomy): Eukaryota > Metazoa > Arthropoda > Insecta > Coleoptera > Coccinellidae > Cynegetis > Cynegetis impunctata. The sequence goes on from JARQZK010000003.1 coordinate 1,427,193, forward strand.
TATCTAAGTCCTAGGCCGAGAAGAATTACATCGTTTTAAACGTAATACCCGAGGGTTTGACCGCGGTGCAATTTTGGTGTACAACGTCTAGGAATTTTATGCAATTTTTTGCAATTTTCTGCAATTTTCTGTGATTTTAAGCAATTTTATGCAATTTTTAGAAAATTTCTGCAATTTTTAGAAAATTTCTGCAATTTTTAAAAAATTTGTGCAATTTTTAGAAAATTTCTGCAATTTTTAGAAAATTTCTGCAATTTTTAGAAAATTTCTGCAATTTTTAGGAAATGTCTGTAATTTTTTGCAATTTT